>CM055902.1:18487247-19087247 GCA_029582155.1 Panopea generosa
CATTGTAACATTTATGTCTCACACCACTATTACATTTCCCACAGGGCTCCATTGTAACATTTATGTCTCACACCACTATTACATTTCCCACAGGGCTCCATTGTAACATTTATGTCTCACACCACTATCACATTTCCCATAGGGCTCCATTGTAACATTTATGTCTCACACCACTATTACATTTCCCACAGGTCTCCATTGTAACATTTATGTCTCACACCACTATTACATTTCCCACAGGGCTCCATTGTGACATTTATGTCTCACACCACTATTGCATTTCCCATAGGGCTCCATTGTAACATTTATGTCCAAAACAGAGTTAAATATTACATTCTGCAGCATGTGTCTGGGCTCAAATTCTTCACTGGTTCAAGATATGCAATTATAAAGGAAAAAAAGTATACCTTGAACATTTTTTTTTATTTTTTTTTAAATTCAATGCTTTTGTGAGACCTATCAATTTCCAGAGTAATAATACGTCAACAATTCGCCCTAGATGCGGTTCGAACCAACAATTCTGAAATGACACAGAATTGTCCAGAAAGCTGGTATCAACATCAAATTTTCAGTTGTGATTTCTAAAATACTGACCATTTAACTAATGCTAGCAAAAAACAAAACATTGCAGTACAAAGCCCTGAAAAAAGAAGAAAAGGAGAGCTAAAGTGTAATTTCTACCTCCTTCATCTGGAGTACTCAAGGGAGATAATAGTGGTGTGAGTACTACAAGAAGCATTTTATCGCCATTGTCTAATTCTATTTGAACTCTAACCATGTTTATCTTTAGTAAGAAGAAGTAGATATTGACAAGCTTTGACAAAGCTAAGATTGGCATCATATAGATTATAAGTTGACGTTGGTCACGATATTTATATTACAAATAGTCGACGCAGAAATTGCAATGTTTAAAAGTATAAATGTCATAGTATATTGAACTACGTAAAGAAATATCGAATCATTATAGAAAATGCACAAATCTGCTTAAATCAATTTAAAGAATAGAGGCGAAAAATATATATAAACAAAAATCTTTCCTCTCTGATAGAGTCATCAGTCCTTCCGTTTAACGCACAATTAAAGATGAAAGACTATAAAATTAAATAACGGAGATGTGCCTAATTTTGAAAGGCAATACTTTTATAAATGCAGAATGACATTTCAATTCAATTCAAATTCTCAGAAGTTTTAACAGTAGCATACAAAAGCAGACTTTATATGGATTGAACATTGTTTCAATAGTTTTGCATTTACAATTGCTTTTTATTTATTGGTTCAGTTTTGGTTGCCGGATCGATCACTTTTCATTTTCGCTAGCTATTCCGTTTATTTACGATTACTCGTAATCAATGTTTTAGCTTTACTCAAATAACCGAACAATCAGTTAGCAGGGTCGTAACCACAGGTTCAGTTATATCTAGGCAAAGTTACGCCCAGCCAAAAGGAAAAAAATAACAGGGAATGAAAGGGATGTTATATGTTTATGGCACAGCTACGGCTATTGTAGTCAATTATTTAAGATGGCTATATTTTATGAAAATTTGCGGAACTTTTAAAAAAGGACTTTAAGAATGCAATTAATCTAAATAAGTTTAAACTTAATATTTATTTTATCTCGATAAGTTATTACAGTATATTCAAATCTTCCTGGGCTGAACCAATAATAATAAGCATATGCGGAAAAGGGACATCACAAATTTTCGAGGGGGAGATTAGAACCCCGACCCTTCGATTTACGGTTCGTTACTCTTCCACTGGACCTTGCGCTCCGCAAAATATTCTCAGTTGCCCGAGATATAACGATTTGCTGGCAATGGTATCCTCTGTATTTTTCA
Source organism: Panopea generosa (assembly GCA_029582155.1). NCBI lineage: Eukaryota > Metazoa > Mollusca > Bivalvia > Adapedonta > Hiatellidae > Panopea > Panopea generosa. The sequence continues at coordinate 18,489,083 of CM055902.1, forward strand.
TTTAAAATAGAAAAAAATCACCCAAAAATTAATTTACAAAGATTTCATTTTGGTTCATTCTCAAATTTGTATTGAGGCAAGTGGCTTCGCCGTAGTTTAGTTACAGACTTGGTAAGCTTTAAAATCATAAAATAAATCAAGTCAGATCGAATGCAATAATAACAGTTCATGGGCAATAAGTTAATCGGAGTGAGTATGCATTTAAACATGGCAATATTATGAAACTTGTTTGAGCAACTAATTAGAATTAATAAAAAAATCACATTCCTAATGTAAGGTGTTGTTAGAAATAGCGCTCAAACCGATTACTTTAAACTCTCTTAGTGTAATATCAATAATGAACACCACCACACCTTCACACACTAAAATGTATAGTTCTGTTTTACTATGAATAAACACATTAAAAAATTGTCAACTGAATGGTTTAATTTCTTACAGAAAGTCATCCGAAAAGGCATTAGATTTATTGTATGAACTTATGATGTCAAAACGAAATATTCTAGACAGTTAAAATCCCGCTACAAAAATGCCTTGTATAATAATTATATGAACTGACAATATGAGCGTATGGCAAACTTACCCTGCTCAAAATATATTCCATTAAAATGAACTGTAAACAACATCCACAAAAGAACAAACCCAGTAAACCAGCAATTATTCCGTGTTTTTTTTAAGTACTAACAACCACGTTCATACCCGCGGTACCTTTGTCACATATAAGCAATTACGATGAGTCTATTGCACAGCATGTAAGCATTGCTTGCACGAGAATCGTGTGATAAAAAGAGTTATTTAAGTTTTCAATTAAGTTCGAAATCCATTTCTTTAATCACGGTCGCTTTCAATCATTCATGTTAAATATTTGATAAATGTTCTAATTATAACACTTCGGACAAAACCAAGGTTCAAAGAAAGATTCAATTGAAAACGATTCACCTAAACTTTTATACAAATGCCTGAACTTACCTTACTTTGACATGAACTATCAGCTTTCAAGCCATAAACAGTCAAACCTGTATTAAGCAGTCACTCAAGGAAAGGAGCAAAAGATGCCTTTTAAGATAAGTTGTTGCTTAATACTGGTTAATTTGCACTGAAAGCATAGAAATGGGAAATAACACATGTGGCTGCTTAAGACAAGTGGCTGCTTAATAGAGGTGACCACTTACATAGGTTTGACTGTACATGAATTTAATTCAATTAAAATTACCGTGTGTTATAAAATGTATGTTACTAGTCATTTCTCTGTCCGTACACGGAGAATACATGATGATTACACCATATGCATAAACATGAATTTATATGTCCTTTTAGTTGCTTACAAGAGTCATCTAGACCTAAGTCATCAATGATTTGAGTCTGACAATCAGACTCAGACTTACATTTTTGAATTAATTGATTGATTGAATATTTAGCGTCATTTTTATGCCATCGAGGGCTAACAGACGATCAGTAGACCTAACCACTGTTTCTTGGATTTAACCACTGCTCAAGCACACCCAATCTCCGCAAGTAACTGATTACTTTCCCACTTGAATCAGTGGTGAGAAACGAATGATAATGAGACACAATGTCGTAAATCGATCATCACGGAGACTGTTGCCGGTACATTTTTGAACAAAAAAATGTAACCACAAATTATGGGAAAGAAATTTAATCCTGTGACACTTTCTGTTAATAATCATAAAAACTGCTTGTTTCTAAAAAAATATAGTACAGTCAAACCTGTTTTAAGCAGCCACTTAAGGGAAGGAGTAAAAATTGCCATTAAGACAGGTTGTTGCTTAATCCAGGTTGTTGCTTAATACAGGTTAATTTGCACTGTAAGCATAGAAATGGGAATAACACTTGTGGCTGCTTTAGACAAGTGGATGCTTAATAGAGGTGACCACTTACACAGGTTTGACTGTAATGTACTTGTTTTATAGATGTATTTTGAATCTTAAATTCTTGACATTTTGAGTCTGGGTCTAAATCTTTAGGTCAAGGTCACAATTTACAGAGACGCCCTTGTTATAATCTACTTGTCTCGTTGCTCACAACAATAGTACTACAGTCAAACCTGTATAAGAGGTCACCTCTATTAAGCAACCACTTGTCTTATGCAGCCACAATTGTTATTTCCAATTTCTATATTTTCAATGCAAATTAACCTGTTTTAAGCAAGAACCTGTCTTAAAAGGGGACCACTTTTGCTTTTTCCCTAGAGTGGCTGCTTAAGACAAGTTTGACTGTATAGTTTTATTACATGTAACCATAGTAGTTGTCAAATGAGTATTTACAAATGTTGTATAGCTACTATTTACAAGAGAAGATTCGTTACTAGTTACAAAGTCATTTACGTTGACTTACAATACAATTATTTTATTTTTATTTCACAGTTGTCATCCAGTTCTGAAACAGTCGTTTAAGAACTATTTACGTAGCTGTTTAGTAAAATCTACAACAGTCAAGTCACCATTAAAACGTATCTTTTTGACAAGTTAAATTAACACATTTGACTTGTTCAAATTTACAATAGTATAATATTAACTCTTAAAAATAGTTGTTTCAAAAGTCGCCTACAAACAATTTATAATATTAGTATTTATAATTACTGACACATTTTGTATAGATTTACAATAGTCATTTATTGCCTATGTGTGTCTTTATATTGGTGGGACTAGTCACGTGACTTGACTGATTCATTTTATACAGGTTAACTGTATCTGGTTAGTTTTAAGGTGGCGAGAAACCAGCGTCCATCTGCAAGTAACTGGCAAACAATCTTTAAAGACTTTTGTTTGACCGAGCAGCTGGGCCAACGACTTCAGCGGTAAGATATAATTGATCGTTAAACGACAACGCCTTAGACTAGCCGGCAACGGAGGACCCTTTATTTAAATATTAAATCTTTACAAAAGCAGCAATGGTGTGGTTATTTATGACATTCTGTACATTTCGTTTTTTAAGCATCTGTGCTACAGTGATATAATTGGTAATTTGGGATTAATGTCTAAAATATAATACCGTCTACTAGACGTGGGATGTGATTCATTTATCATAACCTCTCCTGAACAGACTCACTAAAACTGTGATATTGTTTTTCTTGGTTGTTTTTTTTTTCTGTAGTTTGTTCGGATACTTTTTATTATACATACAGTGGGGTTTGTGTTTCCTCAACTCCTCCTGCAACGTTCAACCTGTAGCTTCCGACTTTGCCACTGATTTATATATGTATCTAGGGAAATTTCAATTCATTTTCGCCCTCTGTGCTAGCTTCTGTCTCACCTTAAGCAGTTCTCGTGAAGTGTCTATTTACGATGCTTCATATAATGGCAGGACACAATATTTTGGAACAAACAGCGTTTACCAAAGATAAAAAAACAATTAAACAAAATGTTATTCGATTTTGTTTTCTTCATCATAAATACGTTTATGCTGCCGCATTCGTAAGGAATTAGTCTGGCGCGGTTGATTTTATTTACAATTTTTCGTTTTAACGAGGTTGGGTTCATCCATTAATCTGGTGAACGTTCTCTTGTGGCATTATTTTACTGTTCAGGTTTGTTGACTCATTGTGTCATTTCGTATGTTTGAACGTATGAAATGTATTTATTATGAGTGACATATATTTATCACGTCATTTATCCGCCAGTAGTGTAATAATATATTTATCACCTATTGTATGACCACTTTCCGACTTTCCCGAATGTATAAATGACGTCGATTGTTTATGGTAGAATAGCGTGCATTTTAGACGTTACGTCATACAAAGATAAACGGAAATAATAAGCCCGATTTTTTTTCTCGTTCCTTATAGATATAACTCTTCAAACCCGACAAAATAATGTTATGTTCGGCAGAACCTCGCATAATATACTTTCCAAACTAGTAAATTTAGCAATAAATGAGCACTCGTACATGATTAGTAGATGAGTAGATAAAGATGTTTAGACAATCCTCCATTGATAATATGCATTATGATTTGGAGACGGGTTTCTTTTAATACTGTCTGTGTCTTTTGTAAAACATGTGAGTTTTATTAAAACCAATATTTTTAAATAATTTATTAAAAGAACACAAACTTTTTAAAACATTTTCGGAAGGACGCGATAGAAACCAAACGATCATTTTATATTCATGATACTTTGATACCGAAAGAACAAATACATTTTTATTTTACCCTCATCGATTGGAATACGCCATACGCAATACAACCTTTATATATTATATTTACTTTTTGATAATACTTTACTATTTATTGGCTTACTGGATGCAAATTTCCATTCATGGAAACTTTATTCAGACTGCAGAAGTGTCAGACGTCAAAATGGAGCACATACCAGACGATTTAAAACTAGTATTAACTTCCATTTCCATATCAAAGAGCCATATTTTGGTATTATATAATATATCAATATTGAAGCTTAATTCAGACACAGGGGAAAGTGGCGTATGTCTTCTGTGAATATATATTCAGTAAATTTTGAGGAGTGTTTGATATTAAATTGTATTAAACACGCAATGCTAGATGTCTAAGAATATCGATTAATTCCAAAAATAGGATAATGCAATAAGCATGTATGGGCATTTGTATTGACGTGCACATACGTGATGATCTGATATTGACAAAACAGTGCGACGGTACTTGTCATATGTCAATGTGAAGGTACATGAGTCTCTCTGATGGATGATTTAAAAAGTGTACATTTCTGTATCATTATTCTTTAAATAAGACAAGTAGAACTTCACCATTTCTTCGATTTTTATCATAGCCTTTGAAACATAGTGTATGGGAAAAACGTTGGTATTCATCTGAATACAAGTTTCTACTAGTATTAGGTTTATATCTTGTATGCCTTTAATCACATATTCAAATATATTTGGATGATATACTTAATATCGATAGAAATTTCACCCAGATTGTAGCAGCTAGAACTAATTATCCAAATGAACTACAGTTGAATTATCATTATCGATAATTAATTTTTGAAGCTCGTTTTCTTGATTGATATTTGTCTTCTAATACTGAATTTGTAAGTATCAACATTATAATGAACGTTTCTGACGTTGTTCTCGCTTTTGTTAATTTCCCTCATTTAATACAATGCACGCGCCCATGTATCATATGTTGTTTATATTTCTAAACTTTGAGTCAATCATATGTAGCTTTTTGTAGATTAAAATGTCTAAATAAAGTAAATGTCTGATATTGTTGTTACCATTGTGGCAGAAAGAAAGATCTATGAAGGATTTTTCTTTAATTTAAGTAACGTAATTCTGGTAGTTTATTATATGACATTTTTTTGTTTAACACAAACTATAACATTTTCAACGACTATGTTTATCTTTACCTGATTTTTAGAGTGATGCCGTTAAAATAATCGTAATATCAGAGGTCCTTGTCACTTCCACGTTTATATTTACCTGATTATAAGAGTGATACCGTTACAGTCATCGTTATATCAGAGGTCCTTGTCACTTACACTTTTATCTTTACTTGATTTTTAGAGTGATACCGTTACAATCATCGTAATATCAGAGATCCTTGTCACTTACACTTTTATCTTTACCTGATTTTTAGAGTGATGCCGTCACAATCATCGTAATATCAGAGGTCCTTGTCACTTCCACCTTCCTATTTTATCTTTACCTGATTTTAAGAGTGATACCGTTACAATCATCGTTATATCAGAGGTCCTTGTCACTTCCACTTTTATCTTTACCTGATTTTAAGAGTGATACCGTTACAATCATCGTTATATCAGATGTCCTTGTAACTTCCACTTTTATCTTTACCTGATTTTAACAGTGAAACCGTTAAAATCATCGTAATATCAGAGGTCCTTGTCACTTAAACTTTTATCTTTACCTGATTTTTACAGTGATACCGTTAAATTCATCGTAAATATCAGAAGTCCTTGTCACTTACACATTTATCTTTACCTGATTTTAAGAGTGATACCGTTACAATCATTGTTATATCAGAGGTCCTTGTCACTTCCACTTTTATTTTTACGTGATTTTTAGAGTGATACCGTTACAATCATCGTAACATCAAAGGTCCTTGTCACTTACACTTTTACTTTTACCTGATTTTTAGAGTGATACCGTTACAATCATCGTTATATCAGAGGTCCTTGTCACTTCCACTTTTATCTTTACCTGATTTTAGAGTGATACCTTATAATCATCGTAATATCAGAGGTCCTTGACACTTTCACTTTAATTTTAACCTGATTTTTAGAGTGTTGCCGTTACAATCATCGTTATATCATAATATCAGAGGTCCTTGTCTCTTCGACTTTTATTTTTACCTGATTTTTAGAGTGATTCCGTTACAATCATCGCAATATAAGAGCTCCTTCTCACTTACACTTTTATCTTTACCTGATTTTTAGAGTGATACCATTACAATCATCGTTATATTAGAGGTACTTGTCACTTCCACTTTTATCTTTACCTGATTTTTAGAGTGATGCCGTTACAATCATCGTAATATCAGAGCTCCTTGTTACTTCCACTTTTATCTTTACCTGATTTTAAGAATGAAACCGTTACAATCATCGTTATATCAGAGGACCATGTCACTTACACTTTTATCTTTACCTGATTTTAAGAGTGATACCGGTACAATCATCGTTATATCAGAGGTCCTTGTCACTTCCACTTTTATCTTTACCTGATTTTAAGAGTGATACCAATGCAATCATCGTTATATCAGATGTCCTTGTAACTTCAACTTTTATCTTTACCTGATTTTAACAGTGAAACCGTTAAAATCCTCGTAATATCGGAGGTCTTTGTCACTTAAACTTTTATCTTTACCTGATTTTAACAGTGATACCGTTAAAATCATCGTAATATCAGAGATCCTTGTCACTTAAACTTTTATTTTTACCTGATTTTTAGAGTGATACCGTTACAATCATCGTAATATCAAAGGTCCTTGTCACTTACACTTTTATTTTTACCTGATTTTTAGAGTGATACCGTTATAATCATCGTAATATCAGAGGTCCTTGTCACTTCCACTTTTATCTTTACCTGATTTTAGAGTGATACCTTATAATCATCGTAATATCATAGGTCCTTGTCACTTACACTTTTATTTTAACCTGATTTTTAGAGTGTTGCCATTACAATCATCGTTAAATCATAATATCAGAGGTCCTTGTCTTTTCCACTTTTATTTTTACCTGATTTTTAGAGTGATTTCGTTACAATCATCGTAATATAAGAGGTCTTTGTCACTTACACTTTTATTTTAACCTGATTTTTAGAGTGATTCCGTTACAATCATCGTAATATCAGAAGTCCTGGTCACTTACACATTTATTTTAACCTGATTTTTAGAGTGATTCCGCTACAATCATCGTAATATCAGAGGTCCTTGTCACTTACACTTTTAGTTTAACCTGATTTTTAGAGTGATGCCATTACAATTATCGTAATATCAGAGGTCCTTGTCACTTACACTTTTATTTTAACCTGATTTTTAGAGTGATACCGTTACAGTCATCGTTGTACTATACGTCCGTGTCACTTCCACTTTTATTTTTAACCTTTGCATTTCTATGTTTCACAGTATACACATGTTGTTGCTGTCACGTTTGTAAAATGATACTCTGTCGGAGGTACTTTTATTAAGTGACACCGTCTTGGTTTACCATGTAACATGGTTGCTTGTTTGTGGGCGAGAGCGAGAACTTATTCATTCGCAGTAAACAAGTTTTATTTCAACATATTTATTAAAAGGCATTAACCCCTGCCGTCATATTGTTTAATGCGTTTATTCGATACATTATTTATATATGTGATGGAGGTTCTAATCGTAGTCCCCAACTGTCATAATAAGTATAAGATTCCTTAATATGATTATTAAATCCTATTGTATATGTTTCATGGGATTGTTTCCGTTGTCCTAAGCTGTCATAATGCAACTTCATTAATATGAGTATGCAGTATGTATACATGTTAAGGAGTTGTTGCTGTTGTCCAGAGCTGTCATAGATGATGTTTTAACTTCCTTAGTATGTTTAAACAATGCATCTGAGAGCGATTGATTACATTGTTTTGTGTATATATGTTTATTCCAAGGCAAAGACCCCCAACTGTCATAGAATAAATTTGTAACTTTCTTAATATGACTATGTACTTTAGCTGTATATACGAAGGGGTTATTTTGATTGATTTGTTGATTGATTGAATATTTAGTGTCATTTCTATGTCATCGAGGGCTAAAAGACATTCAGTTAACCTAACCACTGATTCCTGGTACCCTAAAAGGTTAACCAGTACTCAAGCACAACCCGTCTCCACAAGTAACTGATAAGTTTCCCACTTGAATCAGCGGTGATAGACGAATAATAATGAGACAATATGTCGTATATCAATCATCACGGAGACTGTTGCCGGGTTCAATAAAATGTTAGAACATAACAAAGGTGCTTTTATAGCGTTGTTTTGACTTATTTGATCTCAAAAGTGACTACCCAATTACTCTTATTTCACATTCAATATCGCATGTGACCACCGCGGGTTACAATGCAATGTACGCATCTTTGTTGCCGTTCTCATTTTATGACGGATTCCTAGGAATGTGGTGTGACGCTGACACCATGTAAATCTGTTCTGCCTGTGCTGTAGTGTCAAAATGGTTCCAACATAGGGACGTCTGACATGAACCCCGTACGCTCCAAGTTGACAGCGTATTGTGTGTGATGACACAGGTCGTCTGCAAAAGAAACATATCAGCAATTGTTATGTCAGGACCGAATGGTTAACGTTTCTGGCTGCTAATCAGCGCATATCAGTACTAGGTAGAACCCCATCCTGTCACTGCATACCTTCTGTCCAGGTCATGCACAGTCATGTGTGGACAACGGAAATTCCGGACAACCACTACCATCGTCATGCCAGCGCGCAGTATCCCAATTGCTTCTGAAGGTTGATTGCCACTCAGCCTACACATCTGTTATTGGTTAACTTGTCTTGTGATTGAGAGAGAGAGAGAGAGAGAGAGAGAGAGAGAGAGAGAGAGAGATAGAGAGTGTGTTTAAGTTTGAAATATCAAAGAGAGATAACTGCGTAAGACACAACATATGTGTACACAGTGAGTGGTCTCCCGTTTGCTTTTGATGAAATTTAGGTGTATTTTAATTTTTACACATAGTTTCACATTTTCTGACAGGATTTGGATTAAAACGAAAGGAAAAGGTAATTTAGCTATTCAAGTTCTTTATTCACTACCATGAGACATTTCCATTGTATCAATAGCATCGCAAACAAACTGGAAAAAAATACGAACGTGTTGGATTATTTCATAACAAGTTTGTTTCTAACGGAATTGCTTCCTGATATTGCTATCTGTAAGAAAAAAGCAAAAAAGGATATCTACATATTTGGCAGTTAAACAATGTATTTTAATTGAGATATAAAATTTGAAATGTTTAAGTTAAAATAAAAAGAATATAATATTTTGTTTTGTCGAAAAGTTACCAAGCAAACCAGAACTATTCGAATCAAGACATCTAAAAATAGAAACGTTTAATCACTTTCCTTATTTAATAAATTCTTAGGAAGGTTTGGGATTCTTACAAAACAGAAGTCAGTAAAGCACGCAAAGCTGATTCCGATAAAAAAATAATAGTTAAAAACCCAGTTGTCTGTCTTGAATTGCTGTCCAAGATGGCGTCCTGAAAAAATATTTTGGTCACGTGACCATAGTTCAGCGCGTCTGTATTCATGCGTTTTAATTCCTGTGTGCTGATTGATAGCACTAAATATAAACTTGGAATTTATACGATACACAATTGTTTATACGTATAAATCGTCGCTGTCTGTTATAATAATAATGTTTTCGTTGAAATAGGCGAATCTACTATTTATAGTGAGGTCGAACGCTTATCAGGGGGTGGAACTATTTGATTGGTGGTTGTCAGGTTTGCATTAATATTATTAACACAATACACGGTTGTAGATTTGCGGTATAGGAAAATAATCATTTTATCTCTGAGAGCGGTTTCTTAAGCACCGCCCCCAAAAAACAATGGCGTGAAAGTTGTGTTTCACGCAATGTAATCAAACAAATTGATCCAAATGATTTAAAAGTAAGACTCGCGCTGATTCAATTGGTTTTCATTATGTAAATATTATTCAAAGCAAATAGCAAAATTACACTGTTACAAGTGTAAATTTAAATTCAAACTTGTGTTAGAAGTCACCTGTATTAAGCGATCACTTGTTTTAAACAGTCACATTTTATTTACCTTTTTATAATATTTTGTTTTAATCAACCTGTATTAAACAGTCACCTGCCTTCAGGGGACAGTTTTGCTTTTTTCCTCGAGTACCTGCTTAAGACAGGTTTTACTTTCCAACTGGGTCAAATAATATGTTTCTAAACCGACGCAAACTGTTAAATATTGACCATCTTCAAAATTGACATTCACGTTCATTATACTTATACTTAACCAATAAAAATTGATATAATTTATATAAACTAATATATTTCAGCTCGATTGCGAAGAAAGCTCAAAAGCTTATGTTTACCGCTCTCGAGTTCGCGTCCTGGGTCGTAGGTAGAGCCAGTCCTGAGTGTTGTTTTTGAGGCATCGGGTCGAGCTGAGGTAGATATGCAACCATTGACGTAAGCGGTCAGCTGTATATCACTATACTACCGCCACGCTTAATATAATATAATGATATATTCTATACAGATATATCTCTGTTTTCACGGCAACGTAGGGAATTATTTACAAAAGGGCGTTATATCTAGAGTGTACATGTAATTTAAACCAATATTTAAGTGTTTTATCATTTTCAGGTGTTACCCCGTACACGTGCACGCACGCACGCACATACACACCCACTGACGTTATGACCTTTTGTCAGTGACCACGGGCAACTGTTATTTTTAAACGCCGTAGTTAAAAGGCTGACCGCCAGAAATAACCCGACAAAAATTAAGACTGTCAGTAAGAAAATTGTGTTTGTCGTTTGTGTTGCAACTTTATTATTGGAAGCGAATTTTTTTTTGTGACCATTTTCACCGTTTGCACACGTCAAGGTAACATTTATGCAATGTAATTCAGTGTTTCAATGTTCCAAGGCAGAAATTCCTGTGTTTACTTCTTCAGTGCGTTTTCATTATTTTGACATTCGTTGTATTGTTTCTACTTGTGTCGGATTGAATGCTACTTCTTCTTACTTATCCGTCTGAAAAATGATCCATTTATATTTTTCACTAAATATCTCTCCAGATTTCTTATATTATTCTCATATAATTCTCATATTATTTTATTTTCACGAATATATTTCAGCTCACACTTGAAGAAAGATTGGGATAAGAATCAAATATTTGAAAAAATTACACTGATTCCAGTCCAGAAATATTTAACGTACGTTTCGTAAAACACATAATGAGAAAACCAAATACCTCAGGTTCCAGGATGGACCAGGACCTGATGCTGTTCTATTTCGCAATAACGTGTATTATAAAGTGTAAAAATGCCAAACAAATGAATTAACACTGATTTTAAGTAAGTACTTTCTGTTAAATGGCAAATTACACATTTATACAAACTTACTTGTTATTCAAATCATCAAAAATATGCTGATTTGAGGGAGCGATATTTTTTTTCTCAAATAGAAATAATAGCTTGATAAAGAGGTGTGTTGCAAAATGTATATGTTCTTGTATTTATGTTTATACTTGTATATATGTGTGTACTTGTATATATATGTGTACTTGTATATATTAGCATACTTGTATATATGTGTGTTAGTAAAAGATTGCTTGTCAGTATGCAGGTTTGTGTTATATAAAGGTATGTACTCAAGAGATATATAAATGCATGGTGAATTATAGAGCCACATTATAAAACTAGTGTGATGTCTTCTTATCTTTGCACATGTTATATAATAAAACAAATACACAAATATTTACACTTTCACATCGCCATTCTAAAAGATATTCACAGTTTTGAGATATGTATGTAGAGCTATTACATTAACGATCTTGTCAATATGATCCTTATTAGAAAAAAAATCATTAATGAAATATCTTAACGTACATATATTAAAACTGTAAATATCGCTAACAACAATAACTCTTAAATTCACACGGCGTTTCTTCATCCTTAATTATATTTAAATATGATATAGATTTATGTTATGGAAGGCCTTATTGTAATATAAGAGTTTACATTTTATGAAATTTGTCGAAATATGTAAAAAAAATAAAAAATTGTTATATTGCTTGACATTCATCATTTAGAGGATAGTTCTAGGTCTGGTCGTCCGGTGTCAGTATAATGTAAATTGGAGAACCATAGAAAGTGTCTGTGGCGTGATTCTATTGCATAACGTAATTTGTCATGCTAGCCCACGCAGGCGACTTCGTGTTGTGACTCAGCAATTTAACTCAACACTAATTTACACAGATCAACAATTAAATATCTACTAGTGTACCGACTGGAATCGAAGTGCTTGAACTGACTTCAATTGCGTATGACAACTGTACAACTCGTTAATAATAACTTAGTATGCCGTATTCACGTGACAAACAGTGATGATAACACCGAACCGAAGAATTATATCATTTTATGAGAACACTCGAAATAAAATACTATGAAAAAATATAATATGAAACCAATTTAAAGCAGATATCGATAAAAGATTATAGTTATTTTAAAATATTAATGTGAGTGTAATTATAAAATAGAATGTGGGCTGATCAAAGAAATGCATAGGATTGGTATCTACCTGAAAACATATCTAGAATCAATCGTATTACTTAATGATACTCCTAACATTTCAGCAATACCTGCGGTTATCTGGTATGTTACACACATATTTATGCTAAATATTTTATCTACAAAAATAAGTATGCAAAAACAATTCCCATATTCATCAATTTTATAAAATATTTAAAACATATTGAAAACATAAAAAGAATAATAGCAACGACAAAAGATAAACTTGAACAACAAAACGGCAAATGTGAAAAAAATACAACTGTGTATTAATGACGTCATCAAATTGATTTCAGACTTATCCTCCACTTTATCTTAACCTCCATTTCCTTTTTTATTTCTTATCTACACTGTATTATCTACTGTCTACAAACACCAACTTATTTCTCAATTAATGCAAAAAGTATATTATACTTATAAAGACCATTGTGACAATGCTTCATTATAAAAACACTTATAATATCATTGTTAACATATAAAAACAGCCTGAATAGACTTGTATATCAGTTATATATCTTAACATGCTAGTATAATATACACGCTAATCCTTCTTATTGTGTTACGTACAATGCGTTGCTATTTACTTGAATGTATATGTATTATGAGAAATAACATATTTAAAGACAAAAAAAAAACACACATACCTTGTAAAGTAAATATATTTAACAGTGATTAATTATGATCGTCAGTAATTACTTCATCTTCTACATTGAGACTGATTACTATGATATAAAACCAAAACAAGAATATATATATATATATATAGGTAATTAAATTCACAACAACGGAATTTACGTTTTTTTGGATCTTTTCAGATGCTCATTCACAATGCATGATGTATATATATATATATATATATATATATAGAGAGAGAGAGAGAGATAATTATTTATGAACAACCAATACATAAATGTACAAACCAGACTACGGCGAGTGCGCCTAGCTCCAATGCAAACCATAGACACAATATCAAGGCCTCTGCCAAACCGGTAAACTTGGTGTCGACCATGACTTATATACTATGGAATTACATGCAACACATCTTGACTGGACGGACAGATTAACATACATGAACTGATAGCTTTATATGAGTAAGACCAAGTTAAGGATTCATGACTACTCACATGCTATATAAAGGACAGATGTATAAACCCGTTGGATCATAGATATACAGTGAATTCACATATAATCAATTTCATAAAGGGGGGTAATTAAATTCACAACAATTAAAATATGTTCTGTTCTGCCCTGTAGACATATCATCTTTGTTGTGATATTTCGAATTGTTTTATACAAAAAAAGAGAAAAACAAATAATAATAAAATAAATAATTATATAACCTGGATGAGATGTAGTATTCAGCATTCAAATGACACTACCACCAAAGCAGCTTGGACATACTTGATATAAAGATTTATAATTACAAGTGTAATGCATATATATATATATATATTAGCTCGCTAGACATTATTTAAAAACAGAGCAGCAAGCACATCTGTATATTGTAAAACAGAACAGCAAGCACATCTGTATATTGTAAAACAGAAAAGCAAGCACATCTTGTTTGTTGTAAATAGAGCAGCAAGCACGTCTGTATATTGTAAAACAGAACAGCAAGCACATCTGTATATTGTAAAACAGAACAGCAAGCACATCTGTATATCGTAAAACAGAGCAGCAAGCACATCTGTATATTGTAAAACAGAATAGCAAGCACATCTGGTTTGTTGTAAATAGAGGAGCAAGCACATCTGTATATTGTAAAACTGAGCAACAAACCCATCTGTATATTTTAAAACAGAGCAGCAAGCACATCTGTATATTGTAAAACTGAGCAGCAAGCACATCTGTATATTGTAAAACAGAACAGCAAGCACATCTGTATATTGTAAAACTGAGCAGCAAGCACATCTGTATATTGTAAAACTGAGCAGCAAGCACATCTGTATATTGTAAAACTGAGCAGCAAGCACATCTGTATATTGTAAAACTGAGCAGCAAGCACATCTGTATATTGTAAAACAGAGCAGCAAGCACATCTGTATATTGTAAAACAAAACAGCAAGCACATCTGTATATTGTAAAATTGAGCAGTAAGCACATCTGTATATTGTAAAATTGAGCAGTAAGCACATCTGTATATTGTAAAATTGAGCAGTAAGCACATCTGTATATTGTAAAACTGAGCAGCAAACCCATCTGTATATTGTAAAACAGAGCAACAAGCACATCCGTATATTGTAAAAAAGAACAGCAAGCACATCTGGTTTGTTGTAAATAGAACAGCAAGCAAGTCTGTATATTGTAAAACAGAACAGCAAGCACATCTGTATATCGTAAAACTGAGCAGCAAGCACATCTGTATATTGTAAAACAGAACAGCAAGCACATCTGTATATTGTAAAACTGAGCAGCAAGCACATCTGTATATTGTAAAATTGAGCAGTAAGCACATCTGTATATTGCAAAATTGAGCAGTAAGCACATCTGTATATTGTAAAACTGAGCAGCAAACCCATCTGTATATTGTAAAACAGAGCAACAAGCACATCCGTATATTGTAAAAAAGAACAGCAAGCACATCTGGTTTGTTGTAAATAGAACAGCAAGCAAGTCTGTATATTGTAAAACAGAATAACAAGCACATCTGTATATTGTAAAACAGAACAGCAAGCACATCTGTATATTATAAAATTGAGCAGCAAGCACATCTGTATATTGTAAAACTGAGCAGCAAACCCATCTGTATATTGTAAAACAGAGCAGCAAGCACATCTGTATATTTTAAACTGAGCAGTAAACCCATCTGTATATTGTAAAATTGAGCAGCAAGCACATCTGTATATTGTAAAACTGAGCAGCAAGCACATCTGTATATTGTAAAACAGAACAGCAAGCACATCTGTATATTGTAAAATTGAGCAGAAAGCACATCTGTATATTGTAAAATTGAGCAGTAAGCACATCTGTATATTGTAAAACTGAGCAGCAAACCCATCTGTATATTGTAAAACAGAGCAACAAGCACATCTGTATATTGTAAAACAGAACAGCAAGCACATCTGGTTTGTTGTAAATAGAGCAGCAAGCAAGTCTGTATGTTGTAAAACAGAATAACAAGCACATCTGTATATTGTAAAACAGATTAGCAAGCACATCTGTATATTGTAAAACAGAGCAGCAAACACATCTGTATATTGTAAAACAAAACAGCAATCACATCTGGTTTGTTGTAAATAGAGCAGCAAGCACATCTGTATATTGTAAAACAGAACAGCAAGCACATCTGTATATTGTAAAATTGAGCAGCAAGCACATCTGTATATTGTAAAATTGAGCAGTAAGCACATCTGTATATTGTAAAACTGAGCAGCAAACCCATCTGTATATTGTAAAACAGAGCAACAAGCACATCTGTATATTGTAAAACAGAACAGCAAGCACATCTGGTTTGTTGTAAATAGAGCAGCAAGCAAGTCTGTATATTGTAAAACAGAATAACAAGCACATCTGTATATTGTAAAACAGAACAGCAAGCACATCTGTATATTGTAAAATTGAGCAGCAAGCACATCTGTATATTGTAAAACTGAGCAGCAAGCCCATCTGTATATTGTAAAACTGAGCAGCAAGCACATCTGTATATTGTAAAACAGAGCAGCAAGCCCATCTGTATATTGTAAAACAGAGCAGCAAGCCCATCTGTATATTGTAAAACAGAGCAGCAAGCACATCTGTATATTGTAAAACTGAGCAGCAAGCACATATGTATATTGTAAAACTGAGCAGCAAGCCCATCTTTATATTGTAAAACTGAGCAGCAAACCCATCTGTATATTGTAAAACTGAGCAGCAAGCCCATCTGTATATTGTAAAACTGAGCAGCAAACCCATCTGTATATTGTAAAACTGAGCAGCAAGCCCATCTGTATATTGTAAAACTGAGCAGCAAACCCATCTGTATATTGTAAAACAGAGCAGCAAGCCCATCTGTATATTGTAAAACTGAGCAGCAAACCCATCTGTATATTGTAAAACAGAGCAGCAAACCCATCTGTATATTGTAAAACTGAGCAGCAAACCCATCTGTATATTGTAAAACTGAGCAGCAAGCCCATCTGTATATTGTAAAACTGAGCAGCAAACCCATCTGTATATTGTAAAACTGAGCAGCAAGCCCATCTGTATATTGTAAAACTGAGCAGCAAGCACATCTGTATAATGTAAAACTGAGCAGCAAGCACATCTGTATATTGTAAAACTGAGCAGCAAACCCATCTGTATATTGTAAAACAGAGCAACAAGCACATCTGTATATTGTAAAACTGAGCAGCAAGCACATCTGTATATTGTAAAACTGAGCAGCAAACCCATCTGTATATTGTAAAACAGAGCAACAAGCCCATCTGTATATTGTAAAACTGAACAGCAAGCACATCTGTATAATGTAAAACTGAGCAGCAAGCACATCTGTATATTGTAAAACTGAGCAGCAAACCCATCTGTATATTGTAAAACTGAGCAGCAAGCCCATCTGTATATTGTAAAACTGAGCAGCAAACCCATCTGTATATTGTAAAACTGAGCAGCAAGCCCATCTGTATATTGTAAAACTGAGCAGCAAGCACATCTGTATAATGTAAAACTGAGCAGCAAGCACATCTGTATATTGTAAAACTGAGCAGCAAACCCATCTGTATATTGTAAAACAGAGCAACAAGCACATCTGTATATTGTAAAACTGAGCAGCAAGCACATCTGTATAATGTAAAACAGAGCAGCAAACCCATCTGTATATTGTAAAACTGAGCAGCAAACCCATCTGTATATTGTAAAACTGAGCAGCAAGCCCATCTGTATATTGTAAAACTGAGCAGCAAGCACATCTGTATATTGTAAAACTGAGCAGCAAACCCATCTGTATATTGTAAAACAGAGCAACAAGCACATCTGTATATTGTAAAATTGAGCAGTAAGCACATCTGTATATTGTAAAACTGAGCAGCAAACCCATCTGTATATTGTAAAACAGAGCAACAAGCACATCTGTATATTGTAAAACAGAACAGCAAGCACATCTGGTTTGTTGTAAATAGAGCAGCAAGCAAGTATGTATATTGTAAAACAGAACAGCAAACACATCTGTATATTGTAAAACAAAACAGCAAGCACATCTGGTTTGTTGTAAATAGAGCTGCAAGCACGTCTGTATATTGTAAAACAGAGCAACAAGCACATCTGTATATTTTAAAACTGAGCAGCAAGCACATCTGTATATTGTAAAACAGAGCAGCAAACACATCTGTATATTGTAAAACAAAACAGCAAGCACATCTGGTTTGTTGTAAATAGAGCAGCAAGCACGTCTGTATATTGTAAAACAGAACAGCAAGCACATCTGTATATTGTAAAATTGAACAGCAAGCACATCTGTATATTGTAAAACAGAACAGCAAGCACATCTGTATATTGTAAAATTGAACAGCAAGCACATCTGTATATTGTAAAACAGAGCAACAAGCACATCTGTATATTGTAAAACAGAGCAGCAGGCCCATCTGTATATTGTAAAACAGAGCAGCAAGCACATCTGTATATTGTAAAACAGAACAGCAAGCACATCTGTATATTGTAAAACAGAGTAGCAAGCACATATGTATATTGTAAAACAGAGCAGCAAGCACATATGAATATTGTATATACGCAGACATGCTCAGATTAATACATAAACTCAAAATATATGAGTATGCAACACAGGACGAAATATGAAAGTACAACACAGGGTTTAGAGGTTTAAGAAACAAGAGGTACCAAATTGTTCAGCAGCATCTCAAGTTAACATCCAGTAACATCAACATACAATACTAACTGAAGTATGTTGATATAAACACACAAGCTAAAGATGTTGCGTTTTCATATCACTTCCTGTGTTGCTTTTTCATATCTCTCTCTATTGAACTGGCATTAGCTACACTAACAGTTTACGCTACTTCAAGGTTTACAGGTAAGTTAAACATCTGCCAATCAGTGGTTATCTCCCCTGGTAGAGTACAGGTATAACTAACCCGCAGCTGCATATTGCAATATCACACATCACGAAACCAGATGTGCACTGACGACAATATACAAGTACGGCGGTTAAAAGGTTGTCACGTTGTCTATCCACAATGACCCTCCTTTCGTACACTCATTAACACGCCCCGATGCTTTTTAAAAAAATGCTTATTTCATTGCAATTTAAATTTCACAATATTTCATCATTACGTCATAATGGACCAAAAACAGTTATGGTTTGGTGTTATCATTAGTTCAACTTCTATTAAATGACAATTATATTCAATCAAACATTACAACCAGTATGACTACGCAGAAATGAAACGTGAAGGCGTGTATAAAAATACGATATGTCCTACAAAGACGCATGCCTCGGTTAAAACAGATGACAAACCTCAATACTGTACATAAATGGGATGCACTGCAGACGAGTGGTTTAATATGTAGTCTGAAAACCTCTTACATTTTACCGCTAACGTATCGGATTTGAAGCCCAGTGGAAAGCTTTATGTTGGAAGGTTTGCGAGTTACTTGTAAAAAAAAAAACGATGGTTCTAATTCTACTGAAATCTTCCTCAGCCCATAAAACGGGTTGGCACATATATAACCTGCAATGTGCCGAAAATGGCGTTATGCTCCGTTAAAAAAAAAAATACATATATTGGCACATTACGTATAGATGATTTTAAACGCGCACCACAGTACTAAGATAAAAGCGTAAATACGTGACAGAAACGACAATATGTCTATATTTAATACTAAAAGTAAATGAATCAGAATGAACAAGCACGGTATCAATAAAAACACAAAAAGGCGCGCAAATATACGGATGTAAGCAAGATATGATACAAAAAAAAATCCTCTTATATTCTGTATCTAAATATTTGCTGAACAAACCCCTTGAAATGTACATTTATTACCACCCTTTGGCCGTCGGTCTTTTAACATCTATGTTATTAACACTTCAACAAATACAATCCCCGGTAAAACCTGACCAAACTGATAGGGTATCCTGATTCAATCTTGACATGTAATTGATGCGGAAAATATGTATCGTGTCTGTAAATTTAAGTCAAAAATAACAACAGCTTCGGGTCCTCTGTGACCGAGAGGTCAACGGCGTCGTCGTCTGGTGACATCTTACTTTTCACTGTTGAGGATCGTGGGCCCGAGCTCAGCTCAGTCCGTATATTTTATGTTAAAAAGTGTGTTATTTACTTGCTGAAGAACGGTGCTTTTACTCAAATTATTTCTGAGGTCTTATCCAACCTATAAAACTAGATATGCCATATACACCATGTATATATGCTGAGGGACGTGGGTTCGAGCTTAGCTCAGTCCAAAAACTTTGTGAGAAAGTGTATTAGTTACTTGCTGAAGAACGGTGCTTTTACTCAAATTCATTCTGAGGTCTCTCCCTATAAAACTGGAAATGCCATATATACTATGTCTATATGTTTAGGGTCGTGGGTTCGAGCTCAGCTCAGTCCGTAAACTTTAAGTGAGAAAGTGTGTCAGTTTCTTGCTGAAGGACTGTTTTTTACTCAAATTCATTCTGAGGTCTTCCTCCGCCTATAAAACTGGAAATGCCATTTATACTATGTCTATATGTTGAGGGTCGTGGGTTCGAGCTCAGCTCAGTCCGTAAACTTTATTCGGGAACGTGTGTCAGTAACTTGCTGAAGGACTGTGTTTTACTCAAATTCATTCTGATGACTTCCCCCGCCTATAAAACTGGATATGCCATATAAACTATGTCTATATGTTGAGGGACGTGGGTTCGAGCTCAGCTCAGTCCAAGAACTTTATGTGAGAAAGTGTATCAGTTACTTGCTGAAGGACGGTGCTTTTACTCAAATTTATTCTTAGGTCTTCCTCCGCCTATAAAACTGGATAAACCATGTATACTATGTGTGAAACTGGCTTTTTTTATATAAAAAGAAACCTCAGAAAGGTACCGTTTTTATATCAGATCTACATATCGTATACATTTATTAATGCTATTTTTATTACATCAGTCTGGAATATTAGTTTAGACCAATCTACCTATTATCGTGCACTTGAAATGTCAAAAAGGTACACTTCTGTTTTGCATTATGTGAAAAAATAGTATAGTTACCATATATGGTTTAGTAAAACTTTGCATTATAGTTTTAGTATATACTAATTTATTTTAGCTCGATTGCGATGAAAGCTCAGAGCTTATAAGAACCGCTCTCGAGTCCGTTTCCTGGGTAGAACCAGTACTGAGTGTTGTTTTATGAGAGGCATCGGGTATATATATATATGCATGTTATATCGTCATTGTGAATGCTAAGCTTGTGTATTTCAACCGTTTTTTGTCGGTTCACCGTAATGCTTCAAACAATGAAATACGTATTTTCTGCATAATATAATATAATATTGGTCATAAATTGATTGTATTCACCCAATATAAATAGGTTATTAAATATCGGTGATGCATCCAATTAAGATGAACTTTTCAACACTACGTTCTTAATAATGCATACGGTTTTTGACACGCTCGACGAAGCTGTTGCCTTTGGGTGTGATCAGTACCTAACTATTGGCGCCACCATGCCTAGCTTAAGGCATTATTTAAATGGTGTGATAAGAATTGAATTAAACCAAAAACCTTTACGCCAATGTATACCTCTTTATGATAATATAGGATGGATGTGAACTAAATTGCTTTATTTCCTATTTGATGTGAAATATACGCATTTTGCTTGAGCTATCCATTCAGTCTCAACACTAAGTAAGCATATATTTCGGTTTATGGAAGGTATGCATTTGTATCAAATTCTGCTAAGATACACATGCATGTATACCGGTCTTATAAGACAACAAATGAACAAATGCAGCCAATTATGTTATAGCAAAATAGTGACGTTTTCTGTCAGTGTTCTCAAGTAGCGAGTAATCATACATATTTGATAGAGGAAGAATCCAGAATGAATCTGAGTAGAACGACCGTTCTTCTGCAAGTAACTGACAAACCTTCTCATATTAATTTTTTTTATGCCAAGCGGGACTCGAACCGACGATCTCATATAGTTATGCCTCTTAAGACTGACAGAAGACAATTCCTAAGCTTAAAATAGCTCATGTACTTATTTTCAAATCGGTTTATAGAGAATGTGACTTTGTGTTGCAGATGGCCATATAACATCATCTGCGATAAGACATCACTGGGTTTAAAATGTAACGTGTTGTGATTTCAATCTGATGGATGAATTTTAGAGCAGTTAAGGATGTAATGTACAAGTGGATCCAAATGGAAAGGTGAGCGGAAGTGCTAGTGATACAGCGAATGATCCAGGAGGATCTACATTTACAGGAAAGGCTCAGGTTAATGCAAACGGTCAGGTGAGTGGTAGAGGAAGTGCCAGTGTTATTGGAGATGATGAATCTCAATTAAATGGACAATTCAATGTTAATGGAAACGGTCAGGTCAGTGCTGGGGCAACTTGTTCTTTAAACACAGAGTAATGAAACTTTAATGACAATGTCCAAGTTAGTCGCAATGGTCAAGTTAGTTAAAAAACAAAATAGTAATACAAGAACATATTTTAAATGGAAACCTTTATAATGAAAATCTTGTTATGGGGTCTAAGATAAAGCGAGAATGGAGTTGCTTCAAGAAATATGAACTTATTGCTTTGCTATGTTTTACCTTCGAACTTGTTTTAAACTATAACCTACTATTATTATTCAACCTTTGAAACATGGAATTTTGTTTACAGAATCTGGCATTGGTTATAAACGGCCATCGACCTTTCTTAAGTTATTTGTTTGCGAGTTACTTTGCGCATATAACCAGTTTAAAGCACAATTTCATTTGGAAGTTTACCTTTGTCCTAAAATGGCTTTGATTCATAGATTCTTTGGTGTACTGCGTGACTAGTGGTTGGCCTTTTCATTGTACCACGACATGAAGGACATTCTGACGGCGAGTAACTTATAAAGCTTCAAACGGCTGGATATTCTGGATAATTATGTGTCTGTATCTCCGTAATGTTCAACTCTTGATCAATATTACCTGCTGAGTCATGAAGAACATATGTATACATGAATAGCATTATTTTTTCTCTTTTTATTAATTCATTTTAACAATTTATTGTGCACGTTGATGATTATGTTCATGATAATATTAGTTAAAATATCAAAATGGGGTCTTGTGTGTACAAACCACAACCAAGAGACGAACATAGCAGCACCGGGTTTGTCTCTTCATGAGGGATATTGGAATGAATAAAACCTTAAAGCATGTTTAACCGTAAATGTATTACGTATTGCTAAACAATATATCGCAATATTCTGTTGTCAAAAAACGTTTCTAGTTGCTTTAACCGCATTTGCTGAATGCTGGTTTTATCTATCGGCCGTGACTGAATATAATTTGTAGCCGATGAATGTAAAGTTTAACAATAAGGCTAACAAGTGAATGTATACATAAGATGAAGATTGTTGATGTTGCATTGTTATGAGAGTTGATTTCAACAATTTGTCAGCCATTATAACGACGTAGGATGCTCTGCCAGTAGACTGTCGCTGCAATATGAGTATGATATTAAGATATATACCCCCTAGAAGGTGGTCAGTTATGTTGTAGATGTGGTCATTAAGAAAGACAGACAAGTATCAATTTTATTAATGAAACTGATGTAAATTAATTTTGTTAACTTTAAATATATGCATGTTTCAGCAGTGAAATCGCAACAACGGTATTTCCGATTTTATGGATCTTTTGAGATGCATGTTCACAAGGAATTATATATATGGAGATAGTAATGTGTCAGACATAACTCTATAGACCTTGGTAGCGTTTCACAAAACTACTTACGATAAAAATCGCCGTAAGCGTAAATCATATTCATACTATTTTCATATTCATCGAAATGAGCCCAAATTTGCTAAACTCATGCAGGAAATGATATATTTACTGGAAATACAATCATTTTAAATGATCTTTGACAGTAGAATTATCATAAATTAGAAAGACACTGAAAACGTTTACTAAATATCTGTAGACCATGCTAGTCACGCACCCAATACCTCAGCGGGGAGTATTATGTCAGTAGTCTTGCGACAAACAGCATATTATCAAATAATCATTAATTAATTGTAATAATAAGTGATATCGTTAATGATATTGAATAGGTTACACACGTGCATTCATGAAATACGCACGTGTTTGACTCAGAGCGCGAAAATAATTACGTGAATATATTCGTGTAATTACTGTTATATTTGCGAAATAAAAAAATAAAAAAAATAGACTGGTTGCGAGCAGAAATGATTGGAAAGATAACTTTTCAATTAAAATTAGTTTAATATAATGGGTATGCTTTAATCACCGAAATAAAAATCATAGTAACATAAACAATTGGCAGGGGTGGTTGTGGTGGTGGTGGTGGTGGTGGTGGTGTGTGTGTGTGTGGGGGGGGGGGGGGGGGGGGGTCATTGTAAAGCTATATAAATACTAGAGTGATAATTTCGTGGCAATTCAATGTAATTTTAGAGGTAATCTATGCGAGTAGCTTGCGAATATATCAAAATATCTACATTAAAATAGAATGTACACTTATATAAATGTCATGGTTTTATATTACTTGTATTAATCAAGTAAAGATTTGGCAAAATAGAACCCCGACGTGTAGCGACCGTAGCGTAGGAAGCGATCAAGAGTTCTATGTTGTTAAAGCTTCGCTAAATATAAAAGACAAAACTAACTTGTTGCCGACCAACGATAATGACGTCATTTTGAGCGTAAGTATGCATGAAGTGTCACAGCTCATTAAACCTCTTTCATTCAATGATATGCAAATGACGCGTTCAGTCACTTATTTATTCATTTGTTTTATCACGTGATTTGTGGTGTGATGTTAAGCCTGTCATCAGCGTTCTTTGTTGAACTCTTAACAGCCGATAAAAGTGTGTTTTAACGAAATACGTTTATTCAAAAATTTGAAAATCATGGCAATCTGATTGGATGGAAAATAAAAGACATGTTAATTGTGCCTTGGTTTGTTTGAAAGATAGAACCATATTATATATATATATATATATATATATTGTGTTCAAATTGATGATCCATCCAATCAGATTGTCTTGATTTCATTGTGTTTCGTTAAAACACAGTTTACACAGAATTAAACAAATGTTTATGTCATGAGCCCCAGCACTTCATTTGCATATAATTAAATGGAAATGGTCCAATCAGCTAGGACGTTTCATTTACATAATGTTGCTCAGGGTAATGAAATTACCAGTGGATGGTCGAAAATTAGTTATAGCACTTAAAAACAGTTATTGATGATACATTATGATAATTATGGAACCCTGGGGTGAATGAAAAGCGAATCACTTTTTTTTTATGTTTAAATGGTAATCAAATCGCCTCCAATGTTTTTTTTTCAAAAATTGAAATCAATTGCTTTTGACTGTTAAATGTGAAGTAAATAACAAACTAAGTTAGTATTTTTTAGGTGACATTTTATCAAACCGGACCGTATGCACGCTCCCTAATGTCGCCACTTTGTGGTTGTTCTACTTCGTTAAAAAATCACTAATAAACACTAATATAAAACTTAATGTAAATGTCAGTTTTATCGGAGTCACGGTCCGTTGCCCCAATAAAAACGGCAATGACTGTAAATGTCATACGGGTGCATTTTAGCTGCGTTTAGCTCTGGTACATATTTCTCTCGTCATGATTTATAACCGTACATTGTGGTTGCATTAATATTTTGTAATAAGGGTAAAATACATGTAATAATATCATTTTTTTTAAACAAATCGGTAATCACACGTGGGTGTTTTATGACGTGTTTTATTCATGTCACAATTAAAAGTATGTTTCCGGTGTTGTGAAAATCTATTTATGTATATAATAAGAACGGTTGTTTATTTTGCTATTTATTTTTTCGCGTAAATACGCTAATCTCATTTAAGTATCGCTTTGACGTAGTTACCCTCTAATCAATACTAAAGTAAAGGTCGTAAACAATTTAAGTGAAGATCTATAAATGTGCCGCGGATAGAATTACGCGGTCAGTCGGAGCCAAGCAAGAGCTTAATAACAATACACATACGTTCTAAACTGGTGGTATGTTGAGTTGAACAGCAATTTACTGTCGTTGTTTTATTCATTATAATTCAAACTTGTCTTTTTTTTGACGTTGATTTTGTTGTATTTGTGTGTGTTTTATTTTGAGTTTTATAAAAGAAACATAATTTAAGACTCATAGGTAATTGAATATTTAATAGCTGTTATTTTTTTTTAAACAACAGTGACAATGTGTTTTGGAGATTGGCTGCAGTTTTTAGTGGCAACTATGCTTTCTGTTTGCCTACTTATCATCATTGCGTGCTACGAGAGACGTCGTCGCCGAAAATGGCCGGGACCAAAGGGATTTCCGTTTATAGGCATATTACTTCAGCTTGGAGATATCGGTGCATTTCATAAGCAGGTGACGGCATTTGGCAGACGATATGGAAAAATATTTGGGTTTAAACTTTTGGGGAAAAGAGCGGTTGTTCTGCGGTCAGCAAGTATTGTCGGACGAGCATTAAATGGAATGAAATGCCTGGATAGAAAAGAAACATTTTTCCAAAAATTTGTTTTTAATGATAAGGGATTTGCATTCGCGAACTACTGTGAGAAAGTGCCGGATTTACGCAGGGTGTTCCAGTGAGTATATTTTACACGTGCACTTTCATCTTTGGTTCAGTATTGAAATTGTAATTTATGATAAATGTCGACTTTATTTTTGAAAACTTTATATCCACATGAAGCACATATGTAATTATAATACCTAAGGATGGGTGCAGAACCTTATTTTCGTTCTCTTTTTGTAAACGGGGCTAACAATTGTAAACAGTTAAGGACTTCGTCATATTTCTATTGTTCGTGGCTTAATGATTAATGATGAAATGTTTGTATAGTATGCTGTATAAAAATCCAAAGAAATAACGATTTGTATGTTTTTAATATTTTTACTCATGTTTTCAAAACTAGCGATAATTTACTAGTTTTATTGAAACTGTTAATGATTTCGTCAGAATGAAGTAGAAATGCTTTCAGAATAATATTTTCATTTCACTTTACGGCGCCGGGCCCGATTAGCTCAGTCGGTTACAAGCCTGACTATCAATCCAGGGGTCGTGAGTTCGAATCCCCGCCAGGCAACAGTCTCCGTGATGATTTATATACGAAATTGTGTCTCATAATCATTCGTCTCTCACCACTGATTCAAGTGGGAAAGTTATCAGTTAGTTGTGGAGATGGGGTGTGCTCGAGTACTGGTTAATCCCATGAAACAGTGGTTAGGTTAACTGATCGTCTGTTAGCCCTCGATGGCATAAAAATGACGCTTACTATTCAATAAATCAATCAATCAATTAATCAATCAACTCACTTTACGTTTATAGATGTAAAAGATTGTTTCGATGCTCAAGCTTGAGTAAAATGCGCTTCATAAACTTCGGTGTCCCCTACGGCAAAATTGATATTATGTTATATTTGTTGTAACTCGTTTAATAAATTCAATAATATACAAATGAACGTTTATGTAGTATCATCTTTATATCACTGTTATATTTTTTGTAACTACGTATTCAACTTAATTTTCTATCCAATCAGATTGCCTTGATTTTCAAATGATGTCCATTGAACGGTTACACTAAATAGCGAAAAGGACTTTAGAAAATGACAGAAAAGGCGATTTCTTTAAGAAAAGGAGCGATTAAATCAACTTTTCTTTATTAAAGTGCATAAATTTGTTATTTTATTGAAACGAACATTAAATAAATAGCACATGCGTATTTTTAGAAAATTTCATTGACAAATTAATGTTTTATTACCAAAATGAAATTGTCCATGTATTGAAATGGGGAATTGGTTTCCATTGAACGGTTAATTTATTAATCGTTCAGACAAACCGCTTAATACTTGCTTAACGTAACATCATACATCGCGTGCAAAATAGACTACGTCATGAGTTTGGATACTTCATCTGCATGTCCTAGAATAAAAGACGTCTAGTGAATTGAGTCGCTTCATGTACACTGAAATTCTTTCAGCACATCTGAATCAGTGGTCAATCGCATGTGAGAATAGGCTCAGTCGTCAGTTACGTACACAATTATTTACGCATGTCTTATTGATTATAAAAAGTAGAGATTTCTTACTTGAAAGGCGTTTGACAATAACTTTTTTCACTTTACAGTAACTCATTATACTGGAAATGGCAAGAGAGAGAATCAACAGACAAATGGTTGCAGCTAGAAGTGGCAAGGACAATAACAACTCTAACTGAGAAAGCAGGATCTGATATCAACACGGATGACAGTTTTCGTCGGTTAATGACGAACATTTACGCTTCTTTGGTAAGTAGGATATTAGAGTATGGAATTGTTTGAATTGGTTAAACACACGTTTTAACACATTGCATAGTTTATATGGCGGCTAGTTCCATTAGCTGATGAACATTTTTAATATGAGTAAAACCACCGACTTTTCACAAACTTTTAGACATAGAATATTTGGGTCAAGCTTGGCTAGAAACCACGACTTTTATGCAATGAGAGAAGTAAGTAATGTTGAGACAACACTCTAACCCCTCAGCCACAGTGGACGTTGTATACATGCATATGCAATGAAGCTTTCAATAAAATTGTGTGTAAAGATTGGACTTCGTGTGTGAAAAGACATCTGAAGATATCATATCACGTCAGTTTTATATATTATACATTTATAAATAATGATCATTTTGTCATATTAGTGCATTATGTGCCCCCATAATCCAGCATAGAGCTCTTCCGTTTGGATATACCGACTTCAATATTAGTTAAGACTATTTAGAGAACTAGTACAACATCTACCACTTCTTCCACAACAATAACAATCATCATTGCTGTCGATTTCATTATCATTTTTTTCATCTTTAACATTGTCTTCACCATTATCATTATCATCAGTATTACAATCATCATCATAATATTCACCATCATTATCGCGATTAATTATGACTAAATTATTGAATTATACAATATAAAATATTACTTTATGAAGAATGAAATCCAATACAGTACCTCTTTCAATGATTAAACAATGCAGCTATAGTGTATAATTCAATGGTGTTAATTTATAAAACTAAATGAATTCTTCTTTCACTAATACATTGCACACATATTAAATCTTTATCATCTATTTTTTTACATGGGACAAAAAAAATGACACTGATGTAACCGAGATGCTGAATAACAATTAACAACTAATTAACTAAGACCCCCTTGTACGCACTTTATAAACGCCCAATGACTTGTTAATAACATTCACCTGAAAAAAAGTAAGTGAACAAAAATGACGAGATCAACTGGTGGTCCAAATTTCCGTAAATGCTAATCCGTCGTCGTAAAAGCGGTCGTTATTTCGAATATAGGGGTGGCAATATTATTATTAAAAACAATGATCATTAAACAAAAAGAAAAATCCAAATTCTATTATAGAGATGGTCCTAATGCAGGGTTTTAGTGTAAATTTAAACAACAGTGCTGATGGACATTAAGACACTGCATAATTAAAATGATGGCGTTTGGGGTCTAGCAAATAACGTGACAGTCAGTAAGACTATCATTTTACATTCGGGAACTCCATGCGTCCAGATGTCAAACCCATTTTAATGTTGATGTGTATATTTGACGCATAGAGCTCTATACGCCGAGGCTGTGTTGAAAATCACGTTAACACCATTAAAATAACCAAATAGAACACACACATTAATGTGAATATCTGCGTGTCCTTCCACAAATAACTGGCAAATTTTCTCATTTAAAAATGTTGGACCCAGCCGGTCTCAAACCAATGTTCTCAGCGGTAACAGGCAAGTGTTTTTTTAAACCCTTTGCTCCATAGATACGCGTTTTTCCGCACCAATCACAGAAGGTCTTTGAAAATAGTGCAGGAAGAGTTCAGATTGCTCGTTACGAGCAATATGAACACTTCCTGCACTGTTTTCAACTCTGTCAGTTAATATAAACATAATTCAACCATTGCTGATACGTGGTGAATTAATGCTTTCAATATTAGAAGGTGTCCAAAGGCGTCTATATGAAGTAAAGGGTTAAAAGATAAACTTTATACGAGAATTTCTGGCCGTTACTCGTGGAATGATGGAGGTTCAAGACTGATTCACATTTAGGCTCTCCATACATAGATTATAATGGATATATACTCTTTATTTCTATTTTAAATCAAGGATTTACAACGTAACATCATCTCAAAACAAACAGTACAAGAACAAACATACAATACACACGGTGAAGGTACATGCCACCACAAAGCGTAATTCATAATTGTTATGAAACAAAAATCACAAAATAAACAGAAAAGAACATTATAATTTATTATTATTTTTTTAATTTTTTGTTTGTAACAAATATGGCGTAAAATGGTTTGGGCGGTGATCGCTCAGCCGGTATATCAGTTTACCTGACCCCTATAATGAATGCATATAACCACAAATATATACTGCGTTTGTCAAGTATTTATTGAACAACGAACACGTTTAACAACAATTACAATTACCTTCTTCAGTAAACCGTTTTAATTTTATTACATTTGGCAATGTTTACCAATGGTATTATCGATGGCCAAAACTATCAATATTACTTATATATGCAATATTACTGTTTCTTACTGCTATTATTTTAAGAGCTTGATCGTATTACCTTTCTATGTATATAAATATACGTCTGTTAGAACAGTATTGTATACCGGATCACCATATCAGCGGCGGATCGAATAGTTCACATTTTGGTCGTCACCAGGGTCGTAAACTGTCGGTAAATTTTCAATATAGTTGTTCAAGAGATTTAAATATGACCTTAGAGAGAGCAAACACATTTTAGAGGAGCGCAATATATACTTTGCCGTTTAAGGAATGGTCGTACACGTTTTAGGATGGGGTCGAGTTGTACACCGGTTTTTGTGCTGGATTTTAATTAAAATTAACGATACCTGCCAACTTTTGGGCGATTGGGGCGGCTCGCCCTGATCAACATACGCATATATTCATTCAGGTTCATGATTTATGAACTGCAAGCGTCTGGTGGACTCTTCGACAAATACCAATGAAACTTACTATATGAAACAAACAATTTGTATTATATGTAGAGTATGTGATTATGCAGGTAGATATATATATATATAGCTACGTATATCACTACACATGTCAGTGTAGATCTCTGTAGGGATATAGGAATGCATTTTTCTTAATCTTTATTGTAGTTAAGTTTCCAACCGATGTGTTGTTCCAGGGCACCCAATGAGTGATGGCAAAAAAGAGAATATGTAGCTTGTGTGTGGCGTAATAGGCAACACATAGAAAATTAAATAGAATTTACTGAACTCTGCAATTCTGCAGGTATCAATGTTCTAGGCTCGTTCTGTATATGTATTTGTTGACGTGTTGTTGTCTTTTGTTCAGCTTTTATGTTATTCAATAATAATTATATTTGTACATGGATTGTGAACCTAAGTCATGTTGGTGATATATAACAAATAGCTTGGTGGTACGCCGTAAAACCCCAATTAATTCATTCGTTGCCCTTTTCTCTATAACCTATTATTGTTCGTCTCTCACCTCTGATTTAAGTGGGAAAGTTATCAGTTACTTGAGCTGATGGGTGTGCTCAATCACTGGTTAACTTTCCAAGATCCCAAGAAAGAGCGGTTAGGTTAACTGATCGTCTGTTAGCCCTTGATGGTAATAGACGCGTAACACTCAATTAATCAACCAATCTATATCCTATTGCGAAGGTGTCACCGGTGTTTTTTTTCTTTAAAAATAATATTTGGCTAAGATTACAAACAAAGTATTACCATTTTAAATTTATTAATGTCATGTAATATTCAACGATATTAATACATAAATTTCATAAGTTATTTCTGCTTTGATTAATCATAGTATTACTTATATTACACAACGTGTTATATGATATGAGGTAATTAGATTAATTTATGTATGGAGTTCGACAACCAATCAATGGGGATTTCTTAAACTCAGTTGCGCGTTCTCGTGTAAAAGACATTGATAAATAGTATTTATGATTTAACAAAATATTTTGCATATATATAGTCATTAATTCTCAGTGACAATTATAATTACTAAATGGTTACATGGTAATGATTTATGTGAATTATACTCATAACAAATTCAATTCAGTTCAATTAAATTTTATTGACAAACTATCAGCAAACATATGCCTTTGGCCATTTACAATACATGTATCTTTAAATCATATGGCAAAGACATGACAATTACATATTACAATCAATACATTTTGATGAGAAATTTTAAAACAAATGTAACACACAAAAAGGCACACTTCCGCGCGAGAATGTACTCACTTTTTTTCAACATTTTTAAGGAAAAAAAACGAAATATGAAATAAGGTATTAATCAGATGGTTACAAACCTTAAATGCTTCATGTATCAATTTGGAAAATAAACAAGTAGTTTTCGTCTTTTCTTGGATAATTAATTTACAAATTTATTAGACGTGGGTCATGCCATCCGTGGACTATATTTACGACGTAAATCGTAGTATCTTGGACATATTAGTAAAAAATGGTATTCGGACTCTTTATTATTGTTTGTACACATTTGGCAAATTCTGTTCTGTCTTTCGACACCAGTATATCTTCCGGATTCAATCGCAAAATAAGATATGAACTTAATCTAAAACAACTATGTTGTTTTCGTTTGGGATCATCTGTAATTAAAGATAAATATTCCTCATATATAAAATCTGTTTTGAATTTACAGTAATAATTAAGTTTAGGCATTGCATGAATACTTCCTCTCCAAAATTGAATGTATTGATCAGTCGTTGTTTAATAATTGGCAAATAATTGACATTTCTATTAAAATTATCCCAAATATAACTATACCCCAAATCGTCTAATATTGTTCTTTGAACCCCGCTTTGTTTATGTTGTTGATTATTCATATTTATATATTGTTCCATGAAAACTCGATGGATAAGAGAACCAGGATTGCTTTTGATTTTTATTCAAAATTTAATCGCTTGTTTTTTTTTTACAAATACTCGATAAAGGATATCTGCCTAGATAACCTAGCAAGCAGGATTAGGTGGTTGAGTTTTAACTCCTCAGATACGCTTAAGGAATTTTATATGTATTTTATCGATATCTTTGTAGTCAAATAAATTATTCACAGGTCTTAGAGCTTGATCTGCTGGAGTTTTTGGAATTATTTTCATATTATCGTTATACATAAATTTGGTTCCTAAGTAGCAGAAATTGTCTACATTACCCAATTTTTCACCATTTATGAGCCATTCTAGGTTATGTACTTGTTTTCTGTTTTCAAAAATACAAACTTTAGTTTTATTAATATTTATTTTAATCCCAATTTCAATGAGTATTCATAGATATTATTTAAATGCAATTGTAGACTGTTGGGATCAGTAGTAAGTAAACAAAACAATATCATTTGCAAATAATAATAAGTATAAACACAAGTGATTAATATCCGATTCAGTCAGATTATCTATGTTAAAAGTATTGTTAACATCATTAACAAAAAGAATGAACAGAAAGGAGAGAAGAGGAGAGAGTGGCACCCCTGCTTCAATCCAAGCGTGACATCAACAATGTAAGATAAATTAGAAGATAATTTTAGCTTTCCTATAATTTTCGTTAAACCACGCTGCCTCTTTTTTCTTACATTAACATGATCTTTTTTTAAAGGATTTTCCAAATAGTTTGAAAGGTGTATCGTATATCATATTTGTAAACTTTATTATACTATCATTTATTGAATCTTTATTTTCAGTCATGTTGTCAGTAACATCTTTAAAACTTTGAACTTTTGATTGAAGTAAAGTATTCAAAGCCTCGGCCCTAGATGCATCCCAAATAATTTTGACAATATATACGTTATCTGTATGATTATTTCCAGTCATGCGACAACTTAATGCAAACTGCAAAGGACAATGGTCAGAAAATTCCATTAAATCTAACACATTCATAAAACAGATAGTGTTAAGATTATTCGCGCTAGTTATCAAGTAGTCCACAAATAAAAATATGGTATAAAAATCCTATAACAAAATTCACATAATTCTTTTTAATGAGTATTTAAATTACATCAAATAGCACACTTAAGGTGTTGTGATATCCCACTTTGAAAGAATGAATATGCTGTTTATCTAGTACGTTATGTAAATTATATTTTAGTTGGACACTACATTGCAGTATAATAGCTTTGAAAATATTTACATAAAGTATCAAAACAGAAAATAAATAATTGGTTATTGTATAAAGATTTTACGTTACAATGTTGAGGACTTTAATATGAATATTATTTGTGAATTTGGGGACAATACCAGACGCATATCGCCTTCTCAATAGTAGAGTTAAAAAATAAAACGCTGACATAGATAAAACACGGTATAAAATTGAATGGACCATTAATTGTTCATATCAGTTTATACAATCAACAGCACACAGCTATAAACCTGTGATATGCATCTAGGACAAATGTACACGTTTGCAATATCGTCGTTAGAAAGAAGATGTAGTACATACACTACACTTTAGAGTAAATTAACCGACAGGTGCGACATCTTTATAAACAACAAGTCATTAGTACACCTATAATTTGCGGGCGCGGTCCACATTTTATTTTTAGCATGTCAGTGCATTCATTTCTGTTGATAAACCGCCTACCTTTATATATATTTATACATTTTGACCTAGACCTCTACAAGTTGTAACAAAAGTTTGATGCTGATTTTCAATTATATAAAAAACACGAAATAGATATATTGACACGATAAAGAGAATACCATATTAGTGTCTAATTGTATCAACTTCATCAGGTTCGGTACGAAATAAAAAAAACAAGGAATCGACAGAAACTCGTCCTATTTTTTTTTTCTAATCCTCACCTGATAAAATTGATAATATCAGACACCAACATGGTGTTTTCAATTTCACAGATCAATTTGGAACGGCTTCTAACAAGTGACCAGCCCTACTCATAATTCGAGGGGTGAAAACGTAAAAGGTCTAAGTACTTCTTTATTTATATGCACATAGATCTTTTTCGCATTCACCAAAAAACTTTCCAATTGTCGAGTACTAAAAAGCTCAAAACCATGAGCAAAACGTCACCTTATCTTAAGACGTGATTCATTAATAAACCACCTTGAATTTGTTGTCTGACATTCAGTGATTTTATAGGCATTTGGTGATATTTTCTGTCTGCATGTCCTTGTAACCCGTGTCCCGAAGACAAACATGTTTCCACTAGATAGTTTATTAAAGCAACTTTATCAAAATTCACTTGTTTGAATCAGGGTTTTATTTGTTTTGGTCCGTCTTCAAATTCTACTGACCACCTAGTATGAATATGATGTTAGTCGTAACAAGGTTCTAATGGTAGAGCGTCCGTCTCGCATGTGGAAGGTGGTGGAGTTTTACACTATGTGTCTGCGGCATGACACTTCAGTGTGGCAGCGTCGTGAAGTTCTACACCATGTGTCTGCGGCAAGATAATCCAGTGTGGCAGCGTCGGGAAGTTTTACACCACGTGTCTGCGGCATGATACTCCAGTAGCGCAGCGTCGTGGAGTTTTACGCCACGTGTCTGCGGCATGATACTTCAGTATGGCAGAGTCGTGGAGTTTTACACCATGTGTCTGCGGCATGATACTCCATGTTTTACACCATGAATCTGCGGCATGATACTCCAGTGTGGCAGCGTCGGGGAGTTTTACCCCATGTGTCTGCGGCATTATACTCCAGTGTGGCAGCGTCGGGGAGTTTTACACCATGTGTCTGCGGCATGATACTCCAATGTGGCAGCGTCGTGGAGTTTTACACCATGTGTCTGTGGCATGATACTCCAGTGTGGCAGCGTCGGGGAGTTTTAAACCACGTATCTACGGCATGATATTCCAATGTGGCAGCGTAGTGGAGTTTTACACCACGTGTCTACGGCATGATACTCCAGTGTGGCAGCGTCGGGGACTTTTACACCATGTGTCTACGGCATGATAATCCAGTGTGTCAGCGTCGTGGAGTTTTACACCACGTGTTTGCGGCATGATACTCCAGTTTGGCAGCGTTGGGGAGTTTTACACCATGTGTCTACGGCATGATACTCCAGTGTGGCAGCGTCGTGGAGTTTTACACCATGTGTCTGCGGCATGATACTCCAATGTAGTAGCGTCGTGGAGTTTTACACTACGTGTCTGCGGCATGATACTCCAGTGTGGCAGCGTCGTGGGGTTTTACACCATGTGTCTACAGCATTATACTCCAGTGTGGCAGCGTCGAGGGAGTTTTACACCACGTGTCTGCGGCATGATACACCAGTGTGGCAGCGTCGGGGAGTTTTACACCATGTTTCTACGGCATTATATTCCAGTGTGGCAATCGTCTGTTAGCCCTCGATGGCATAAAAATGACGCTAAATATTCAATCAATCAATCCAGTGTTGCAGCGTCGGGGAGTTTTACACCACGTGTCTGCGGCATGATGCCCCAGTGTGGTAGGTGGTGGAGTTTTACACCACATGTCTGCGGCATGATGCCCCAGTGTGACAACGTAGTTGCTAGTATGACTGTATATTTGTTCAAAGCGATGCTAAACATCATACAACTACAAATATGTTTGGCCTTACATATCTGAATATTTACATCCGTGTCTGATCCCATATTATAGACAATTTACAGAGATGCGTCCTTCATTAACCATGAAAGATCATCTCTTTTTGAATTCGAGTATAGTTTGGTATAAAAAAGTTTCTGAGATATCGCTTAAGGCTTGAGAACATATTTTTGGGTTTCCGTCGAGTGATGACAAAATAAGGCTAATTTAACACCTGTGAAGTCCCGGTAACATTAAATTAGACTAATTATGTCTTTCATTATTTTGAAATTGAACAGTGGTGTATACGCATCGAACCGTAAAGTCAGTGTCATTGTTGGAACAGCGACTTTGTCATTACGTTGAATAAGCACACGTGATTTTATGGAATCCGCACAGCAAACGTCACGCGAAATTCATAACAAAGTGACATTGAAGAAGCAAGCACAACCGCGGAGCCAATAAAATCGGAACATCGTTCGGCTATTTCCGTAGTTTTCGGAAATGGCCGAGCTATGTTCCGATTGGAGCCAATACGTACTGTTATTTAGTCCCCCCAGGTGCAAAAAATCTGGAAATGCAGTTTGTCAATATAAAGACAGATAACAGCATTGATAGAAATTCGATAGATAAAGACACCCGAAATGTAACGAATATTAAGCATAATATTCAAGTTGCATAAGAGGAGAGTTACTGGATATTCCGTTAACCGGCGCCGGTTCAAACCTACTAAAATAATAATATAATATCCTTTATAAATGGATCATATTGGTATATACTGGGTAAGACTACATTAAAATGTTGACATAAGAAATATACGTTGTTGAGACGTTTCACTAAATATTAACCTACATCTAACTACCAACATTTACCTGAACTCTGCCTTGGTCGTTTATGACACAAATAAAATACATTTTTATGCATATTTTTTGGTAGACAAACGTTAACGTCCGTACTGCAATCCTGTCTAACTATATAACATTCAATAATTAACGGGGACCCCGCCTGCCTCCCATTATTACGGTCTGGTAGATATATAACCTTTGAATGACACCATTAATTTTAAACTGTCCCTGATACGTGAATAAACTACTGTATTGCTCGGGATTTGAACCTTATTTCGTGGTCATAAAAGTTTTTATTATGTAAAAAAAAAAAAACAGCAATAAAGAAAAAATGAAAACCGATTAACACAAAAAAAGGACTTCAAACAGTCACAACAAATTTGAGATTCAGTGTGATGTTTCGATTACGGTGAACTGGATGGGAAAAAACATTTTTTCTCGAGATTCGTTACTTTGAAAAAGACGATCAGAAAAAGGATTTACGCGAAAGCGGTACTTCTTTGGTTATGTTTATATTTATATATATATATATATATATATATATATATATTGTCTATGTCACAGCGTGTACAAGTTTTTACCAGGGTTTCATTGCGTTACGCAACATTCATCTGTTAATGGAGCGTAGTGCAGTGCACCTGGAGGAGATTGGGTGTTTACGTAGCCTCCTGCTATGGGAGAACGCCGGCTGTCCGATTTACTCACGCGGCAGAGCTTTCGTTCTGTCAGCACACGGTTCCGAGTTCGAGCCCAATAGCCCCAGAGTAGCTACATATTTTGGCCGTACAGTAGATTGGCACAGTAATACAAGAAATCACGGGTCCTCTCCATTATGGTTTCTTGTTTTCTTTTTTTGCTTTGAGCCAGTGGTATCTAGTTTGGAGAAACTTCAGGTGTACAGCAGTTTAAAACAAGTGTGTAGTTTATTAGTAATCACATATACAATTCTACTATAAATCATCAAACAATAAGTACTAGTCATAAATTAAATAAATATATATTTAATGCTTTAAAGTTGGAATGCTCAATTCCAAATGTTTACAGACAAAATATATATCTCCCGTGTTTGAGATAGATCATTCCTCTTGCTCGCATTCAAATATATTAACTAGACTAGAGACACGTTTTGTGAGTTAATTGAGAGTTATGACGTTGTTCAGTCGTCACATTTGTATGTTTATTTTGTCATATATTTGTAATGATGAAAAGCTGAACTAGTTTAAATCAATTAAGTATATGTATATAGTATATATCTAATATATATATGTGTAGACGGAAACTAGACCAATTGCTCGGATAGCAAAACCGACGATAAAACACACACACACACACACACACACACACACACACACACACACACACACACACACACACACACACACACACACACACACACACACACACACACACACACACACACACACACACACACACACACACACACACACACACACACACACACACACACACACTTTATTTGTTTTGTTGAGCCGCCGGACCATATATCATAGAAAGACAGGCATGTTAAATTTAGGTCAAAACATAAACTAGAAAATGGGCATACGTTTGCTTCTTCTTGTACGATGCGTTATCGAGTTTCGTCTGGCATAGCTATTCACCATGTTGCGTTATTTTGTTTTGAAATGAGCGACTGTATATTTAATTTTGATACACAATACCCGTATAAACATATTTATTTTTTTTTTAAATAAAAAAATATTTAAAGGCGATATAAACCTACGCCTTCCCATTAACGTCTTAAGTGTGATCATATTTCACAATATGTTTTGTATAGGTGTATTTCACATACTCGTATATTTTAAAATTTAAAATACACACGCCCATACGCGATGGGTCGAATATTTAATTATCTGTTGTAGTTATTAACTCTTAGTTAATACTCATTAAAATCAACACAATACCCCTTTATCAATTGCTCTTAGTATCATCCAGGCTTTAAATTAAAAATTAATATATTGTATATACCTGCATTTATATATATATATATATATATCAGTGTGGGGGTCAAAGAAACAAGGTTTAATATAAAATTTCAAATGAAAACAGATTTAAAATCCAATTTATAAGTGTAATACTGCCGGCGATTGTTATTGAACAGTTAGAGCTTCTATTATAATTTAATAATAATAATATGTAATTCCCAGCTGTATATTTGAATAATAATAACACAAAAGTTCCAACGTAAACCAGGCATGCAATTCATTAGGGATTCATAGATGATCCCTAAATAGACAGGAACGTGCGCAGTGAAAACGATATATTTAAATACCGTATACATAATTTATTCTATTTATCCGTTTCCTATAGTTATATATACATTACATTAGCCGAGCAGGAATTCTCTGTCATTTATTTTCTGTAGCGGCACACATAAAACGTGTTCACGATCACCGCGGGATTGCAGGATTAACGATTGATTTATTTATTGGATTTATTAGCCACCCGTATTACCAAACCGAATATAACGTAACACGTTAAGGTAAAAGAGCGAGCTTAAAAGATATGTTTTAATTATGTGTTGATATTGAAACTTAACGTGTGAAAAATATAAAGCATTATTCTTAGCTATTTCAGAGTCATCTGATCGGGTGGTTAATTGATTCTTACGAGTGTTGAGTCACGCGGGTGCAATACTATGTAAGAGATCACGTTACCCGTTTAACAAAACACGACAGTGTGGGCGGTATTGTGGCGTGACAGTCAAAGGTCTTGAAGAAATTCGTTGTGAATATTGTGAAATAGAATGGCTATAAATAGTAAAAGTTTGAATGGAAATAAGGTGTCAATGAAAATAAAATAAAATTCGTTGTGAAGTTTAATCTGTTTGGGGACTTTAATCGCTGAAGTATCAGTAAACATCAATATTAGATAATATATAAACAATTGAAATAATTAATAGCGATGTTGTAATCTTTTTAAAGAAAATAGCGGCAGTGGAAAATACTCATAAATAACAGCACATACGTACTATTAAGCGATTAAAAATGAAACAAATGAGATTTTTGCTGTCTAAAACGTTCAACTCCAGCAATGCATCTCTTCTGCTTAAGCCTCTACGTCAGACTAGAGACGTCGGGAACCAGTCCATGTACACAGTGACTCGTGCTTTACCGTGCCATTATCACCAACAGGAACGGGTGCGAAAACTTAGCTGCAAATATATATCGCTTAAAGAGTGGACTGGACGAGCTCAAGGTGGCAAATTGCATTTTTATTTCAACGAACTCGGTAAAACACACGGACCACTATTTCAAATACAAATTAACATTTTACGTCAAAAAATAGTCGTCGTGAACTCATCAAATTTGGTATACAAGATACTTGGAAATGAAACTGAAAAGACAAGCGACAGAATGACGCCGTTTTTTCAGAAAGGCGTTTTCAATGATAACGGATTTTCGTTTGCTAATTATTCTCAAAGAACAGAGAAACAAAAACGAATTTTAATGAAGTACCTTAATACTAAATATAAAATGGCAACATTGGATGGGAATACTGGCATAAAACAACTCATAACATCTTGTTTTGATAAAAGTGACTCCTTTTTAGATACTGAAGTGCATTTGAAAACATTTTTGGCAGACGTTTTCACAAATCTTGTAAGTATATACTCATATTAACCCTTTACTTCATATAGACACCTTTGGACACCTCTAATAAAGACACTTTTTGACACCTATAATATAGAATGCTTTTGAATTATTGGGTGAATTATTTTTATATCAACTGACAGAGTGGAAAACAGTGCAGGAAGTGTTCAGATTGCTCGTTACGAACTCTTCTCTGAACTCTTCCTGCACTGTTTTCAAGGGCCTTCTGTAATTGGTGCGAGAAAACGCGTGTCTATGGAGTCTATGGAGTAAAGGGTTAAACAAGTGTTTTTAGTACATCTGTAACTCACTATCCCATTTTTACAGGTATGTACCAAAGTGTCATGACTTTGATAAAACAACATTTTACATTGTATTGTATAGTATTTAATTATTGGTGTATCGATACGAATTTTGAAGAACGTTCTTTAAGATTAGTTAAAAATACTAATAAATTATCTTCACTCGATTTGGGAAAAATGTTCTGAGCTTGTATAAATAGATGTTTATTCTATATCCTAGAATCAGTACCCGATTGGTGCTTTTTGTTGTTTTGAGGGGCCATCGGGTAGAAAATAGGCTCAAACGCGCAACCGTTGGCCAGAGAGGTTAATACTATACTCACTGAACTATCGCTCAGTATTTTTAATTTCCTTGATAAAGATATGTTGACGGTTGTACATGTGCAACATAAAACTGGGCTCTGGCTATTAAGGTGCTATAAGTCAGTGGGCTATGCTTTTGTTTTTAGCGATGGAGATACCCTTTCAGTTAATACTGAACTATGCTATCGTTATTAACTGCAACTCGATTACTGGCTACTAGGCTGTGATATTGTTTCATTCTCCTAGATTGTGCTGTCCTTACTGGCTACAGAGTCGTTTTATCATTGTTAGCTACCAGAATGTATTATCATTACTGGCTACTGGGCTGTGCTTTCCATATTTACTTAGGGTCTTAATCATCTTTGTAAGCTGCTAGAGTAGGGCGGTGTAAATAGTCAAGCTTCTAAGGACTAGAATCTAACATCAGACGACCACAAGACGAAGCTGAGCTTAACTTACCAAATAGAAAAATATATTCGGAATGCTGTACACTGGCAACCTGACAGTGTTACATTTGAAGATAAAACCAAACAAGATACATTACCATATTGAATCGTACCAGGAACGTGTATACCACATTGCATGCTAGGATGTCCTTGTGTTTTGGTGCAATGGCGTTTCTGGCTGCTGGTGGTGCTATACATTTTGGAATTATTTTGTACATTAACAATGGACGTCGGTGAACCAAAAAAAACCAAAAAAAACACGAAGATTTCCCGTGTCCCAATACTCAAGGAGTTGGTAAATAGCAGAAAATAATTAAAATACGTTTATTATATAAACACACTGCTATGTACATAGCAACTGCGTAATGTTGATGGCCTGTTGTAATATTGATAAGGCAAGTGCTTTTGTTTTGTTTTATTTCAATAGAAATACACACAACAGTCATGCCCTTGGGAAAACAAGTACGTTCAAAAATAGAAATTATGTACCACTAATTATGGAACGGGGAATGCACTCTTTGTTAGTATTGTAATATTGTATTGTGCTGTAATATTGTGTTGTGCTGTAATAATGTATTGTGTTGTAAATTGTACTGGGTTGTAATATTGTATTGTGCTGTAATATTGTATTGTGTTGTAATATTGTATTGTGCTGTAATATTG
Source organism: Panopea generosa (assembly GCA_029582155.1). NCBI lineage: Eukaryota > Metazoa > Mollusca > Bivalvia > Adapedonta > Hiatellidae > Panopea > Panopea generosa. The sequence continues at coordinate 18,531,735 of CM055902.1, forward strand.
TACTGTGTTGTAATATTGTATTGTGCTGTAATATTGTACTGTGTTGTAATATTGTACTGTGCTGTAATATTGTACTGTGTTGTAATATTGTATTGTGTTGTAATATTGTACTGTGTTGTTATAATGTATCGTGTTATATATATTCTGTTGTAATTTTGTACTGTGTTGTAATGTTGTATTGTGTTGTAATATTGTACTGTGCTGTAATATTGTACTGTGTTGTAATATTGTATTGAGCTGTAACATGGTATTGTGTTGTAATATTGTAATTGTAATACCAACTTACTACTGTACATTATCCTAAATTTCATGTCAGTTATCCTTACTGTCATGTTTGTTATCCTTACTGTCATGTTTATTATCCTTACTGTCACGTTTGTTATCCTAACTGTCATGTTTGTTATCCTTACTGTCACGTCTGCTATCCTTACTGTCACGTCTGTTATCCTTACTGCCATGTTTGTTATCCCTACTGTCATGTTTGTTATCCTTACTGTCATGTTTGTTATCCTAACTGTCATGTTTGTTATCCTTACTGTCATGTCAGTTATCCTAACTGTCATGTCAGTTATCCTAACTGTCATGTCAGTTATCCTTACTACCATGTTTGTTATCATTTATGTCATGTATGTTATCCTAACTGTCATGTCAGTCATCCTTACTGTCATGTTTGTTATCCTTACTGTCATGTCTCTAATCCTCACTGTCATGTCTATTATCCTTAGCGTCACCTCTGTTATCCTTACTGTCATACTAGCATTACTGTCATATCAGTTATCCTTAGTGTCATGTCTATTATCCTTACTCTCATGCTAGCTTTCTGTCATATATGTTATCCTAACTTTCATATATATTATCCTTACTGTCATATATGTTATCCTTACTGCCATATATGTTATCCTTACTGTCATGTCCGTAACATGTATCCTTACTGTCATATATATTATACTTATTGTCATGTCAGTTATTCTTACTGTCATGCCTGTTATCCTTATTGTCATGTCTGTTATCCTGACTGTCATATCTTTATCTTAACTGTCACGTCTGTTATCCTTACTGTCACGTATGTTATCCTTACTGCCATGTCAGTTACATGTATCCCTACTGGCATGTCTGTTACCCTTACTATCATGTCTGTTATCCTGACTGTCATGTCTCTTATCTTTACTGTCACGTCTGTTATCCTTACTGTCATGCTAGCCTTACCGTCATGTATGTTATCCTCACTGCCATGTCAGTTACATGTATCCTTACTGGCATGTCTGTTATCCTTATTGTCATGTCTGTTATCCTGACTGTCATTTATCTTATTCTTACTGTCACGTCTGATATCCTTACTGTCACATATTTTATCCTTACTGTCATGCTAGCCTTACTGTCATGTATGTTATCCTAACTGACATGTCAGTTACATGTATCTTGACTGTCATGTCAGTTATCCTTACTGTTATATCTATTATCCTTACTGTCATGTCAGTTATCCTTACTGTCATGTCAGTTATCCTTACTGTCATGTATGTTATCCATCCGTATTGTCATGTCTGATATCCTTACTGTCATGTCAGTTATCCTTGTTGTCATGTCAGTTATCCTTACTGGCATATATATTATCCTTACTGTCATACATTAAGCCTAATATCTATGTGTCCTACTCCAGTGTATCAACGCTTATGTTACTCTTCTTTGGTGGTGCTCGTCCCGTTGAAAGTAACGCTGTTCGCCGCATCAAACTGCTTTATTTGCATTATTTCACGTTTTCGCCGGTATTAATCATAAGAACAGGTATCTGATACATTTGTATGATATTAATTTTAAAAAAGCAGACTGTGTAGGACGATATGTTGTGGTTTAAAAGCAGATTTAATTTTATCTTTTGAGCGATCTTCCGGTGCAATGTCTGAAAAACAAAAGTCTGAGTTATTTGAATACTTAATGTAGTTATTCATCCATTCTGGGCTTTTTAGTTCTCGACTGATCGTCTGATAAACCACTCTGCATTAATATTATAAAACCTGTCGTCTGACATTTAAATATATCACTGTTCAATTTCGTTTGTGTGAACTCATTCCTCGGTATCATTGTAAGCTAAATAACGCCCACTGTTTGTTACCTCTTGACTTTACATTACAATTTATCTTTCAAGTGAAAAACGGTTACATATAATCTCTATTTAATTTACTAAATTGATGTTTAATGTAATAATAAATTATATTCATGTTAATCACCTATCCAGTTACTAATCAGAAATATACCCACGAGCAGTTAGAAGTTAGTTTTGCCTTTCTTCTTTCATTATTCAGGTATATAACTCTTCAATAATGGAGGTTGAAAAGTTAACGGTTGGTTCCTTGTTGAATATTAATCTGTATAACGGACTCAGCTCTCCCGACTGGGTCCGAAACATAGACTTCCCTGCTTTTTCATTGGGTGTTAATAGGCCAGGGTGCGTTTAACAAAAATTCTTACGACAAAAATCGTCGTAAACGTAAACCAACAATTATTCACGATTTTTTTAATTTTCATCCAAATGAAACCAAGCTAGCTCAAATCATTAAAAAAGTTATATATTTTCTAAAAATACAATCATTTTAAATGTCGGTCAAAATTTGAACACTACGGAGAAATTGTCAAATTGACGTACGTCGAATTTTATCGTTAGTTATTTTATGAAACGCAGTCTTGATTCGGAAGATATAGACTATGTTGAATATCAAAATCGAAGCACGGTATATCGAAAGACGAAACACGGTTTATCGAAAGACGAAACACAGTATATCGAAAGACGAAACACGGTTTATCGAAAGACGAAACACAGTATATCGAAAGACGAAACACGCTATATCGAAAGATGAAACACAGTATATGGAAGGACGAAACACTGTTTATTGAAAGACGAAACACCGTATATCGAAAGATGAAACACGGTATATCGTGAAATATACAAGTCCGACACAACAGATTTAGATTTTTTTATGTCGACAGCTGACATGAACCATGGCGCTTAATATCATTTTGATATTATCTAAGGTGTTCGTGAAATTTGAAATGTATAATTTGTTTAACCATGATATAAACAAAAGATGAAATGAGCTATTATAACATGTATAACCTATTCGTTCGTATTATCACAAGGCCAAAGACAAAGACAAAGTCACCTGCAAAATATCGACTATAATTTCTACCTCTGAAGCTGCATTTCTGGACTTAGTTTAGTTTGAACTAATTCATTTTTGCTCGAGTACGAAATAAGCTCAGAGTTTGTAAAGCTTATATGAACCGCTCTCTGAGTCTTCTTTCTTAGTTGAACCAGTACAGAGTCGTGTTTCTTTATAGGCATCGGGTCGAGCTGGAATGAACCCACAACCTCTGGCGTGAGCGGCCAACACTCTATTCCAAACACTTCCATCTCTGTTTTGACTTACATCTCTCTATTGATAATGATTTTATAAATACATTTTTTTCATTCTCCGACTATTTCGCTTTGACAGAAGATGTTTCTTTGTTTATTTTTATTGTTATACGTAATCTTTCATGGGCGTAGGAGCGTTTCAATTATTGGGGTGGGTGGGAGGGAACCTGAGGAGAGAGTAAAATATTGGGGCGGTGGGGGAGGGGGGGGGGGGGCAAAATATATGCTGGTCCCTTCAACTTAACATTTGGGGGGATCGAACCCCTGCCCCCCACCCTCTCCGACTCCTTCACATATGTCTCTATTTTATTGCTAGAAAACTTACCTTCTAACGTTATCACGATTGACGTAAGGGCTACAGTTCGCTGTCGTAATTCTCCTCTCATCCGCATATAGGACACCGATATTTTAAGGTTTGTTTTTACCTGACTTTGATCTTGATGTGACAAACATTCTCGTTACCGTCTGACTAGTTGTCACTTAAAATTCTTATTTGTTATACAGAAGAAACATCAAAATAGGTTGATTCTGTAACATATTATACGTGTCAGATGTTAGCTGCAGGGACGGATCCAGGATTTTAGTTGGAGCGGACTTGATGCGCAATACAAAATCTGAACTGCACCTATTTTTTTTCATTGTAAATATAGTGTTTTTTTGTTTTTTTTTGTATAAAATGTGTGAGTTTAGATGGTGGGTGCACGCCGGGTATCTAAAGAGTTGATCCACCATTGAGCTGGCCCTACACAGCGTCTTCGATTGTGCTAACTGAAAGACTAGAACTTTCCTCTTTTAGCATTTAACGGAGGTTCTGGAAATGTGTCCTTATTTCTGTCGTGCTGTTCTTTTAATTATTATTCATTGTCTTGCTGATTGACTTCTGCAAAGTCATCGAGTTTTATACGTATAGTATTACGTGGTTCTTTTTTATGTATACAATTTTGCTTGAGTCGGTTTGTTGTCAGTATCATACATATTCACTGTCACATTTAGAAAATAATTGGATGGGGTTGCTTTTAATAACATTGTCTCCTTTTTATGATATGACAAATGGAAGTGCGGGGCGATTTAAATCTTTGGCTTAAGGTGTTTGTACTTTAATTTGAAAACGTCATAATTGTTCTACCACACCAATCGCATGTTTTAGAATTTACTCGTTTTGTGTGGTTGTCATATTTTCAATATGAATAATAACAAAAAAGCAGAATCTTAGGTTAACATAAAGCCAAAATCGACGGATGAACATCTCACGTACTGGTATGGTATTCCGCACTGGTATTTCCCTTTGTTATGCCTGTATTTACATAAGGTGCATATTTTGACACCATACCCGGTACACCACCGAATATAATTTGATAGTAAAACAGTTGTTATTATGAAGAAATAGCATAAATCATTGGCGTATTATATTACTATAAAAGTAGTAAAATGTCTGTGTTACTAAGCGTATCAAAGTGGGGGAAATTAACATTAAGCCACAGCGAGATTTTTTTTTAACTTTTATCAATACGCAATCGGAAGTTATTTGAAATATTATAGTTACGAAGGCGTCCCACTTATTTGTTTTCGGGGCTTGATCTACTGACTAAATCGCATTCCTGCCTTTGTATGTCCTTTTATAAAGTAAACGTTGGATAGTATGAAATGTGACGCCCATGTTTAAAAATAGTACAAAATAGTGTATATATAGACAGAAGCTAGTATAGAGAAAGTAATCGTAAATTTGAACTCTACGAAAGAGTACCGTTCGTTATGAATGCTTTTAATTTGTACTGAAAACAGGAAATAATGTTTGAATTTTACTGAAACGTTCTGTTAGTTTTCTTATAAAGTAATAATCAGCTGAGAGAAAGAATTAATTGTTTATCACTGAGCTACTATATACCATGTGAATGTAATTTATATCTATAAAGAAATATTTTAAAGACAACGGGATCGTCTATTTATACTAACAGTAATACGTCTAATCACTACGACGTATTTGAATACTTAACATACGTAATTAACTAAACTACCAATTAAAAGTGCAATTAAAAAAAATAAACACATACTTTCACTGAGGTTATTGGGTAACAGAAGGTATTTAACGTCATACGGGCGACAATAAACTGTGTGTATGTCATTACATTGTTAAGTAAGAGAAGCTAAAACTAAACTTAACATTAACATGTGAATGGATTATATATAAATACTATTTTCGAAACAAATACAACATTAACTCATCAAGTTAGGACGGTGATATATTAAATAAAACACAACTGCCATAGTGCTGACATATAACTATCAAATAACCATAATTGATTAAAATCGTTTCGGGCAGAACCATTGATTATCTTAATTTCTTATTTTGTGTTTAATTCATCTTCTTGCGGTTAATTGTAAAGATAAAAGAAAAACAGCAGACGACTTGGATATACATTCCGATACACACTTTGCAAGATGATGACAGTAATACTTTCATTTTTGACAACAGTGGAACAAATGTGGAGTAAATTAAGCCTCAGTCTCATAGCGACACTTCGTCCTTGGCAAAGTAAAGTTCGACAAATACCGGGGCCGAAAGGACTGCCTTTCATCGGAAACTTATTCCAGATGAATTCGGATAGAATACAGCATTGTTTAACTAATTGGAGTAAATCGTACGGATCTATTTTCAAAATAAAACTTTTAGGGAAAAATGTTGTGACCATATCTGACGCGGAACTCTTAAGAAAGACATTTCATAAGGAACCTGTTAGTTTTCATACAAACGACAGAGGCTTGAATTCGTCCCAGTATGTATTTTACGGAAGAAAACATGTCGGATTTGCCGATTTGAATTCAGAAACAGTTCGGTTAAGAGAAATTTTAAGGAGAAATGTGTTGATGTATTTGATGCAACAAGAACGATTTGAACAAGTGACTAGAAAAGCAATACATGCATTACAAGTTCGGATGGCTCATGCCAACTCTATTAACAGGGATTTGAATCCAGATGATTCTATAAAAGATTTTTTAACAGATCTTAACTCTGAAATAGTAAGTTTAATATTATCATATGAATATATATGAATGCACCAATGTACTCATATTCTGTATTAGTATACTCTTATTGCAAATGAAGTGTAAACATTAAGACGAATTCTTAAGATTATATATTTTTTGTTATTAAACATGATGGCATTGTTGTTTTATACATTAAAGCTGTTATGTACCACTAGTTAAGAATAAAGCTTACTGATATAATCAGCTTGCAATTGATCTGGCGTGGGCCATCAATCAAACAAGTCAAAGATTTAATCAGCGATTGCTATTGGTTACTACGGCCCAATTTTCCTTAGACAAGCTGACGATGTATAAGTTAACATTATATTGTATTAACACCACGTGAGCAGTGGGTGGAGAGATTGTCTTACTCACGCCAGGTCAGTTATATCTAACGTAGAAGCTACCCAATTACTGAAACTTGATTTTTTTCATATATATATATTATTTATCATCTATGTACTTGCAGTTGATGGGAGAAACACTACCGGAAGACGATCCTGACCGAAATGCATTATGGGAACTTATCAATTGCCTTTACCTGCTTATCGAACCATCGAATGACGGTCCTCTGAGAGCCATGCCATTCCTACGTCATCTTCCAGGCAAACATGGGCGACTCTTTAGAAGTACAATCAAAGCAAGGGACAGGGTTGCTCAGCGATATTTTGACACACAAAAGGTGAGAAATAAACAATGAATACACATCCTATTAAAATGCCATTATTCGTCCCAACAATGTATTTTTTCATTTTGTTTCCCATCTGCTGTATTTGGCACTGGGGATAGATGCTGTTGCACAACATAATCCAGAAGCATTTGTCGTATCAGAAACGTTTAAAAAGGACAAAGTATAAGAAGAGCGATGATAGTTGTATAACCTAAATGTATTAACAGAGTATCACCTAACAGCGTGTGCCTGTCTTGTCCAATTGTCTTACCTGTTGTACAAGTTAATTAATCAAGGTTCAAAAATTCTTTATTCAGTAATTTAAACACATAATGTTTCTTATTAGATACAAATTCAATTAACAAATGTAGCAAATGACACGCTGATAATAAATCAATATTATGTTAGATTCTGTTAAATTAGAAAAATTACGTTATTTAAATACATATATTTTTTAATAGTGTCTGGATAGAAATATAATAGGTTGGACAAATATAAATTAAACATTTAAATACTTTGTCAAATATAAAATTGAGTAGATCAACACAAAAAAATAGACGTATATATTATGTATTGAATGTGTCCTTATTACATACAGGAATTTGCAAAATAGTAGATATATGATTTAAAATATAACAAATTTAAAATTATTTATTTTACGTCGATTGTAAAACAAATTATTACGATTGAGACAAATCATTGGGTAGAACCAGCAAGCGGAAAAATTGTCTTGGTCAATGACATCACCAATAGCGGTGGTTGGGGGTTCGAAGCCACGGCCCTCCGATCTTGGGTTCGATTCTCATTACTGGACCGCGCGCCGCTCCACTAAACTATAACTGAATCATAAATAATAAGTGGATGTCTGTTGTCATCTAGTTTCGTGTTGTAAATAAATCCTATCGTTAATTGTTTTACAACAAAACTACAACATTTTATTGTATGTCCATGTAAAGCTTTATTAGCACATACAAGGATTAGAGCGAAACAAAATTGTTATCTTTATTGCATATGTATTGCCTATGTAGTGCTTAGTATATGTTTTGCCTATGATCTGCCTATGTAAGATTATTGTTGTTATATAATTAATGTGTTTTGTTTTTTCTAGTCAACGTTTCAAGAAGGTCGTATACGAGGTTTGATTGACGTATGTCTTCAGATGCAAGCAGACGGCAGGCGAGAGGACGGCGAATTTTGGCTGACAGACGAATATATCAAGGGACTGGTATACGACACCGTAGTAGCAGGTATGCGTCTCTCTTTACATAAATATGACAATTAATTATAATTTATATTTAATTCAACAGCTTTATAGGCCCTAATGACACAAATTCATGGAATGTGTCTAAGAATTGCCATAATACACGTTTATTTGTATGCAATTGTCGGCTGCTTACAGGCGGGAAGGGTTAATCAAAAGCATTCAGAGAATTATATCATTATCCTTATAAAACATGAAACAAGATGTAAAATAGCGCAACGCCATAACATACAAGCGATTATGTATGCGATTATTTGAACAAACAATGTAATACGTAATACAGCATGCGATATTTCTTCGTCTGTGACGTATAGCTATCACGTGTTCTCCAATAAAAGAACTCATTATTTGTCATAAAATATAAACTGTTATATATTTTTATTTCAACTAATACATAAAATTATTTTCTATTAAATCCCACCATTGCTGCAACACTTTCCAACCATATTGTTATAACCTTTTTTCTCTCCCATATAATATATTATTAATTTACCTGTTTTGACAAGCATACGTTTACACTGTTTTGACAAGCATACATTTACACTGTTTTGACAAGCATACATAAACACTGTTTTGCAGGGATGACGGAAATGATGAAGAGTTTGCGTATCTTAGTTTTATTAATGTGCCACCATCAAGACATCCAATCACGTGTTCATACCGAAATCAATGACGTCATACGCGAAGACACGCCTTCGTGTTCACACCGGCAGGAAATGCCATATACACAAGCTGTTATATTGGAAATGCTGCGCTACGTCAGTCAGACACCGTTAGCCATTCCCCACAAGTGCAATAAAGACATTATCCTCGACGGGTATTTAATAGAGAAAGACTCTGGGGTAAGTCATCCGTAGTTTACTTATCTATTATTTATATATTTCAACAGAAGTCCAATTTTATGTACTTGACAACCATTCACGCTGAACCTGTACCACGGTCTCAGTTTCACATGGAGGTCAATGGCTAGATTACAAGTGAGTCCGTACCAGGTATATGTTATGTATAAACGATGGGGAGTTGCACTGCAAATAGGAATCCGCAACGCAATCTGGACTTCTTGTTTTCGGGGTTGGGAAGAAGGCGTAGATTTTGGTAATTCTTCACTTCGTATGGATTTGGGTGGTTGGGTGGTTGGGTGGTGATAAATCATGACATGAGAATGACCATATTTGTATGTTTAGCCTTTCTATATAACAAAAGTTTAAAAAGATCAATCTATAATGAATTTTCGGCTACCTTTCCTACATAAAAAAATGAAAATATCTTTTAACTATATTTTCTAAACTATAGGGGGCGACGGGTTCGTCTCCTTTCTGGATTCGCTAGTGGGAATGGGGTTCCGATCAGAAGAACTACGTCAATGACCAATTACAAGTACACATTGCCAAGTTGTGAAAAATGGGCAATTTAGCACATTTTTCATTGACGTATCAGTAATTGCTGCAATTATGCCCACTATCGATAAAGGCTGTAACTGTTGTTGCTATACAGATATGTGACAAGGAACGCCAAAACTTTAAGTAAACGTTTCCTTTTCTGTTCACAAAGGCTTGAACATTATTTTACATCGCCTTGAAACGATCAGTAACAATACAGCCACTGAGGAGTTTAAATCAAGGTCAGAGGTGCACCCAGCACAAAAATGATATGCTATGAATATAGTGTATCTTCATAAATCTTGGTCCATCTTTAATACGCTTTGTTTTAGTTATCTGTGTTTTCTTTTAACGTAAATGTTGTTTTCTGTCTGTTAATTTTAACGGTACATATATATTTTTAGTTCACAATACGCATTACGCAATTTGTAAAATGCAAAACGCGTACATTATATGATAATATAAATATGTATAAAGAAACTTCAACCCATTTCAATAACATCTACATACATGTAAGGCAAAAACACCTTTAAAATCATGTATGAATCACACACATACAGTATTGTTAAAACGTCAATTTTACTTTGAAATAAATATCAAAAAAGAAAAAAAGTGACAGTAAAGGTCTACGAATTTGTTAGACACCCCTTCGTATAGAAATAAATGGAATAATTGAACAAACATGTTTATTAGCCATATATTGTCAACGTAAAGCATAAACTCTTATAGAAATGAGAGGAAATAAAAACTAGTTTGATAATTTGTAAACACGAACTAACAATTACAGTTGACAATTTACTAAACTACATTTTCAATAAACGTGATTTTGGAAAGTAAGTTAAAAAGGAAATGTAATTATAGAAAGAAATGTACGGGAACTTTTGAACTTGAGCCCAACCCTCATGACCTTCTAGTATCGTTTGATCGTTCATACATAACTATCCACCATTATCGTTGTGCGTGTATATACAACAAATTATTTACACATTATAAGTCATATCATTCAGTCGACGTAAAACTGAAATGGGAAAAATGTTTGAATGAATGTATGAAAAGAGCGATCGTACGATAATAATGTTTTAACTATGCAGTTGTCAAAACAGAGAATATTAAACAGATATTAGCTTAGTCAGTGCAGAAATATAGGTTAAGGTTTGTTTACGTGATATTTTACACACATCAATCGTGATAAAAACCACTTAACATTTCTTTCTAATAATTATATATCTGCACGATACAAAATGATATTAAACTACCCAAGTATGTATAAAGACCCTAAATGTTGTTTCTATATTATTACGTTATTGTTTACGTTTCAAGGACAAAGTCAGTTTCTCCCTATTTTCATACTACAGGGTCAAAGTGTTTGACGTAGTACTTTTATTAAATTAGCTCAGTCGGTTACGCGTCTGACTATCAAAAGAGAGGTCGTGAGTTCGAATCCCCCGCCGGGCAACAATCTCCGTGATGATTGATATACGACATTGTGTCTCATTATCATTCGTCTCTCACCACTGATTCAAGTGGGAAATTTATCAGTTACTTGCGGAGATGGGGTGTGCTCGAGTACTGGTTAATCCCAGGAAGCAGTGGTTAGGTTAACTGATCGTCTGTTAGCCCTCGATGGCATAAAAATGACGCTAAATATTCAATCAATCAATCAATAATTAAAATAGAAAAAACGCCTACAATTGCATGGCCATGATCTGTAGAACTAAGTTATATAGATACGGTAAAATGTACGTAACGATCTGCGGCATTAACAGTTACAATCTTGTCATCAGTGTGGGAACAGCAGGTAACATCAGCGTAGTAAGAATCAGTTATGTAATACTAGTATAATCCACCAACCTGTCATCTTCATACCTTAGGCCTAAAAAAAAAAAAGGTTTGTTTCCTGTTACATGCCCAAAAAAATATGGGTCGGTAGGTAGGGATTTTTTTTTTTTTTTTTTGTCGTTACCACACTCCTTTATTAAATGGAACATCAAAATGAATGAGTTTGTTAGTTTCTATTACATGATTATATATGTCATTTTGGGGGTAGTGGTGTGAAAGTAGTATATCTTTTAAATAGTACTCAATTTTAGATATGAATCTGAAATCTGAAGTGGCTATAATAAACCGAGGAAGATGTTTGATATTGGCTATACTGTCTTCGCAAAAATTATACCTTGCACCGTTTCTGTGAGTCTATATCATCTAGGCGTATGCAGTGATTATTTTATAATGAGATAACGAGCGTCTAAACGACACAGCGCGCCGGTGTGTAAGAATTACTTTGTTGTGAAAATCACCAAAAAAAGCGCGAAATCCGATACCGATTTTTTGGACATAAAAACTTTTGAGTCGGCAGTTAAAATATAGGGTCGGTCGGGTAACCGGAAACAAACATCTTTTTTTTTTAGGCCTTAGCAAGGAATTCCATACCTTTGTATATTGAAATTGTAATACTAGTATAATAAACCAACCTTTCATCTTCATACATTAGCAGGGAATTTCATATCTTATATATCAAAATTGTAATACATGTACTAGTATAATCTACCAACCTGTCATATTCATACATTAGTAGGGAATTCTATAACTTTATATGTCGAAATTGTATTTGTTTATAATATTCTCAAGTTTATATTGAAATAATTATAATTATCAACATTGTTTTCTATTTTAGATTCTACCAAATATATGGGGTATTCACCACGACGAAGAAGTATGGGGTGACCCGTGGGTGTTTCGACCTGAGAGATTCTTAGATGAAAACAGTCAACTGATACCAAAGGATCACAAACTCATGAAGTCGTAAGTGCCATCAAAACATACACAATAAACGTGTTTTCCCAATAACAATGGAACAACAGCAACAACCAATTAACAGTCAATTAGCCAGTAATCTGTTTATGCTTTATATTTAGTATCAGATAGTTCCAAGGCGGTAAACCATCTGTCATTTTCACTGTATGTTTTTATTTTTCCTAGTATGTCTACTCTATGGACTGTTTGCGCTTCTGTTGTTTTTGTGGCCATGCCTCTTGCGTTTTTTTTTATTCTTTTTTTTTTTTTGAAGGCTTGTTCTGTCATTATACTACCAAGGTCAGTCATTCCCCTTTCCTGACATCTCCCTATTCAAGTCTGGTTTACGTAGCTACTTGACTCAATTGTCCAATATAATGCCGTATTGTTTCGTGTTCAAGTAACTGACCAATCAGTATGGTTATAGTTATTTGTGAGGGACGGTTCGTAGAGGCAGAGCAAGGAATGTTTCTGTAGTGTATTTCGGATTTGCCTTCTGGCGTAAACATAACCGTACATTTAATAAACATTTTGTTCATTAACATCAGCATTTTATTGTATAACCAATATATAAATGTGTAACCTGTGACTTTCGTTACTGGACAAGAATGATATTTGCGATGATGAAAGGATGACAAAGATATATGTACATGTAACATGGTTTTGTGATCTTTTTCAGATTAATTCCATTTTCTGTCGGAAAGCGACGCTGTCCGGGAGAAAATTTCGCAATGTCAAGGACGTTCTTGACCTTCGTTTCGTTACTACAGCAACTTCGTTTCGCGCCACCCGAAGATCAAGAACTCCCTTCTGCCGACCCTCGATTGTATACAAACAAATATCCGCTCCATCTCCCAAAATACACGTGCAGAGCAGTTCCCAGACGGGAAGAGCCCAGACCAGAAGAGAAATCCTCGTGAATAAACGCTTGGAGACAATGCAATAATTGTGATATTAAACGGCCGAGAGGATCTTTTCTGTCTCATCTGAAATGCTAAACTGTCTTGCATTCCTTTCGAGAAATCTCTTTCATGTAAGTCAATTAAGGCAAACAGATGAGGCAAATAAAGATATATGGAAACGTAGCATTATAACAGCCTTTGAATGGAGCATGTTGCTATAATCCAGACAGAACCTTTCAGTGTTCATAGATTGTTTGAAATGCAAACCGATTTCATGCAAGACACTCGTATAAAATGTAAGACACAAATGCGAGTGACGTATGTTAGATGTTACATATTGTGTAATGATGGACTGCTTAAATGCCATCGAGTGGCATATGCTAAATTAACATAGTGTGTAATAATGGAATGCTTGGATGCCATCGAGTGGCATATGTTTAATTTACACATTGTGTAATAATGGAATGTGCTAATGCAATAAATCATATTATCATTGCACATGCAATGTATCTGAAGCATTCCAGGGAAACAGTATTACATGTATTTATTTAAAGAAACAAATTAAAGTGTTCAGTGCACATTTGCTTTTGTTTTCATTTCTTTTCGAAGTATTTGTAAGAAATTTTTTGATCTTGCATCATGTTTGCCAAAATGTCGAAACACTTTGATTCGATTTCTTACTATGCCTTGCGTACATTTAACAAACAAGAGAGTCTCTGTTTTACATTAGATCAAACGATGTCGATATCAAAGAATAATGTGAATTTATGGTGCACGTAATTGATGACAATAGAGCAGTTTACCTTTATTTATTCTTACAAGCGACTGGCTAAAATGTTTATAATGCGCATATAATATGCACGAAACTGCTTCGAAATTAATGATTGACATTACATATATTATAATATTACTCTTAAAAACAGTTGCTTACACTATGTTTTGTCTGATAGTCTGGTTCACACAAAGTTATCAATTACTTGCGGAGATGGGGTGTGCTCGAGTACTGGTTAATCCAAGGAAACAGTGGTTAGGTTAACTGATCGTCTGTTAGCCCTCGATGGCATAAAAATGACGCTAAACATTCAATCAATCAATCAATGGTTCACACAGTCTAATCATTCCAATTTATCACGTCATAATGATATTTATGAATTGAAGACTATCCAAGCAAAAGGGTTAGAACAGTGTACAATCTATCAACATTATACATGTATGCAATGCCACCAAGCTTCGAAAGTCTTAACATGATACGCAATGCGTAAAATTTATGAACTCGTTAATAATTGATCGAACTTTGAATGCACATTATGGCACTGCGAATTGGTTGAATGCTTTCTCAATATAAGTCAGTTAACTTAAATTATTTAGTTTTAATTTTAATTGATTGCGAAACAAGCCATATAACTCTTACAAATCACTATCGATCACTTATCGTTTGTGATGTGTGGCGTGAATCTGAGGGAAAACCTACCTGTAAAATACAGAGGTGAAGCTGCCATTTGTATCGGAGTTGTTAATGTAAAATAACTGCGATAGTAAAACAAAGCTAAGCGGATTGGTTGATTGAACACAATGCTGACCGCTCACCCCAGGGCGCTTGGTTCTACTTAACCAGCAACAAGTGCTGGTCTCAAACAAGACATGGTCTCCAGAACGAATCACAAAAGCTTTTATTGGACATTAGACGTTACTATTAAAATAAATCAATTAATACAAATTAAAATTTTGAACAATTAAAGTTGAAATGTCTAGATATACCAATACGACCATGTTTTCTTTTTGGTTATATATTTAGTTTTTAACAAAATACAAACAAAGCTATTACTGGTAAATTTTATTCAGATTCCTGACATCTTCTGATTAATATCGGTTATTCCCTAATATTAAGGTTTGGGATTCCTTGCCTGTTCATAACACCAACGCATTTACCAAATTCAACTTCTATTGAAGCAACATACCAACCATGTAACCGTTATGTAACGGTGCCTAATCGTTTCTACAGTCTATTTCCTGGTAAGAATCATTACTGCAACATGCAGACAAAGGACCTAAAACAGGAATTAGATTCGCCCGTCATAGGACAGTATATACCCACTCGGGCTGTAACAATATGCTGTATGCAATGGACCATATATCATCTTAATCTACAAACTTTCTAAAAACACTTATTGACAACTTCACTATGTAGGCGTGGCTTTTATATACAACAGCTGTTTTATTTACCTGTCAGCCATGGTACAGTGTGGCTGCTCAACTGTGTATAAACACAGATCCATGTGTATTTGTTTACAATTTAGAATGCATGACCTTACAAGCTAATCCCTAGAACTGTTTTTCAAACTGTATATAACATACACTTTTTGGAAAATATCATTTTTCCAACTAATGCCAATCAAATGCATTAATAATAATCAAGTAGTATGTAAATTTATGCAAAAAAAGTGACTTTGAAATTTGAATCACGTATATAAATATTTAAAACTTGCTCCAGAGCTCTTTTATTTCACAGTTTTGTTTTAATAACAACATTATGTTTGCTATATCAACAGTTATTACAAATAGGAAAAAACAAGCCCAACAAGACA
Source organism: Panopea generosa (assembly GCA_029582155.1). Taxonomy (NCBI): domain Eukaryota; kingdom Metazoa; phylum Mollusca; class Bivalvia; order Adapedonta; family Hiatellidae; genus Panopea; species Panopea generosa. The sequence goes on from CM055902.1 coordinate 18,547,758, forward strand.
CCCAATAAAGCCACCAAAACAGAACAGACACCACAAATTTATAGATTATTTACAAATGAGATATAAGCAACACCACTATAAAACAGAAGAGGTGAACACAGCTGTTAACGCCGTTAAACGGTTAGCAGCAGAGCCGCCACTGGGGTGCTGATTTGTAAGCTCGTTCTGTCCCCGTCCTCACATAAAATTGCCCCCGGGTTACAGAAAAAAGCTTTCAACACATTTTGCAGAATCTTTCCCAATTTAATTTACGTGAATGTACAGAATATATAGAAATATTAAAGCGAACATTGCAGATAAGAAACATAATATATATATTTGATGCAGCAGTTATCAAGGTTTAAGCCCTTCAAAGAGAAACTACGTTACTGACAGATACAATATATACATATTTGTTGCACCAGTCTAAGCCCTTCAGAAAGAAACTACGCTACTGACAGATACAATATATCTATATTTGGTGCACCAGACTAAGCCCTTCAGAGAGAAACTACGCTACTGACAGATACAATATATACATATTTGGTGCACCGGTCTAATCCCTTCAGAGAGAAACTACGCTACTGACAGATACAATATATACATATTTGGTACACCAGTCTAAGCACTTCAGAGAGAAACTTCGCTACTGACAGATACAATATATACATATTTGGTACACCAGTCTAAGCACTTCAGAGAGAAACTACGCTACTGACAGATACAATATATACATATTTGGTACACCAGTCTAAGCACTTCAGAGAAAAACTACGCTACTGACAGATACAATATATACATATTTGGTGCACCAGTCTAAGCACTTCAGAGAGAAACTACGCTACTGACAGATACAATATATACATATTTGGTGCACCAGTCTAATCCCTTCAGAGAGAAACTACGCTACTGACAGATACAATATATACATATTTGGTGCACCAGTCTAATCCCTTCAGAGAGAAACTACGCTACTGACAGATACAATATATACATATTTGGTGCACCAGTCTAATCCCTTCAGAGAGAAACTACGCTACTGACAGATACAATAGATACATATTTGGTGCACCGGTCTAAGCACTTCAGAGAGAAACTACGCTACTGACAGATACAATATATACATATTTGGTGCACCAGTCTAATCCCTTCAGAGAGAAACTACGCTACTGACAGATACAATATATACATATTTGGTGCACCAGTCTAATCCCTTCAGAGAGAAACTACGCTACTGACAGATACAATAGATACATATTTGGTGCACCAGTCTAATCCCTTCAGAGAGAAACTACGCTACTGACAGATACAATAGATACATATTTGGTGCACCGGTCTAAGCACTTCAGAGAGAAACTACGCTACTGACAGATACAATATATACATATTTGGTGCACCAGTCTAATCCCTTCAGAGAGAAACTACGCTACTGACAGATACAATATATACATATTTGGTGCACCAGTCTAATCCCTTCAGAGAGAAACTACGCTACTGACAGATACAATAGATACATATTTGGTGCACCGGTCTAAGCACTTCAGAGAGAAACTACGCTACTGACAGATACAATATATACATATTTGGTACACCAGTCTAAGCACTTCAGAGAGAAACTACGCTACTGACAGATACAATATATACATATTTGGTGCACCAGTCTAAGCACTTCAGAGAGAAACTACGCTACTGACAGATACAATATATACATATTTGGTGCACCAGTCTAAGCACTTCAGAGAGAAACTACGCTACTGACAGATACAATATATACATATTTGGTGCACCAGTCTAAGCACTTCAGAGAGAAACTACGCTACTGACAGATACAATATATACATATTTGGTGCACCAGTCTAAGCACTTCAGAGAGAAACTACGCTACTGACAGATACAATATATACATATTTGGTATACCAGTCTAAGCCCTTCAGAGAGAAATTAATCTACTGACCGTTACAAGGTGATATTTCTAGTATGTTGTTATTTCTTCTAATTGTATGGATTTTACATATTTATATATATACTCGACATATTTGTACTTTTAAATATTTACTTTGTTTAAGCTGTTTAAATTGGTGGTTAGTCTAGTGTAAACTTCTTTATTTTACTTCGACTGTGAAACAAACTATTACAACTTATACATATCACGCTCGAAGTGATGGTTTTGTCCTTTGTATGCTTTCCTTACCTGTATAATACAAAAAAGTGTTTGAATATCAAGATATATTGTATACAATTAACTAAATGTCATACTTTGAGCGATATGTTTGGAGTCTGACGATTTCGTCAATATTTTGGTTGCTCTCAATAATTTACTTTTGATTTAGGTTCGGTTTATTAATTGTTAGATTTATTGTATAAAATTATTAATGAAAATTATTGTTCTGAATACTTCACATGCTGACATTCTTAATTAGTTGTCTACTAACTTTAATGTGACTAGTTAGACGAGTTAGTTATTTGAATAGTTAATTAAATTAGATATTTAGATAGTTCTGTTTACTTGAGTTGAGTGGGGTTTTGGCAGATATATTGAAATAAGATCATCCGGAATATTAATAATTAAAAGCTAGTTGAGATACAATTGTAGTTGATATACGGTTCACATACGTGACTTTTTATAAATTTCTGAATTCAAAATACTACATTTTCAATTCACCAATCTACCCCCAAGTGGGTAAAAGGTTTCTTCTGTGTTTGTTCAGCGATACCATTTCACATAGATATGTTTGTATTCAAACAATCAAGTCAAATTCAATCAATAGAGTTTAGAATGTTATTTAAATAGCAAGCAAAAAGAGTATTATTACATGTCGTTCACATACGTTGCGCACCTGAGTCATAAAATCACACATTTTAACAGATGACTAAGCCTTTGCAATATGCCGTCATTGGTTCACTTTTGAAATAAAACTAGTAATAAAAAGGTTTCAGTTGTAAGTTTGAACAAATCAGCTAATACATCTGCAGCTTATGGTGATAATTTAGCATGTCTCGACGACCGGCTAACGAGATAATACATTAAAGACAGAAATGAAATTGTGACATTTGCAATTTATTTTAAATCGATTAGCAAATAGTTAGGACGTGTGAATGTGGATATAGGAGTTGATGTTGTATTTTATGTGACTGATGATACAACAGCTTGACAATTCCCCGATCTTACTGGGCGAGACTTTTGACACAACCTAGTTTGCAGTTGTAAGATAAGATGGCTAGACGATAGTTTATGTTAAAATAACACCATAATTGTTTGTTGAAGCAAAACTAATACTGTAACTGGATAAGCGGAAGAAATTGGGTCGATTTTACTAATTAAATCTCTTAACTCATGTAGTTAAATATGGAATCTAAATGTGTAAGGAATTATTAACAATTTTATACGATAGCGGTGGAAAATCTGAAGATATGAGTTAAAACATTAAATCATACAATTTTCTTTTGTCTTCCTTTCCTATTACACCTATAAAACTGATAATAGTGAAAGTGTTTTACAGGTTTGTCACATATTACCACATAATATCTGAAATAGGAGGCTTGAAACCGTTTATCACAGTTATGTCCCTTTCCAAAATAGGAATGCAATTAAAGGTATAGATTTATACTTTGCATCATAAAGAATTAAAGTGTGGTTTTATCAAATGACCATGTGTCAGTTAAGATTTTGGTGAAGTTGTGAGTGCTCACATTAATAGTAAGAACCCCCAAACATATGTCAAGAGATTTGACTCTGTTCTTATTTACTTAACGTGCATCAGATATAAACATACATTTACTTTTGTTCAACAAATGAGGTTCGCTCTTTATATTTACTGACTTACCTATGTGTTTATATGATGATAAGGACAATGTACCGGTGATTATAAATCAGCTAACAAAAATACATAAAGTTATGGTCTGTTATAATAGTTTTCTTATTGTTTCAAACCAGAAAAGATCAAACGTTGACTTAAGGAATAATGACAGATCCTGGCCTGTTTGGTTACCGATTACGGAATACTCGGAGGGTGGGGGAAGGAAAATATCTGTATAATAATCAGGTACAGATAATTTGAATTATTGATGCTGTGCTTTTGCGATGTTGGTTTTAAAAGCTTGACAAAATCTAGCCAGCTTGCATAATTTTTCAAGCCATGCACTCGCGTGCAAAATATATTTCTGTCAGCGTTTATGTATTGCATCAATAGTTTCTTGTATTAGCTATACACAAATAAAGTTGGTTCCTAATATTTATTTTATGCATGCATCCAACATTGATCAACTTAGTCCTATTCATCATTATCCAGCACCTGATACTGGTATTTGTATGCCCAACTGGGGTTAATAAGGCTTCTGTTTCAGTTGATATTGATTTGATTTATAACCTATTTTATTGCCGTAATGTGTACAATAGGATTTTCCCATTAATAATTGATCCAGAGATAAAACATGGTATAATGGTACATTATAAAAGTTTCATTATAATCAGTTCGTTTTACGCAATACAAAGTTATAGAACAGAAACAAACACAGATAGTGTTAACAACAACAACTTGGTAAAAGGAAATTATAAACGAAGTGATAGAATATAAAACAAAATGTAAGGTTACGAATATGATTACAGTCATCTTTTTTAACCTTACATTTTGTTCCATAGTCAATCTCAGCTTTGTAATCAAGTAATTCCTACTGAAATGGGAATCAGATTCCTTATAACCTATCGTAAAATCCCGGTGACACTGTTTCATCACATTATACATGTATATCCGAACCTAATATAATCCGTTCACGGGCATGCGTTTATGAGATATGAACCACAATATAAATATGAAGGTAAATTTTCAATACTATGCGTTTCGTGTTGAGTTTGTATGTTTGTAATATAGTTTTATTTACTGAAGAGTTTATGTAATTTGAATTACATTTTTCTTAATTCTCAGGAAATGTCTTTATTCCTGGTAATGTAAATTTATCGTTTTTAACGCAAATAATGTCGTGCATATCAACTAAAAATTGAATACTTTTGTATAAAATAATATAAAAAATTTGATATCATTTGACTGAATTACCCAATGTTCTTCATTGAAGCGCTTATTGATTGAATATGTTTTGTTCTCATTTTCTCATCCATACGGTGTAACTTAAAACGTTGTAATAACAAAATTCCCATTTCAACATGTCATACTTACAAGTCTATGTGTTACAATGTCCTTCGTATTATAATAAATATATGTCTCATGGGAAATGTATTTTATCCGAAATTCTTTTAAAATATACTATGTTCAGTTCATATTATATTGTTTTGTTGCTGTTATGTTCCTGTATGCAATCATTTTGCACGAATAGTGCTGCTCTGTGCGTTTAAATGCGATATGCATAAACATGACCAAAAATATTTGAGAGGGTGAACCGTTGTCAAATTATGGCGCCTTTATGGCAGCTATAAATCTCTCCGAAATATAATTCCCTCAATAAATTAAAATAAAATTTAACACCGGTATGTGTGAAAATGATAAAAGTTTCACAATTACTTACACTAGCTGATATATAAAACAAGAACGACTTAACGTATATAATAGCAATTTCGATGATCTCAGTTTGCTACAGGCCGTAAGAATTCATTCTAAAGTACAGCATGATCTTTATGGAAGTACGTGATACAATGTAATGTCTACTCTACATAATTCCATTTGATAATAACGCTTCTATGTGATGGACAGAATACAATCAAGAAGCAAGAAAATAAAACGGCAGTGTAATATTCAGACTGGTTGTTGGGAGAGGTATTAAAATACGCAACACGCCTCACATGTCCGATATAATAACAGTACAGAGTCAAAGTACGAGCGATGTCGTGTGACAACAACACAGCACCTAAACCTACTTACCCTTAAAATAACATCTGGCTGCATTTTACAAAATAACTTACGATAAAAACCACCGTAAGTCATTTTGACATTTTTTAGTCGAATGTTTTAAATTTTGATCGACGTTGAAATGATTGTATTTTCAGAAAATATATCATTCTCTGCATGGTATGAACCAGCTTTGGGTTCATGTGGATGAATATTAAAAATTTTATGAGTAAGGTTTTGTTTACGTTTACGTCGATTTTTGTCCTAAGTTTTTTTGTGAAACGCAGTCCTGATCAGCTTGTCTATTCATGTAAGTTAATGGGACAGAAACACAGCAAACAAAACAGAAAACTGCTTCATATGACAGACTGGCAACAAGACATAAGTAAGTGTATGTCCTATATAATTAATGTTAATTACTAGATGTTTTATTTGCCGTTTGTAGGATAGGTGCGGATTCCGCAGTGGGTGATAGTAGTATGTAGTGGTGCTAGGGTAGGTGTTGATGGTACAGAAAGTAGTGAAGGTAGGGTAGGTGTGGTTGTATGGTAGGTGGTGATGCTATTGTGAGTGATGGTAGTATACTATGTTGTGGTGCTAGGGTAGGTGTTGATGGTACAGAAAGTAGTGAAGGTAGGGTAGGTGGTGGTTGTATGGTAGGTGGTGATACTATTGTGAGTGATGGTAGTGGTGTAGTGGTGCTAGGGTAGGTGTTGACGATATAGAAAATGATGATGGTAGGGTAGGTGGTGGTTGTATGGTAGGTGATGATGCTATTGTAAGTGATGGTAGTGGTGTAGTGGTGCTAGGGTAGGTGTTGATGGTATTGAAAGTGGTGATGGTAGGGTAGGTGGTGGTTGTATGGTTGTATCACTCATTCCACACATTCGTTCATTCAGTTATTCGTTCATTTTTTGTTTGTTCATTTATTAATTCATTCATACATTCGGTCATTTATTCATCGTTCTTCATTCATTCATTCATTTGTTCAATTAACGCTTTACAGGTTGCATTTCTCAACGAATAAATATATTTGATGAATAGTAAGAAGTGATTATAATTTTGAGCTAAATCGGACAAGCCACTTTATGTTGGTACAAAACTCCAAAAGGTTTAATCTTTCAAGGGATGTTATAAGATACCTATTGTGTGAACAGATGAAAATCGTGTTGTTTCCCTTGTATTATTCATGCTGTGAGAACATTAATACGTTACATTACTAGAACAATACCAGATCACTTAAGGGCTTCTTGTAATAAAAACTTGTTTATGTTTGATGGTTTGTCCCGTGGTAGTACAATTCTGTCTGCCGAATTCCATACACAGTAAACTACATGTATAAGCTTAATTTATTCCATGAAAAGCTTTTGTACTTCATCTTTTTGAATTTTGATTTAAAAACCGGCTCTACCACTCAAACATATACATAAACAGATACAAAACCTGTTACAAAAAGCGTCAAAAATAATCTAATTGGAACTGTATGAGTGATGCGAACATTTAGGAGTGTGGGCGGGGGTGTATGAAACTATTGCCTACATTATATGTTCCACGATATTTACAGCCATTTACACTAACTGATTTGGAAGTTTTTCTATGTCTTGATTGTGTTTATGCTACTTTTGTGGTTTTTGTGCTTCGAATATTTAGTGTCTCCTTTGGATCTTTTTTATTTGTTTCGTAGTTCCAAAATTTCAAAATATTCTTATGCGTATATAAACGTATGATTTATTTACTATTTTTGAACACGCAATCCTTTAACACATTTTATATTTGGGCAGCATTTCCGTTTTGTCAGCTGCTGTCTTTAAAATACCAAGGAGGCTTGGATGGAGCATACGGTAGCCCAATGGCTCTCATAGCTTGGGGACTACTTTTCCTTCTGGTTCCTAATACTACCATGCATTTGAATTAGTTTCTGGCAATATTACTGCAAACGTGCTATATTTATATTCCCAATAAAACTGCAGGATATACGATAAAACATTTTAACTGCTAATACATGTTCATGATGCACCTGTCTTAGATGCAGGCGAACTTATTGTGTGTAATTTTTACTAAAGACATAATTGCACACAGAATTTTACCTAGTAAGATTGAATGTTTATATCATATCGGCTAAGGCAGACGTCCCCGTCGTAGATCTAAGTTTCGCGGACAAAAAATACATGATCAAATGCAGTCAAATATATCGTAAACAGCCAGTCGAGGGGAAAGGGCAAAAGTGACCTTTAAAGACAGATTGTTGCTTAATATAGGTTCATTTGCTCGGAAAATATAAGAACGAGAAATAGCAAGTGTGGTTGTTTAAAACAAGTGACTGCTCAATAGAGGTGATCGCCTAAACAGGTTTAACTGTAATAAGTGTAAACGTGTCACTTTTTACAATTTGTAAGCCCATGAAGCCAGTGATCGGATGTTGGTTGCCAGTCTTAGCATTGAGAAATCTAAATTTACTTACTTAGTTTATGACAAAATCAGTATGATGCACATTTAATTTTACTGAGTTTGTTTACCATTTTGATACTTTCATCCCATCAGATATCAGCTTTTAAATAAAACCTATGTCTCTTGCATTTTCAGTAGTACCGTTTACGTAGCCGGTGGTGTCTGCAAGTGAGTCCATATTACAGCGCAGTCACACCGACGTACCATTATGTTTCATAGTTCTCATAAAGTTTACCTGTGTGCATCGCGTGTGCCAAACTAGCATTATAAATGCTGTAGGGTTTGATAAGTAAATTGAATTCACGATAATGACACGTGTGTTAATAATCAGCAATATGCCTTTCAGATCTACAATTATGTTTTTCCATAGGTTATTCTAAGCACAATATTTCTAATGTTTATAAAATGTTGATACGATCTCGCAAACCTGAAAATAGGACATATTCTGCAACTCGTCAGTCAAGAATATGTTGTTGTTGTATGGTGTTTAGCGTCGTTTTCAACAATTTTTCAGTCATATCGCGTCGGTGTCTACTTGAGACAGTATTCTGAGCGCTGTCGCACTGGAGTATCATGCCGCAGACACATGGTATGATACCCAACCCAGTCACCTTATACTGACACCGGGCCGACCAGACCTAGAACTCTCCTCTAAATGCTGAGCGTCAAGCGAGGAAGCTTCTAGTACCATTTTTAAAGCTTTTGGTATGACCCGGCCGGGGATCGAACCCACAACCTTCCGCATGCGAGGTGGACGCTCTACCACGCCGTGGTCTTAGTCAAGAATAATGAAAGGTAATTATTGATTGAATTATTGAATATAAAGCGTCATTTTTGTGCCTTCGAAGGTTAACAAACGTAAAATATAAATAATTTGTGGCGGATGGTATATGTATCTGTGTTCGATATGAACTTATTTGAGATAAAAGCTTGCATGGTAAGTTATATAATAAAATTATACTTTATTCCACTGTGATGCTGGTGCGTCGAATATTTTGAAACAATATAGATAGTGTTATGCAAGGTAATTCTATAATCTGGTCTAGGAAAGAATTAATGAATGTGTTTTTTACGGCATACCAAAACATTATAGGTTATTCGACGCCAACAGGAAGGAAGATTCCGGGTTTACTTTTCATGTACAAAAACAACAAATTAACATACAGATTAAAAAAAATACATCAACAAATGAATATGCAGAATGGACCCAGAACCTTGATATCTGCAGAACTGCAAATTCTGAGTTTCTATCATATTACTCAAAGTGTCGCTTCTTACGAAATGCACGAGCCACAGTGATGTTGTTCTTGCCATCACTCATACAATCGTCTAGAAAATCCATTTTACAATTTGTCATTTCAAATGAACTTTAAACTTGATTCCTTCTGTCCAGTTGCAACATTGATGTTGATTATATTACGGTTACATCGTCAGTGTCTTTAGTTTTTCATGTTGTGGAATGGTGCACCTTTTGTGTTATTTCCTAATAAAAAATAAACTGTACAACATATTTTTTTTTAAAATATGTAAAAGCAGGAGTATCACCATTAAACGCATTAGAAAAAAATGATTTTACAAACAAATGAAATGAAAATTGATCAAACTTTAAATAGTTTGCCAATATACCGTTCGACAAATAGCTATTGGTTTGACCTCATGTTTAATAAACAACAAACTTTTATAAACTTTCGATCTACACATTTTTTTTCTTTTGTTTTTGGTGATTTGTTGCACTTCTCATTCACTAACAATTGTTTAACATTTACTTAACTGCTTTCAAACTTAACTTAATTTTGACTGAATGCATCGATATCATTACAAATGTCAAAGAGACTAAATGAAGCGTTTCTTGAGCCAGTCTAAAATTATGTTCACCTGAATGCTTTCCTTTGGTTTAAACATATTTATTTAATTCAATTAAACAAACATAGAAATCACCATAAATACAAATATGGATTAGAACGGAAGATATAATCTTATAAAGTTCTTCTCCATGACATTTGTAAAATGTGTATAAAATTTGGCAGATTACTGACAATATTAGAGTTTTTATTGTTATTTTAACTGCGCTGAAATAGGTATCAACTTTATCTAGGGAACTCATGGCTGGATAAATATACTCTTTTTTTTAATTAAAGCTATTAGATATAATATGTTTTAAAAACAAAGAAAAGAAATTATAATGAAAAAATTAATGAACAAAGATTAATTATATATTTTCATAGTATAAATACTAGTTTGTATGATAAATACACACTGGGAAGAGAAAGAACGTTTGAGGACGGCATGGACAAACAAGAGCGGCGGACAGAGAACACAAATTTGATTGTGATTTTAACTGTTTCATTAGTTATTCAATTGTACATGTTATCAAGGGAATCGTTTTGTAGATATAATGTTTTTGTGAATGCTTTCCTTTGCTTTACGTTTTTATGTAGGACTATACTTAAATATGTTAAAGTGCCTGTCCTAGATTTTACGCATCATTGATTGACTGAGGAGAAGTATATGAAAGATATTGAGCATCTGCTATCAAACACATCATTTTAAATCATTTATTTACAAATTTAAACATATTCATCATACTTAACAACGCAATTGTCCTTAGTTATATGAGATTTAAAAATTAAATGAAAAGTTTTGTAGGAAATGAAATTAATCACATTTCGCGCATCCTTGGTATACTGCCTAATTGGTCCTAAACTCGTGGAGCTTAATTGTTTTCGTTTTCTTAATTTGCAAATACTAACCATCTAATGAATTATTATATTTTTATTATAACCGACTAATATGCCCATTACCTACCGCAATATTTTCATTAAAAATGTCGTCTGGGAAATCTCTATTTGTATTGAGATTAAGAAGAATTCCGCACCAGACAGGCAATGTGAAGAACAAATGTTTTATCTCATCACTATCGATTATTTGACGTTATGAAAAGGTAACCTTAGGCTAATAAATGTAAGATTATTCGGAAATTAATTTTCATACAGAAAAAATATTTATAACTACAAAATATTGTCCAAGATATAACGATTACAACTTATAAATAATTGTTTTTTTCATCAAAACGATAACTAGAATGTTATAATAATCCCTACACTTGGTAAAAGTTCTGCACGAAAACGCAACAATTGCTCAGCAAAGTCTCAACTTGTTCTGTTTCATTAGCCTCACCTTATTAAAATTTAGTTTAAACTTATTTATTTTCATTCGAATCAACTCACTAACAGTAAAAAAAACTTGAAATCTTCCCGAGTAGAACCAGTATAAAGCATATGCGGATAAAATGGCGCGTTAGGGAAAGTCGCTAACTGTTTTTTGCTTATTTTAGCCAAAAACCAATAAAGATTCACAGTTTAAGTTACATTTATTGTCATGCCACACGTTATGTAACATGTTACCACTTTGATTGGACCTATTGCAGACCAAAAAGTTGCCATTTACATTCACTTGTGTTCAACCTGAAGCGAGAACGACCATCGCTCCGCCTACTAGTCACGTGACGTTGTCATCACTAAACTTGAGCCATCTGTCTCAGATAATTTAGATATCGTCAGTTTTTTTCTAAAAAAAATTGCCGGAGCTGGAACCAATATCGATGGCTGATTAGATTATCAACTTGTTTGATTGACAACCCGCTTTAGGTCAGTTATAAGATTCGAATACACGCAAAATATCCCAATGTTAAACATTATAGTTAATAAAAGTCTCATTAGACGGATTATTATTTAACCTAGATAATAAATAATTATTTTGACGCCAAATACATACATTTATACGTATCTTTTCGTTTAGTTTTTATGCAGTATATAATCCCATAAAGTACCATTTCTTTTGTAAAAGTTTTTAAATTGGATTAAATACCATTTTCATATACACATGTCATAGAGTTTTACGTTTTTTTAGAAATTCTATCCCCTACACGTAACTTAAAAGGAAATGAAATATTATGATCTAGAGATTGTGCCTTAGATTACTCGGCAACGAAGGACTAATGTTATGTTTTCAAATGTATATGGTTATTATATCTTAAAAGGGGGAAAGGAAACAAACCTTGTTAAGTGATATCATTGAGAAGCAGTTTACCTAAACCTTTCTGATACCATCGTCGGATACCCAACGTGTGATCCATTCCGATACTCTCAATTTATCACCCGTGGGATACTACACTATTTTTGCGTCGTTTCTACCATGCCACGATGCAACCATGTGATTGGTTCCTTCACGATTTCATGAAGTGAACGTTATCCAATCGCAACACTAGTTTCACGTAATCGGCGTTTTGATAAGACGTTAACGTTTGCTGTATTTTGTTCTGTTCTATTTAAATAAAACGACGCCGAGCTAGCGTAATTTCCCATAGGTGATAGATGGAGAGTATCGGAACTGACACCCGTGGGTATCCGACGATACATATTACAAACAACACAACAACAAATATCAAACTTTGAAGAAGTACCTTTTATCAAGCATAAAACAAAGTTACTATGGTTATAGCTAAACACAAATAATAGACAATTTCTACATATCACAATATTTAATGCTAAGACAGAAGCTTAAATTATTTAAAAATATATTTAAACATGCCAATATTTTAAATGTAATTCACCATATTGAAAGTCATGCTTTCATATTTGTATAAGATATTCAGGCGGGGCTGCTTGTGTTTACATCGTTTTGTTTTAGTAAGGACAGAGCGAGACTGGGTGCATTTAGTAAATAACTGCACATGGAGTTTATGTTCATCAAATCATCTGTTTTAATAAAAGACCACGGCATGGTCTAGTGGTAGAGCGTCCGCCTCGCATGCGGAAGGTCGTGGGTTCGATCTCCGGCCGGGTCATACCAAAGACTTTAAAATGGTACTAGAAGCTTCCTCGCTTGACGCTCAGCATGCATTTAGAGGAGAGTTCTAGGTCTGGTCGACCCGGTGTCAGTATAATGTGACTGGGTGGAATATCATAACATGTGTCTGCGGCATGATACTCCAGTGTGACAGCGCTCAGAATACTGTCTCAAGTAGACACCGTCGCGATATGACTGAAAAATTGTAGAAAGCGACGCTAAACACCATACAACAACAACAACAACAACAACAACAACAACAACAACAACAACAACTGTTTTAATAACATCGGTGTGTAGATAATGTGAAGAGCGTGTGCTGCATTGTACCTCGACGTGGAAAGCTAGCACAGAAATATTAAAAGGGATACATTTGCATGTTGAATTCGATTTTACTCTCATTTTTACATATCGAATTAATCTTTACACGTACACATATATGACTTTCCTTGGAATAAGTTCATCACACAGATAGTATAACTCAATCGATTAAACTGTATTTAGCAATTTTCGGCGCAGGTGAACATAACTCTGCGAAATACGATGTCTATTAATCATGTACCTTTTTTTTTTTATTAATTTAAGGGGTTATACCTATATTATTCAATTAGACCCGTTCAAAACAAGATCAGAGGTATTATGGTATTTAGTAATTACAGTCAATGTGTCACTTTGGTGAAGTTTTGTGAAGATTGTTTTACAATTCAAGGACCACAATACAGACATTGATTATCTGGTTTTGGCCTGTAAAAAAACTTGCCCGTAATGTTATTATAATACAATGTTACTATTTTACAAAACTGGTTAAAATCTAGTGAATACTGCGTGTTTTGAATACACATATGGTACTATAGCGCAATCATTTACAATTCAGTGACCATAATTCCAAGTTCAAGACATTATATGAGATATTATACAATGTAGTTACATAACTACCGTGTAAGTTTGGTGAAAAGCCAATGCAAAATGCTGGTTGTAGAGTGCTTATAATGTTCAACTCCGACATAGATTATTTTCTATTGCCCAGAAATTGATTTAAATAGTTTATCTATATATACTTATTTACTGTACTCTATATATTATCATAAACATTTAATCAATTTACGTTAGAAGTCTTAGTGTTGTCCATGAACAAGCAAGCACAAAGCAGAAATATTTGTAATAGCTGTAATGACAGACACAACGATGAACAGTACCAAGTCTGTTGCCGACACTATCTTCCATGAAAAACAGAAACTTTGTCCACGTAATTGCTTTAATTCTTGACTCTCACTTGAATTTTGCACAAAATCGCTTCCTTGTGGAGCCTCGCATATCATTGATTTTCTATTGTCATCTTTATCAATATCCTCTGATAGTTTTCTATTGTCATCTTTAGTAATATCCTCTGATAGTTTTCTATTGTTATCTTTATCAATATCCTCAGATATTCCTTTGTCAATTTTTTGTTTTAACAGAATAGTTATGATAGAAATGAAAACTGTAAAAAAGGTAAGTAAAAGCAGCACCGCGATATATACGACAAATATGGGCAAGCTTCGAGAATTATGTGGTAAGTTGTCCGTTACATACGTCATGAGAACCATGTTAGCCAAAAATAGCGTTATACTAAAACTGGCTCTTCCAGACTCTGTCGGTACCAGGTAGGTGAAACAATTCAAAATCGATATTAAGACAATTGGAACTACAACTGATATAATTAAATATTCACTGCGACGTCTTAGCACGATATGAAATTCTAATGTTGACGTGAAATCGCCCTCGTCGACATATTGCTCGGCAGATGTACTAATTAGTTTCCATTGTCCGTTGGACGTGTAATGATCCAATCTTATTGGCCTTTCAGCAAGTGCAAATTCCACACTGTCGTATAAATGCATCCAGGTGACAACGTCTATGAAACAGCTTTGAACATCAAATGGAAAATATTTGGTGTTGACTTCACAAATTGTGTCAAGTGTCAACATTGGTTCCCAGGTCACGTGTCCCTCATTGTCTATCAAAACATTTAAATTCTTCTCCCCCAACTGCATGTTATTGTCTATTGCATTATAAACGAGTAAATCTGGCAACCACACTTGCTTTTGTTTCATGTATATGTTTGAAACGTTCTCATATTTTTCAGGATCCCAAGTAAAGTGTTGGTCAAACCACTTGCTTGTGAGACAAGATTTTGTGGAGAGTATTTCGTCTTTTTCATCCAAGTCAATGGTCTTGAACAACATGAAACCAACTGTCACCCGTATTGGTATACTGGTATTTAACTGTGGAACAGCATTTCTATTGTGTTTGTCCAGCAAAGACGTATGTAGATCGTGGACGGTTCTGCTCATACACGAAACAGGTGTTCTCAGTAAGAATAAATAAAACAATATCAATATTTGGTTTGCCTTGATCTGGAATTTCCCCGAGTGTAATTCAAAATGGCTGTCTGCCTTTGACCTGCAACACGCTTCCATTGAATGTAGTTTAAAATGTGTGTTTCAAAACAATGAGAATATATAGAATAATCAGTTTGAGGTCATAGTTCCAATAAACGTATATACACCCTTCCCTTCTATCGTCTCATGTAACGAAAGGGGCCTATGGAATAAAGTTGCTTTTTAAATTTATTTTCAAGTATTCAATATGTTACCAAACGATCAAACTGTCATATTGCATTAGAGAAATGCGATTACAATCGGACAATGTGTATAATCGCGCAATGAATATTTTGAGAAAGCCTCATTGACTATGGCACTTTTATTTTGATCTAGATTTATGCAATGTGTGCTTTCATTTCTCAAATTAATAACAAAACATCCATGAGAAACAGTAAAACTAACTACAGTTTCGTGTTGTTATATTTTACCAGGACGCGACCTTCGAAATGCATAGAGGGTTCTTTTATCCATTAAAGTCCGATACCTGAAAAGTAAATTAAGAAAATAAATTAAATTTTATTTCAAATAATTACATATACATTATCTCAACAGAATAAATAATGTATATTCCGACAATTACAGCTGATGAAATGATCCATTAGAAGAGCAGACTTCTCTATAGAAGTACAATATCAGTCTCTACTTTATGTGACCTGGTGCGGGCTGTCAATCAAACAAGTCGATAATCCAATCAGCGATCGATATTGGTTGATACGTCACTATTTTCATTAGACAAACAAACGATGTCTAAGTAAACACTACATTTCTTTTACTTGGAAAAACAATGCCACGTGGCCAGTGGGCGGAGCTATAGTCGTTCTCGTGTCAGGTCAATTAAGTATGTTAATGGCGGATAATAAAACATGAAACAATCTACGCGCTCCCTGGCATTGTCTTTAAAAGAGGTATTCTAGTTTCCAGCTATACCATATACGACCTACTTGATTTATAACAACACAAAGACAACGTAGCGGGGGATTTTCCACCGGTCCCATTCAACACAAAGTCAATTTAGCGGGCTACTTTCCACCGGTCATACCTAACACAAAGTCCATGTGGCGGGCGACTTTCCGTCGGTTCCACACAACACAACGTCAATGTAGTTGCGACTTTCCCTCGGTCCCACACAACACAAAGTCAATATAGCCAGCGACTTTCTACCGGACCCACACAACACTACGTCAATAAAGCCGGCGACTTTCCACCGGTCCCATACAACACAACGTCAATAAAGCGGGCGACTTTCCGTCGGTCCCACATGTGGTAAGCGTCTTTCCACCGGTCCTACACAACACAAAGTCAATGTAGCAGTCGATTTTCCACTGACCCCTCACAACATAAAGTCAATGTGGCGGGCGACATTCTACCGGTCCTACACAACACAAAGTCAATGTAGCAGTCGATTTTCCACTGACCCCTCACAACATAAAGTCAATGTGGCGGGCGACATTCCACCGGTCCTACACAACATAAAGTCAATGTTGCGGGCGACATTCCACCTGTCCTACACAACATAAAGTCAATGTGGCGGGCGACATTCCACCGGTCCTACACAACACAAGTCAATGTAGCAGGCGACTTTCCACTGATCCCACACAACACAAAGTCAATATAGCGGGTGACTTTCCAACGGTCTCACATAACACGAAGTCAATGTGGTAGGAGACTTTCCACCGGTCCTACACAACACAAAGTCAATATAGCGGGTGACTTTCCACCGGTCTCACACAACACGAGGTCAATGTAGCAGGTGACTTTCCACTGATCCCACACAACACAAAGGCATTATAGCGGGCGACATTCCACCGGTCCTACACAACACAAAGTCAATGTGGCGGGCGACTTTACACCGGTCCTACACAACACAAAGTCAATGTAGCAGGAGACTTTCCACTGATCCCACACAACACAAAGTCAATGTGGCGGGCGACATTCCACCGGTCCTACACAACGCAAAGTCAATATGGCGGGCGACTTTCCGCCGGTCCTACACAACACAAAGTCAATGTAGCAGGCGACTTTCCACTGATCCCACACAACACAAAGTCATTATAACAGGTGACTTTCCACCGGTTCCACACAACACAAAGTCAATGTGGCGGGCGACTTTCCACTGATCCCACACAACACAAAGTCAATGTGGCGGGCGATTTTCCACTAATCCAACACAACACAAAGTCAATGTGGCGGGCGACTTTCTACCGGTCCTACACAACACAAAGTCAATGTAGCAGGCGACTTTCCACTGATCCCACACTACACAAAGTCAATGTGGCGGGCGACTTTCTACCGGTCCAACACAACACAAAGTCAATGTGGCGGGCGACTTTCTACCGGTCCTACACAACACAAAGTCAATGTAGCAGGCGACTTTCCACTGATCCCACACAACACAAAGTCAATGTGGCGGGCGATTTTCCACTAATCCAACACAACACAAAGTCAATGTAGCAGGCGACCTTCCACTGATCCCAGACAACACAAAGTCAATATAGCGGGCAACATTCCACTAGTCGTATACACACAAAGTCAATGTGGCGGGCGACTTTCCACCAGTCGCACATAACACAAAGTCAATATAACGGGGACTTTCCACCAGTCGCACACAACACAAAGTCAATATAACGGGGACTTTCCACCAGTCGCACACAACACAAAGTCAATATAACGGGGACTTTCAACAAGTCGCACACAACAACAAAAAAAATGTGGCAGGCGACTTTCCACCGGTCCCACACAACACAAAGTCAATATAACGGGGACTTTCCACCAGTCGCACACACACACAAAGTCAATGTGGTAGGAGACTTTTCACCGGCCCCACACAACACAAAGTCAATATAACGGGGACTTTCCACCAGTCGCACACACACACAAAATTAATGTGGCGGGCGACTTTCCACCAGTCGCACACAACACAAAGTCAATGTGGCGGGTGACTTTCCACTGGTCCCACACAACACAAAGTCAATATAACGGGGACTTTCCACTGGTCCCACACAACACAAAATCAATGTTGCGGGCGACTTTCCACTGGTCCCGCACAACACAAAGTCAATCTAACGGGGACTCTCCACCGGTCCCACACAACACAAAGTCAATATAATGGGGACTTTCCGTCAGTCGCACACACACACAAAGTCAATGTGGTAGGAGACTTTCCACCGGTCCCACACAACACAAAGTCAATATAACGGGGACTTTCCACCAGTCGCACACACACACAAAGTCAATGTGGTAGGAGACTTTTCACCGGTCCCACACAACACAAAGTCAATATAACGGGGACTTTCCACCAGTCGCACACACACACAAAATCAATGTGGCTGGCGACTTTCCACCAGTCGCACACAACACAAAGTCAATGTGGCGGGTGACTTTCCACCAGTCCCACACAACACAAAGTCAATATATCGGGGACTTTCCACCGGTCCCACACAACACAAAATCAATGTGGCGGGCGACTTTCCACTGGTCCCGCACAACACAAAGTCAATCTAACGGGGACTCTCCACCGGTCCCACACAACACAAAGTCAATATAATGGGGACTTTCCGTCAGTCGCACACACACACAAAGTCAATGTGGTAGGAGACTTTCCACCGGTCCCACACAACACAAAGTCAATATAACGGGGACTTTCCACCAGTCGCACACACACACAAAGTCAATGTGGTAGGAGACTTTTCACCGGTCCCACACAACACAATGTCAATATAACGGGGACTTTCCACCAGTCGCACACATCACAAAGTCAATGTGGCGGGCGACTTTCCACCGGTCCCACACAACACAAAATCAATATAACGGGGACTTTCCACCGGTCCCACACAACACAAAATCAATATAACGGGGACTTTCCACCGGTCCCACACAACACAAAGTCAATATAACGGGGTCTTTCCACCAGTAGCACACACACAAAATCAATGTGGCGGGCGACTTTCCACCTGTCCTACACAACACACAAACCTTAAAATGCAGAAAGATAAATGGCATCTTTATTTTATCTCTACCTTATTAATCTCAACGAACGATATTATTAAAGAGCTTCAAAATTACCTTTAAATAAATCCAACATTTATTAAATAAAGATTAGTACAATCTGTGTCATGCATTGCTGATTTGATAGAAGAAAAACTCACAAATAATACATTTTCTTTTTCTGCTTCTCTTTTGATGTATTTCCAATCTTTTCACGATAAAATGTGCACATTGCCTGCAAGTTACCGTAATATATAACAGTATAATATTACCATCTTCGCAATTTTCAATGAGTTTCTTTATATCTCTTTATCAAACTGTTCTTCCAAAATTCAACTGATGTAAGTCATGAATAGGGGATGTTGTGGGAAGTGAATGGATTACGTTTATTTCTTTGGAACCGGGCCCGATTAGCTCAGTCGGTTACGCGTCTGACTATCAATGCAGAGGTTATGAGTTCGAATCCCAGCCCGGCAACAGTCTCTGTGATGATTGATATACGACATTGTGTCTCATTATCATTCGTCTCTCACCTATGATTCAAGTGGGAAAGTTATCAATTACTTGTGGAGATGGGGTGTGCTCGAGTACTGGTTAATCCCAGGAAACAGTGGTTAGATTAACTGATCGTCTGTTAGCCCCCGATGACAATAAAAAATGACGCTAAATATTCATTCATTCATTCATTCATTCATTCACTCATTCATTCGTTCATTCATTCATTCGTTCATTCATTCATTATTTCCTTAGATAGACTTAGGCTGCGTCTCACATAATAACTTACGATAAATAGCATTTGACAATTACTACGTGGTTTGTTTACAATTTGATCGACATTTGAAATGATTGTATTTCCAGAAAATATAGTATGTCCGAATTCTGCATGGTTTTAGCAATTTTGGATTAATTTCGATAAATATTAAATATAATATGAACAAGTGTTGGTTTACGTTTACGGCGATTTTTTCTCGTAAGTTTTATTTTGTGAAACGCAATTGAGTGATTGAGTGATCTAAGGCGCTGTCGCAATAGTTGATGATATGTGCGAGAATAGGTCAACATTTCCCTGTTGCTTTCGTTAATATTACACTACAGCCGTTATATAAATAAAACGTTATGTGAAACTGTCCTGGTGGGTTTGGACTTTGAATGCTACGTTTCCTGTTAGTAACATGTGTTTTTGTTTTCTTAATTCAGGTTTTATTTGGTCAGTATAAAGCTGAATGTTTACGTAACAGATAATCCCTATAAAATACTATTTTAACGTCTCACACCACTATTACATTTCCCATAGGGCTCCATTGTAACATTGATGTCCAAAACAGAGTGAAAAATCAAATTCTGCAGCATGTGTCTGGGCTCAAATTCTTTACTGGTTCAAGATATGCAATTATAAAGGAAAAAAGGCATACCTTGACCAGGTTGTTGTAGTCAATGGCGTCTTTCTCCATATGGTTGTTATGGTCATGAATATATCAATGTACCTGATGATAAGTATGATCTTAAGAAAGGATCCTTTTTTTAAGTCCAAGAAAAGTAAAAAGCAGACACGTTTTTATTAATTTGTTCAGCAGTGAAATATTCCGCACTCTTCACACATCTTAACACCGACTTACGCTGTATTGATTTTCAAAAATACTGAATGAGCACCATGTCTTATATAGAGAGGGTAAACTCATTAAGTTTTATATACAGTGCACATCTTGTTTTCAATGTTGCCCTCTGGATAACATATGTACAATTAATATTATCAAGATTACAACATTTTTGCCATATAAAATATTTGAAGCAGATACCGCTAAGTCAATACAGGTTAATTTGCTCTGAACGCATAGAAATGGGAAATAGCAAATGCGGTTGCTTAAGACAAATGGCTTCCTAAAAGAGGTGACCTCTTAAACAGGTTTGACTGTATATTGTTCCAGATTTCAAAAGCAGAATAAGAATGGTTCAGAATGTTTTAGACTGAGAATGCGTAATGGCCTTGTTTGATATGGAGCGTAGATTATAGCAAGTATTGCTGGTATCTTATTAAAGGTATATTGGAAGGATGGTGATGATGGCGTATAAAGGGATTCACTGAAAGCACAAAAAACTTAAGCAGAAAGAAAGGAGCAAAAATAGCATTAAACGGAAGAAACCAGCAGAAATAGCATTAAATGAAATAAAACAGCAGAAATAGCATAAAATGAAAGAAAACAGCAGAAACAGCATTTAATGAAGAAAAAAACCCCGCAGAAATACCATTAAATGAAAGAAACCAGCAGAAATAACATTAAATGAACGATTACGCAGGAATAGCATTAAATGAAAGAAAACAGCAGAAACAGTATTAAATGAAAGAAAATGCAGAAATAGCACTGAATGAAAGAAAAACAGAAACAGCATTAAATGAAAGAAAACAGCAAACAAAGCCTTTTTAATTAAAATATGAATACCAAAATTCTCAGCAAGTTGCCATTGACTTTTATTGGAATACTAATTATTCTGTATTTTTAACCAGGTAGGTTACTTTTTAGCAAAGGATTTGGATTAGAAGAAACATTGTCTTTCCAAAATATCATGCTTTGATGTATATTCACTTACCAACATGTTCCATAAAGATACGTATGAAACCAATAATTACTTTTGAGAAGGGATTTATTTCCTAATTTGACCTACACGCCCCTAGACTAGACTTAAATGATAGCCCCGCTTAAATGTAGGGTTACTCATGGCGAGTTTTAAACTTGATGTCGGTTTGAATTGCTATATTGCATAAATAGTGTTGAATTTGGTCAGTATTAGAAGCGTTTTGAGTGACGTGGTGAAGGTGGTCAAGCAGTGCGTGTGTGATGTTTATTTTTAGAATTACAATATATTTTCGATGTCACCACTCCGGTATATTTTCGTCACGTTTTGGCCACTGTGTAATTCCAAACTATTTGCAGTTTAGTTTTTGATAGTAATTCGATAATTTATTTTGATTTTAAACTTAATTTTAATTTAATACATTAGTGTCGATTTTTTCCTGACACGCTGCCTGTAAGAAACATTGCACAATATTTCACAAAACATGATTTTAAATATATAAAATTAAATGTATATTGAAGAAATTAAAAGAGAAATGCATGTTTGCAAACCCCTGTGCAAACCACCAAAATGCAACCTTATCACAAATACAGTATTTACCGAATCAGTGGAAATGCCTGGTATGATTTATCTATTCGTTTGCATTTTTTCTACTGCGGGAAGATTTATTTCTGAAATGTTAGAAGCTGCTTTGCATGTTTAAGTAGATGTTGTTTAGAATAATTAAAAGTTGATATCAGTCTGATTAATTCATATAACGCATATATATCACGGGTTGTATTTCACACAAAAAAATGCGATAAAAATCTGTCGAACAATGTTTCATAATATTTGTCATGGTCCACCACATGAATTTAAGATTGTATTTTTAGAAAACGTACAATTTTATTCAATATCTGAGGTTGGGTTAATTTGGATAAATATTTAGAATATGGTCTTATATGGCCTGTAGATGTACGTCAAGTTCTTCACAAATAATTATCTTTATATACACAATGCAACATAAATATAATTACCTCCCTTTATTAAATTAAATATATATGAATTCACTGTATCTCTATAATCCAACGGGTTTATAAATCTGTTCTTTATATAGCATGTGAGTAGTCATGAATCCTTAACTGGATCCTACTCATATAAAGCTATCAGTTCATATATGTAAATTGTCCGTCCAGTCCAGTTGTGTTACATTTAAACTATAGTATATAACTCTAGGCGCGCTCGCAGTAGTCTGAGCTGTACATTTATGTCTTGGTTATTCACAAATAATTATCTCCATATATATATATCATTTAGATACACTATATCATCCCTAGCACATGTGGTATCCAGTCATTTAATTGAGCAGACAAACGAAGGTCAGAACGTTTCTGAATTGTTCATTATTACAGGTAAAATTCACATTTAGATTATTTGCATGATTTAAATAATCTGTTTTTTTAATGAAATAATCAATTCTTATAAGGCAATCTCATTTACATTTGATAATGACATCTATAATGAAATATACAATTATTACAAAACAACTGTTAAAAAAGATATACTGTTAATTAAAAAAAAATTGTTTTATGTCATTAATAATTGAAAAAAGTTTTATATTACAGATTAAGTCAATTTATTAACTGATGATTTTATATATAAAAAAAGAAATAACATGCTCACTTACATACTTCATATTTGAAGACTGTGAATCAGTTTATATTTCATTTCCAGTTACTTAATTGCAATCGATATTCATATAAGTATTTATGTTAATGCAATGTTGACACTTTAAGAATAATAAAAAATGATGATTCAGAAAAGCTTAAATATCCCACGATCATGACTGGTATACATATTTTTCAAAGGAATATTTTATTTCTGGTTCTAACACCTACATCTGTGTGTTTGTATTGTATCCTTGTATTATAATTCTCTGTAATGGTTGTGGCTGGGTCCCGCTGGCTAAGTCGGTAACACCTCTGATTGTCAATTAAGGAGTCTTTAGTTCAAATCATCGCCCACAGTCTTTAAGATGATTGTTTATGAACCGTTCTACGCCAATGGGCCTCCCACCTGAATACGTAGTCGGTAATATGCAGAGATAATATAGTACTGGTTAACCGCCTAGAGGATCCTGGGAACGATGATTAGGTGCACTGAACGTCATTAGATACCAGACTATTGTTTCAACTTATACGTAAATGCTTAAAAACTTAAATCTAAGAAAAGCAGCCAAGTGATCACGATTTTAGACTGGTTCCTGTAAAACGGCATATGACTTTATTGATTATATTCTATATAAATAACCAGTCGAAACTTAGTTTTAGTGTTTAAATAAAATGTGGGTGAAACAGATGTCTGGAATACTGTTGAAAATACTTAAAACATCATATAAGCAAACAAATCAAGTATGACACAAAGGACGCATATCAAGTTGTTTTTCGGGCTACTGTATGAGCAGTGATTTCAGAAAAAAATGCTTTATAAATGGATCCATTTGAAGCGTAAAAGTCAACTAAGAAATAAAATTGAAGATTCTGTTTAAGCCCGTTCGGAATAGCTTGCCGTCGTTCAAGTTTACGATGATTTTCGTTCTTCCTATATCGAAATTTCATTGTACAATAATACTAATGGTAGAAACACCACCCCGTACTTTAGTTTTGTTTAATTCTCGAAGTATTCTTTGTTTTGATGGAATTTATATTTCTCATTTACAGATGCTTGTCCATGCAATGGCACGATGCGCCTCTCTGTTGCTTGTGTGCAGTCTGGTTGCATCTATTATGGCCGCTAAAAGTAAGTTTTGTAATTATTTTTTTAATGGGTGTATACTGCCATTTTCAACACATTTCAGATTATATATGGTGTATCCGGTTTTATTTGCGGAGGAATGAGTAGAATCACCATCCTTCCGCAAGTAACTGGCGAACGTTCTCACATAAAGTTGATGGGGTAAGCGGGACTCGAACTTACGACCTTAGCGATCAGAGGTAGTGATCTTGAGACGCCGCATTAGACCACTCAGCCGCCATGGTGGATCCGTTTGTTCTTTTTCTTTTTTTTTTGTAATTAAGTAGTACACAATGTATGAATATGGATGTCGTCTGGTACACGTTTATAAAAGTAATACACGTAACAAGGGAGGGGATCTCCGTGACCGAGTGGTCTAAGGCGCCGTCTTAAGATCACTTACCTCTCACCACTAAGGTCGTAGGTTCGAGTCCCGCTCGCTCCAAAAACGTTATGTGAGAAAGTTTCCAGTTACTTGCGGAAGGACGGTGGTTCAACTCAGTCTGACTCAGCCTGAGGTCTTCCTACCAATAGTAAAATTTGATATGCCATATATAACCTGAAATGTGTTGAAAATTGCGTAAAACCCCATTTAAATAATTTTTGAAAAAAATGTATCAATGGATTAATTATTACTGCAAATGGATCATTGGCATGATAGCCATGTCTGGTGAAGCAGGTTCTAGCGATAATGAACCACCGTAATAGTTTATTGAAGCAGTTTATAACTAGGTTACATGAAATACAGAATCAATGTAGATTTGTATAATACTTACATGCATTATTTTATGTTCGTACAACAACAGAGTATTGGTATGTCTTTCATAAATAATGTTAATTTATGTGGTGTTTTTTTTTTTGCTGTATAGCTTGTAAGTTAAGTTTGGGTTCGGAAGGTGTTGGGGTAGGAGAAAGCCGATTTCCAGTAAAATTTTAATACATGTGTTTGGAGGGTAATACTGATTTTAGAGAAGCTATACACGATTTTAGGTAGAAGCGCCGGATTTTCAGTCAATTTAATTAAACATGCAAGAAATTAGGAGGCACTGACAGGGTGACATGTGCGTTGTTTATTTGTATAATTAATGTCCATTTCAGTTGATCCGTATTGTAAGAGGCCGGCTCCTCAGGCGGGACCGTGCAAATCTCCAGGGACCGTCTGGACATACAACATGGTCAAAGGCCGGTGTGTTAGACAGAAAAGCTGCGTCAAAAACATCATTCCCAACAACAACCTCTTCAGTAATCCAACCGGGTGTCATTTGTGGTGCAATATGATTTATGAATAATTAAAGTTTGCCAAAATCGTTGATTTCAGTTATAAGTCATATGAGTGGCTGGCTGATCTTATTTATCTCTATTTTCAAATGCTTAAAGGGAGATAAGCATTAATATGTGGTATTTGATATATACATGATTTATCTCCCTTTATTTTAAATTTGTGCACAAATTTCTCATAATCTACGTTTTGACAAACATGGTTATTATAATAACGTCTAACCAGACCAATAACTGAACAATAAGTCATCTAATAGTTATAGATTATCAATGAGAAGAAGAATCATTCTTTAAAATAAACACTATATAAATCAACGAGAAGACACTGTAACACATTGAAATAAGCATGTGAATATCATACTGTATAATTTTTGTTTTGTTTGTGTCAAAAACCAGTTATTTATCGGCTTTTGATAATACTAATCAGAGTTTCTTTGCTCCACCAGGCTCAGTATATTCTCTGTTATGATTTACCATAAAATTGTTCTACAGTCATGAATCACCCACCTCTGACTATGTGGAGAAGTAGTCATTGACTTGAACAGAAACTATGTGTATAACACTGGTTAACCGTTTGCCCGAAATTATCAAAATGTATGTCCTTCTAACTCAAGAGTTCATGCTCAGCTCAAATACGAAAGGACTCATTATGACAGAATGAAGTGAATACCTTTAAAGGGAGTATATCAGGGAAAAACGCTATAAATGTATTAAAAAATAAAATTAATTTTCAAATGGATAAAATGCCTCTGATTATCATAAATAAATACAATCCCAATGGTATGGTCAAACCCAACAAATCGTGACACAGTCGATATTTAAATTAGACTGGTAAACTGGAAACGAAATCCCCATTCTATAAATAGAAAGCACTTAAATACCCGTTCGACGACCTTTGTGTCGTCAGTCGGACTTTTTCTAAGATGAAACATTGTTTATTATGGGTAAACCTGTAACAGATCAAATTAGAATTAAATGAAAACACGTGACCCACTTAACACATCACAAAATAGGTTACAATTTTAAGCGGGAAATATATTTAAGTCTAACCTAAGCGCGTAGCCCAAGTTAGGAAATCCCTTTTCAATATAATATTTTGGCATGTTTAAATTCTTATGGCAATACGGGGTCAGTGAGTATATATAGACATAATATATTGGAAAAAATGTTTATAGCCAATTTAAAAATTTGAAAAATCCTGATAAATTCTCTTTAACATCCTACTACAAATCTACATTGATATTTTCAAATTCGATTCAAGAGTTTGAGATTTTAAATTGTGTTTTTATATGAATCCTGGCCACGACGTTATAAAACTTTGTTGTGTTCAACTTAAGTTTGTATTCAAACACAGGTGTGCCTAGCTTCACTTCAAACCAAGCACAAGACTATAAAACCAACAATCTCAACAGAAATGGTTTTATTCGTGGCTTATATACCGTGATCTAACACGTAGCACGGCTGGAACAAACAAAACAAACCAAGGACGCACGCCTGTAGAATCAACCATCTCGGTGGTTTCAGCCATTTATTATTTACAATAATCACAGTTGGATATAAAAGGCTAGAATTTAGGGTTACCCGACCGACCTTAAAATTCAGTCCCGATCCTAACGGTTTTTCTTTTAATCTTGATTTTTGTTGTTGTTGTTATTTTTTGTACGAAAAACTACAGAACGAATCTGCTTAATGTATTAAGAATAGTATATTTGCATTCTTCCTTATAGATTGACTATAATTATTTTTTATATATACGCTAAATTTATTTGGTTATAACATAGTCCATTATTATGACATTTTCTGCATGAAATAAATCTTCGATCAAAAAAAAAATATCTAAACACAGGTATTTTTCTGGCCTAATTTATAGTTGAACAGTGTATGTTCGCCATATTTCTAATTGTCTGTGATTTTTTTCTTTACTCACAATATGGTGTTTTAAAATTTCTTAAATCAACTTTTCTTCATTTATTAAATTTTCCTGATCACAACGCATGCATGTTACATCAGTCCGAAACCTAGAGTGGACTACAAGGGAGGTAAATATCACGAGTTTCATTATTGATAGTTGTGTACGAGTTATCCTCCGTCAATCGATTATTTGAAAAAAGAAAACAGACAACAGGCTTCCGAAAAAGTTGACACTGTAATAATTATAAAAATCTCAATAATATTAGATATAAATGACAAGGAAATGGATAATATACGTGCGTTTGTGCGTGCGTTTGTGCGTGCGGGCGTGCGTGCGTGCGTGGGTGGGTGGGTGGGTGAGTGAGTGAGTGAGTGAGTGAGTGAGTGAGTGAGTGAGTGAGTGAGTGAGTGAGTGAGTGAGTGAGTGAGTGAGTGAGTGAGTGAGTGAGTGAGTGAGAGTGGTTTATAGGTCTGGAAACTCTGATGTCAGAATATGATTATGATATATATTATTATTTACCATCTCTCTGCGACATGATGTGGTAGCGCTTAGAATATTGTCCCAAATAGACATCGTCGTGTTATTATATAGAAAATTGTGCGACACTAAACACAATGCAACGCACACAATACAATGTAATACAATACGGAAATACGAAGTACGCGTGGTGTGGTTGTGTTGATTACGAGCTCTGGCCGCAACCCATAATCTTTAAAATATATTTCAATAGTAAGCCAGGTGGCCTGGTGAACGAATGACCTCCATTATGTTGACAGATTCTTTTAGTATCTAGACCACCAACAATGACTTTCTTTTCGTTTTAAAATTAAAATATTATTCATCTGGATTTTTTTTTCATTTTGCAATATAACAAAATATTCCCACATGACAATAAGGCTATAGTCAACGAAAGCATATCTTCTATGAATTGGTCAATGTGTTTAATGATCCGTTAAACGCGAGTGGCGATCGTCGCATTATACTTTTATCTTAAAGTATATCGCGGGTACACTACTGATTTTGCTTTAGACCAATGCATTACATAAAAGTCCCTGTATGATTAATGGGTGTTTAATGGTATTATTAAAGTAAAACGCTTTTACAGTTTTAGTTATTTATTATAATCCCCTATTCTCTTTACATTTCAATACAATTGGATTAATGACTTTACGTTTTAAACCGAGTCCTTGAGCTACATTGTGACTCCCTCCTGTCAAGCGGTATAGTGGTGATTCGCTTCGTCGATAGAACGAATTTTCCCCCGCTGGGCACCTCTCTAACGATAATCGTTCAGCGAGTCCTAGAAAAAATAGTGAGGGTATAAATGGTGTAGATATACATATCGTGGGAATAACTCGACTATGAGCGTGCTATAAATGGCTTACAATATATATTACTGACGAAATAGCGACTATCGCTCCGCCCGCTGGTCACGTGGCGTTAGTGCAATGAAATTATGTAGAATTTACTTAGACACCATTCACTTGTATAAGGGTTGATTGATTGATTGATTGGTTGAATATTTAGTGTCTTTTTTATGCCATCGATGGCTTACAGAGGATCAGTTAACCTATCCACTGTTCCTGGGATTAACCAGTACTCGAGCACACACCATCTCCTCAAGTAACTGATAACTTTCCCACTTGAATCAGTGGTGAAAGACGAATGATAATGAGACACGATGTCGTATACCAATCATCACGGAGACTGTTGTCGGTCGGGGGATTCGAACTCACGACGCCTGGATGAATAGCAAGACGTGTAACCAACTGAGCTAATCGGTTCGACCGCTTGTATAAGGAAAATGGCGGTTCTGGAAACAATGTCTATCGCTGATTGTATTATCCACTAATTTGATTGGCATCCCTGTCAGGTCAGGGGTCTTGTGTATACTTCTTTAGTTAACATCGATTGTGAAAAAACTTCTTAAAACTTACCAAATCGCGCTTGGATCAACGCTATCATAGCGATGATACCACACTCACATGATTGACTGGTTCCGATGACGGGAAACAATGTAGACGTAGTGCTGTTCATATGAAGCTTTTGATCAGATTAACTTCATCTTCAAAACATGACAGGTTATATGTGATATAATGTGGCATTTACAGTTTTATTAGTAAAAGAATCTGAGGAAAACCAGCTGCTACTGGCAAACTTTCTCACGTCAAGTGCGTGTGCCGAGTAGTCAGCTGGGCTCGAAACCACGACATCATCGGCGAGAGGTAAGTGGTAATCAAACGGCAACTGACAATACCACTAGGCCAAGGAGAGCCCCGATAGTTAAAGGAAATTGATTATATATCTAAGCATCGGATCTTTCTTTTTTTTTTTTTTTTTTTTTTTTTTTTTAGTGCACGTCTCTAATTAGACAAATGGTATCATAGCAATATAAACAGATCTATAATGTCCATAGGAAGGGAGTTTGGTATTCTTTTTCAAAGGCAACACCAAAAGCGGTTGCAATAACGGTCCAAAGGATAATCACAAGCAAAACGAAATATTCTCCATATATTAGTTTCTTTATATTTATCTGAAAATCAATACATCAACAATGGTGTCCATACTTAAACATACAGAACAGAATGAAAGTGTGTGATCTTTATCTGAAAATCAATACATCAACATTGAATGGTGTCCATACTTAAACATACAGAACAGAATGAAAGTGTCATCTTTATCTTAACAAAGGTACAGTCTATTATATTTCTTAGAATATATCTTATACAAGTATCGGCAAAGTGTAATATGTTTTTGATGCATTTTCAATGTGTACCACGTAAACGCATAAGAATGTGTTAATTAACTATATGTTGACATAAACGACAGTAATGCAGTACCTTGGAGACACGTGATGTGTAATTTGTTTAAACACCTCTAAAACATACAGAAACAGTTGTTGTTGTTGTTGTATGCTCTACCACTAGACCAAGCCGCGGTATACAGAAACAGAGATGTTATTACAACATTAAAATTGGTTTGGTGTTTTGGTGCTTATCCGTGTTCAGTTTGAAGTGTCATGGGTGCGATCCTGCGCCACGGATATGTGTGATGGTCATGAACAAGACAATTTTTTCCCGCATATGCTGGGTACTGGTTCTGCCAAGGAAGAATTCGAGCGGGTCTTTTATAAGTTGTAATAACTTCTTTCACAACCGAAGTGAAAATGTATATTGTAAGCATATACTTAAGATCTTCGGACGTTTTCATATAAGCAACTTTTACTACTCTATGTACCATCCAATCAAGCCTGTATATTTTCTCACGAAGCGACACACAGACCCGCACTATACAATCTAGTACACTATTCGGATATCGGCAATACTGTCGTAACTACAAATTTAATAACTATCAGTTGAATGAGTTTTCTCGTATCTCCGGAGTATATTAATAGATATCGGTATTGTCTGGCGATCATGCGTTCACTCACGAGCTAAAAGGGTAGCAATTCGAGAAGTCGGCTAAATGCTTACTGAACAACCTCCCGTGAACTAGCTAACTCCTGCGTCCCTGTTTTTAACCTCAATCAAATTAAGCGAAGCGGTGGTATACTGGTGGTGTGATGGCCGCTCACGCCAGAGGTTTCTGCGGGTTCGATCGCAGGTTCGGTCCAGCGTTCTCCTCGAGTGTTGGGTATACTCGAAAGCGATTCATGAATGTTCTCTACTTCGCAATCGAGCTAAAAATAAGAATATATCTTTTTTTTAAATGAGGTTAGCGCCATTTCCAACATATATCAGGTTATATGTGAAATATCCAGTTTTCTTGATAGATGAAGACCTCAGAATGAATCTAAGTTGAACCACCGTCCACCCGCAAGTAATTGGGAAAGTTTCCCAACGAGCGAAAGGGACTCGAACCTATGACCTTAGCGGTGAGAGGTGATTTTGAGACGGCGCCTTGGACCGCTCGGCCACTGAGGGCTCTTAAAATATATAAGAGAACGCCCGTTTACAGGACGCGTTGCAGAGGAAGAGGTTGGGCACATACTTTAGTTGAAAAAACAAACGTTTGACATTGGTCACCTAAGTACCCGTTATTTATTTTACTTCGATTGTGAAAGAAGTTATTCACTATACAAGGTCACGTATATCAAACATCTGTCACTGGCATGTGTAAATTATTCATGTTTTGTAAAAGCTCCCAGGTGTGATCATCACATTTTATAAACAAAAAAATAATAACGAAGTATTTCCATTATTTCCACAGGTGAACTGTCGTTTTCATACATGCATTTTACGCAGTTTGTGCATGTTGATATTCTCTATCACATGCTTGTACCGAATTTAAGAATAATATTTTTAAAACAGTTATGGTCATATAAGTGGTCTAGTTAGACAGTTTAACTGACGATTGCTTAATAAAGCGTGCGTGGTCCAGTTATAGAACATCGGACCCAGATCGGGAAGTCCTGGGTTTAATCCTCCGTCACGGCCATAACCTAGAGCAAGACATGCTTAAGTACTGTTTCTACCCAGGAAGACATCTAACGTGAGTTGTAAGTTTCATATACTATATTTGCATCTGAAGTGAACTTTATTGAAAAACATTCTGTACTAGTAGTAAAAATTACAATAAAAATAATAACGCAAAACTAATACAAATTTCATGTCCTGCAAAATTTAATGGCTAGAATGTTTTATTAGTGTCACGTTTGTAAGTTTAATGGCTAGAATATTTAATTAGTGTCACGTATGTAAGTTTCTGAAGTTCTATTAGTATGCATTAATATCTGAAGAGCGTATGGTCTGGTGATGGGGCACCGGTCCCAGGGTTGAAGCCTCCGAGAGTTCGGGATTCGAACCCCTGCCACAGTCATGAGTTGTGTTCCTATGATTCGCGTATGCTTAGCACTGGTCGTGCCCAGTAAGACATCGACCAATGTTTATATTAAGTTGCATGAACTTGTGTCGTAACACATGTAAAAATAATAGGAGAAGAAGAAGGAGAAGAAGAACAAGAAGAAGAAATTTATATTCATTTAAACTATACATATTGTCTCATCAAATTATAATGTTGTAATAACATGCAAATATTAAAAAAAAAACAAAAAAAACATAAACACATAACAAGTTGAGTAACTAACATGCACATATATCACATAAACACACGCACATATGCACATAATTTCACGCTCACACACCACCACACGTATTCGCATTTACTTTCGACATTTCATTATACATATAAATATTTCAAAAAACTTTTAGGCAAAATAAGTTTTTTAAGGAAGAACACATTTATTAGTTATTTATTGAACGTCGTTTTACAAATACTTCAGAAATAAATTTGACAATTTCCAGTTTATATTTTTGATATATAGATTAATAAACTTTAACATATTTGATCTACGGATAAAACGATTATGAATATATTTGCATAGATCTAGGACTAGGCTTATATTGGAGAACATTTGGAAAAATGAACTAGATATTACCCCAGAAATAACAATGAATAGAATGAATAGGGTTTTACAGCGTACCAACACATTATAGGTTATTCGACGCCAACAGGAAGGAAGATTCCAGGTTACCTCTACATAAATTAACAGTAAGTTTAAAAAAATATACACCAACAAATGAATATGCATAATGAACCTAGAACCTTGATACCTGCAGAACTGCAGAGTTTCAGCAAATTCTATCGTATTACTCAAATTGTCGCTTCTTACGACATGCATAAGCCACAGTGGTCTTATTCTTGCCATCACTCATATGGCTCCCTGAAACCACACAGGGGTTGATAATTTAACCACAAAAGTGAACATGACAAAAAATGATAAAATGAACATGACACCCATTCGGAGGATTCCTACCCCTCTGCAGAGATCGGCAGTGGTTCTATTCTTAGCCGGAACCACACGAGCTCAGAAATAACAAAGGAAAAGACACATCAGATTCCGGATGGCACCAAAGATTTTCTTAATTTTAACTATATTGTGTATAGTAGTATAGCATGATTGTGATAAAAATAGCATATGGCGAATGTGTCTTGACTTAGTACAGTCAAACCTGTCTTAAGCAGCCAATCAAGGGAAGGAGCAAAAGTGGTCTTTTAAGACAGGTTATTGCTTAATAAAGATAAGTTTGTTCTTAAAGCATATAAATGTGAAATAGCAAATGTGGATGTTTAATACAAGTGGCTGCTTAATATAGGTGGCCACTTATACAGGTATAGTAACATCATTATAACATTTTCCCCTGTATCCTCCTTTGCCTTTTCCTTTTACCTAACAGTTGTTATTAAAATTCGTTTGTGTTTGTTTTTATTCTATTACTTTATACTAATTTATTTTAGCTCACTTGTGATCAAAACTCTGAGCTTATGTGAACCGCTTTTGAGTCATCTTCCTGTGAAGAACCAGTATGAGTGTTGTTTTATGAGAGGCATCGGGTCGAGCTGGGAATCGAACCCGCAACCTCTGACGTGAGCGGCATTACACTACCGCCCCCGCTGGAAAAGCGTGAAAAGAACTGATAACATTGAAACGTTTATAATGTTCCATTTATGCCATGTGTTTTATCTCTGTGTCAATTATTTATGGGTAGAGCCGTAACTACTCGTGACTCGACCTTATTGTTCACATATTACGGAAATAAAATGTTTTTATAATAAAAAAAAATAATCGTGGATGAGAAATATTCAGAGTTCTTACATCAGTGGCTGTCATAACTATTTTTAAGCAAAAAAAAAACTCAGATGATAAAATGTCATGTCTATTTATAGATTGTCGCAGCCGACCCATTTATGTTCTTGCATAATTCAGCACTCCCGTCTGGCTCTTCCTTTCTTCACCTAATCGAGACCAAAACACAATGTATGACTTTATTCGCTGCTGAACTTAGATACCTTGCCCAACCATAAAACGAAACGACTCGTTACAACAATATAGATTTATATTTTTACCTGCAGCTTTCTTCTACCTCACAGCAGCTATATTAAATACTTTCAAATTTCGGAACTGAGTCAGGTGTTCGCACTGTTTTTATATGAATCCTGAAAATTGCATTTACGTACGATTTTTTTTTGAAGGGAGAGGGTTGAGCATGAAACAAGTTGTATAACCTCGAGGCCAGTTGGGTAAATTGTATTATAATCCGTAAAAGTTTTCCGTGGAACAAAACGTTGATGCAATAAAAACTCGATAAAGGTGCTAATGTTATGTATATATACATGTATATGTAGTATATTTTCCCGAATATGCATGTCTCCCCATTATTCTTAAATAAAATAATTTGAACACTCATTTATTATTGTATTATTCATATCAAGTTTAATGGCGTTCGGTATTTCTTCTTCTTTTTCTTCTTCTTCTTCATCTTATTCTTCTTTCTTCTTCTTCTACTGAGACTGCGGCGTGGTCTAGTGGTAGAACGTTCGCCTTGCATGCGGAAGATCATGGTTTCGATCCCCGACCGGGTCATACCAAAGACTTTAAAAATGGTACTAGAAGCTTCCTTGCTTGACGCTCAGCATTTAGAGGAGAGTTCTAGGTCTCATCGGCCCGGTGCCAGTATAATGTGACTTGGTGGAGTTTCATACCAAGTGTCTGCGGCATGATACTCCAGTGTGACAGCGCTCAGAATACTGCTTCAAGAAGACACGTTGCAATATGACTGAAATACTGGTGAAAGCGACGCTAAACGCCATACAACAAACAAATCTTCTTCTTCTTCTTCTTCTTCTTCTTCTTCTTCTTCTTCCTCCTCCTCCTCATTCTTTTTTCTTATCATTCTTCTTATTCACCTCATTCTTGATCATTTCATGTTTCTTTCTTCTGTCCTCTTCAGCTTCATCCTTTTACTTCTTCTTTTTTTGCATTCTAGTTCTTCTTCCTATCTCTCCTTTTTATATTTCTTCTTCTTTTTCAATGTTTTCTTCTTCCATCCTCTTATTCTTCCTTTTCTTATTTTTCACTCTCTCTACTTCTTTTCTTCTAATTCTTC
Organism: Panopea generosa; assembly: GCA_029582155.1. Taxonomy (NCBI): domain Eukaryota; kingdom Metazoa; phylum Mollusca; class Bivalvia; order Adapedonta; family Hiatellidae; genus Panopea; species Panopea generosa. Next base: position 18,583,756 of record CM055902.1, read on the forward strand.
CTTCTTATTTCTTCTTTGTCTCTTTCTTGACATTTTCTTCTTTTTTTCATCTATTATTCTCTTCTGCTTCTTCTTCTTCTTATCTACTATTTTCTTCTTTTTCTTCTGCTGCTGCTTCTTTTTGTGACGTTCATGATTTTCATTACCACTCAACAGTTGCGATATGATAAATATGACTCACTCCTGAGCTTGAAGGTTCGAGCCCTGGTCGAGGTGACAAAGTGTCCAAGTTACTTGCGAAAGGGCTTGTGGCCGCATAGACCTAAAATATGTAAAAAAAATGCTTTAAACCCACTCAGTGACTACGTTAAAATTGTATTGTCAGTCCAGTATAACAACCACAAGGTCAAAGAACAGGTTACACTGATTTACGCCAGGCCGGGTCAGTTGGCAAACAACCATTTAGTAGGTTAGTAGGTACACCCACTGAACAGTGCACTTAACTGAAATAAGCAAACTTAGTAACAAAAAGAAATTGACAACACATTCGCGTTCCGTTTGTTTCGCTTGAAAGAAAACACTTAACTAAAGCAGTTTTTCTCTCCATATTATGCAATGTCATCGTGCATCACGCGCGTTTGTATTACTTATATAAATGTGCACATGTGACTACCAATTTATTACATTTTATCGACAGTTTGTTTTGGTTTCAATTTAAAAAAAGATAATTATGAATGCATTATCATTAATTAACAAAATTTTCCATTGAAAAAAAACACTCAGTTCTTCACGTGTCGTCTCGTGTTAAGTTCGATTCGTTTTACATCCAATTATTAGCAATCCCTCTTAGTGTGCCTCAATTATTTTGGTGACGTCATAAGTCACGTGCACTCCGCTGTGTTATGAATGAAAAGTACACATACATTTGAGTGAAATACTTAACGCAGGAAATTCAGTTTTACAGGCGACGAAATAATTGCAGACGATAAACGAAAGGTAAGTTTAAATTATCATTTATTTCTGATTATTTAAATGTTAAATGCGTTCAATGTCAATTCGTGTTTTGTGTTATATGCGACATTCTTTGCAAAGCCGGTCTAATGATTTCTGTTTCCGCACAAGCATGTAGTATTAAGTCTAGCTGACTTTGCAAAATGATATTATTTAATAATAAAAACAAATACAGTATTTCGTGTGTGATTTTACGTACATTTTGTTTAATCCTAATAAATGTGAGCAATACAACTTATTAAAGATTGAAATAAAAGGATAAAAATAGCCGGATTACATAACAGTTCCCAGCGCATAAAGGGAGGTAACTAAAAACAGAGCGCATACTATTACTTTTACTAGTTTTAAAAATGAAATTGCTAGTTTTTAGTTTAATAACAGATTATAACAGTCTGATATAACTCAGAGGGAAAATCAAATCTCTATAGTCTCCAGTAAGGCAAAGCATATCGAAGATTTACTAAACTGAACATTAGACCCTATCGTATATATTTATATAATTCATAAAAATATCTAGTCTTTTCTATGAGATGTCAGAGTTGAATTTCACTTGCAAACAGCAGGTTTGTACGTGACAGGAAAAAAATACGCTTTGAATTGATTATCTGTTCGTCTGAGTCTCGTTTCGAATGATGGGTATACTAGGCTATGGTGACTGATGGGTGCTACACACATAGTGGCAAGTAGGCTAAAGATTGCTTATTACTTTTATATAGGCCTACAGGTTTCAGCTAATACAAATTTAATGCTGACATTTTGAATCAGTTTAATGTTGCTATCTTTAATGTCACATGATTTTTTTATATTTTGAAGTAAAGTTCTTTAGTTTAGATTGTGTCTTGAATCAACCGCTTTCAATCACTTAGATTGCCGTTTGACTTTATCCAGCGAAAAATCTGGACTTTAGCTTTAAAATGAAACGTGTACTTTGCAAAGGGGTGAGTTAGTAAGAAAAGCCCCCTGAACCCATTCAACTGAAATATGTGACCTATTTCAGAAATGGGTCTGTTTGTATATTCACTTTATCTTATCACACGCATGAACTTATATAACATAACTAACACCGGCGTTACTACAACAGAGGTGAACACCTACTATTTACTGTACAAACATCGATTATATATATATATATAACTAATACTAATATTTGTAAAAACATTCAAGCATACACTGGCATACTTACACATTTAGAGTTTGGACAGGGAACCCCAAAGCCAATTCTCCCTTTCCCTCCCCACCGTCCCTTAGATTTTCTTGAATTTTAAAATGGTATATACTTAGGGAAAAGCATATATTTTGAACCCTACCGTTTGTAATGTGATACCCCTCTATGAAGTTTACATGTTTAGGCAACCTCACTGACAATCCTTATTAAGTTTGGAAGTTTGTATATGCTCCCATATACGATATTTACCCTAGAAATACAAGTATGCGATGGCTCTTGGGTTTCAGGTTTCAGGTTTATTTTTAAATTGGACGTTTTTACTTTAAGTATTTGCTCAGTGTGTTTGGGTTAATGGCCAACGTTCATTAAATATTTACACACGACAGGCCCTCGTCGTCCCAGGTCTGCTAAGTGGTGAATATGATCGAACAAGATTTTAATTGTTTATCTCGTCGCAGCTATTTGAACTTTGAATTTCACGAAGGCCAAGTACCCGTACGGCATCTTCAAAATTGCTTCTTTTTTTTTCATATCATACAAATTTATAATTCTTAAGTTAACGTTCCTTTCAAACCAGTTGAATATGTGAAAAGTACAAAAATGGGTCAGTGACCTTTACGTGATCATATTTCCACCACTACTTGTCACTCTGATTCGTGAAATATTACCCATCTGTGTTCAAGTAAGCGACATGGGACACCACTAGGTGTATTTCCCGACACATAGGAAATATATTGACACAGCGGACATTGAATAATATACGACATTGGTTTAGTGGTATGATATTAACTGATTAGGGCATCTATCATCGATCTTTGAGATTATCACACGACACATTGTCACCGCAAGAGTAGCGTGCTGTATAGTATTATAATACAGTAAAACCTGTGTGAGTGGTCACCTTTATTAAGCAGTCACTTGTCTTAAGTTAAACAGCCGCATTTTTTTTATTTCCCATTTATATACTTTTTGATTAAATTAACCTGTATTAAGCACAAACCTGTATTAAAAATGCCACTTTTGCTCATTCCCTTGACTGGCTGCTTACAGTTTGACTGTATATATATCTAGCCCCGTCGTTATGTAATGCCATCGGTCTGATCAAGCATAGTCCTCGGTGATAATTCATTATGGCAAGGGGAGGTGGGTGTGTATGGTGGGGGCCATATTTATATGCAAAGAAACCACTGCTAGATATGCCCGTACTATGCTATTAAAACGTTTTTAACATATACATTTGTAGATAAAACAAGAAACATTTAAGCAAATCCATACTTATGACAATTGAGTATAATCATGTTATAGGTTGCTAATATCCATGCTATGGACATCTAAGCAAACCCACATGTTTATATTCATGCTATATAAAGACTGCTAAGTAAACCCATATCTTTGACTGTTATACATAGCCAGGTTATATTCACTTAAACAAATAGAAATTAGAATTAAAGCTAATATGAATGGACCTAGAAGAATTTGTCACCCGAGCTACAGTCGTCCTTAACTTTTGGCAGATATACATGACATTGTCTTAAGCAGTCGATCAAGAGAAGAAGCAAAAATGTCATTTTAATACAGGTTGTTGCTTGATACAGGTTAATTTGCTCTAAAAGCATATAAATGGGAAATAACAAATATAGCTGTTTAAGACAAGTGGCTGCTCAATAGAGGTGACCACTTACACAGGTTTGACTGTAATTCTGACATAGGACAGTGAAGCTCAACTGTGATTTCGCAAAATAATCAAGATTATATTCATAACTGTTGCTACTATCCTAAAGACGATATCAATTAAGATATGTACCTACAATGTCTTGTGCTAGAGTTGGCTTACCTTTGCTGTCTAGGCAATGGACATGTCTGATTCGTTTGGTAATAGCCTTGTTTACAGGTACCCCTGTGTGTATGTAAATGTGCAGTCATATTTAGTACACTTTACAGTTTTGTAGTAACATTTAGTTGTTTGCGCTTTTGACAATTACGAACAACTATTTAGAACAGCCTATACCATTTGAAGAAGCTGCGATTACCTATTGCAACAATATACACACGTGTTTTTGTTTCATGTGAACTAAATGGGCATTTATTATGTGTGAAAATATCCTTACCTATCTCGAATTAACGAAAATGGTAAATGGGTCACGCTATCCGAATTTAGACAAAAATTATCTCGTCGTTGTTATGATTTTATAAACTTCGTCCTAACTATTTCTGATAAGAATATCTCTTGAATGTTTATCATTCGTAACTACTCGGCTATTTCCGGTAATCTCCGTCATGGTACAGGGCCGCGATCAGTAGCTTATAGTAAGGAATTTATTTTTTTGGACACCGGCTCAACCTCACAACACTTGCTACCGTTAGGGTACCAGACAGCAAGCAATATTTAAGTGAATACGGTACCCGCAAAATGAAAACAAAACTGAAGCGTGTGATAGGGCCTCCACATATTTTTTTCTCGACTATTAAAAACGTCCTAGATAGCATGACCTCTTTTTCTAGGTGGCAATGCTTTTCGTCTAAGATTTAAGTGTTGAGTAAATAAAACGTTAAGCAGAAGAACCAACATGACACAGTTACATATTCATCCCCGCGCCCTTCAAACGGCAATATAAATATTTGATTAAATCTTCAACAAAAAGGTGATATATATTATATATGGATTTATATGATAAGAACCGCGGCCTTCTACCTCTCTTCGTATTCTTTTAACACGTGGATTCAATTCTCATAACAACATTTGTATGTTAATATAAAACCAACTTGAAGTGTCCATAAAGTAGGTTCCCAAACTGTAACACGGGTGTCATCCGTGGCCGATAATGTAAGGCGTTATCACTCACTGCCGAAGTCTTTGATTCGAAACCAGATCGATCCAAAAAACGTAATGTGAAAAAAAGTTGTCATTTACTGTTGAAAGGCCGGTGATTCATCTTCGGTCATCAATCAAACTTGGTATGCCATATACAACCGGTTATGTTTTAAAATTGGCCTTGGAAAGTAACCGTGACACTATATTTTAAATGAATGGTTCAAAAACGAAAACGGACTGAATTTCACAACAACTAAGGAGATCGGTGTCGCGTATAAACATGATATACAGGGTCCGTGGTTAGAATGAAATATTGGAATTTATAGAAGTGATTGATATTCATCTTCATGGTGCAGAACACGAGTTTGCATATTCGCACACTTTCACGGTCGTGAATGTCGGTGATGTAACACCGGTTCTGATTGGATGAATGGAAAGTTAACGATCACGTGTGCGAGTAGATAATATGTGATATTAAACATTTGTTTTGACTGCCTTCATATGATGGTTTCCATGTGACATAAAACTCGTGGTCGTTTAGTTAGAAATATATTTAATTTGGATTTAATGCTTTTATTCATTACAAAGCGAACAGCAAATCTGATGTACTTATTTAAGCATTATAATTATTAAACATAGTTAGAGAATAATATTTTAATATTGGACTTTACTATATATCTACAGTGTCAAGTAGTGTCGCACAGTGTGTTGCAGTGTTAATCAGTGTCATTGTAGTTTTTATTGTTTTTATAGTCCATGCATATTTGAACTATGCCTTTCTCGAACATACGCGATCTAAATACGGTGTATCTGTCGCAAACGGCACAGTCGAAGACCGATGACTGTTTAACCGACCTTCTGGATCTTAATTTCGATATAGGGAAAGTTAAATCGGAACCGTTGGACTCTGACTATTTTGTTGAATCCGTTTTAGAACATCATCCTAATTTTGCAAAACACGAACACGAGATGGGTGATAGTTTTTGGGGGTTTGACGTTAGTTCATTGTCGGATTATAAGCATAGTCAACCTATTGTAAACAACATTTCTCATTTCACCCAATCAGGAATCCATAGACCTTATATCGGAAATAAACACAAACCGTCAAAAGTTCTAGCAAAATCGACGATGACGGAAGTTCAGCAGTTACCCAGGGATACGACGACCCCCAGCAGAAAGAGAGAAAGTAAACGAGCGGCACGTACGAGCAAGGCTGCTCCTTATACCACCGTCCCTCTCCCACCGTGCAAAGTGTGCGGCGGTTGTGCAACTGGGTTCCACTTTGGAGTAATTACTTGCGAAGCTTGTAAGGTGAGTGTTGGTAACTTTATGACATTGTTAGACCGGTTCACAATGGATTACGAGTATCGTTGGTGTTAGTTTCTAATGTGATGAAGGATACATTAAAATCCGGTTTACGACATGTTATTCTGATATGTGTACACGTGCATTTTTTGTACATTTTTAATGTAAATATTTCAAGATTAATCGAGTCAACAATTCATTAATGTAATTATTGCATACTTGCTACTCTTTTGTCGGAAACTCGCTCTTTACCCCAGTCACGTATGTGAGTAAAAAATTAACTAAACGTACTTTGTAACTCAGAATGATAAATAGACGCCTGATGAATTTCAGAGACACATTTTCAAACAATTGTAAGTGATATTTAGTTTTAGACATTGTGTCTCATTATCGTCCGTCTCTCACCGCTGGTTCAAGTGGGGAAGTGATCAGTTACTTGCGGAGATTGGGGGTGCTCGAATACTGGTTAACCTTTTAGGATCCCAGAAAACAGTGGTTAGTTTAACTGATATCGTCTGTTAGCCCTCGATGGCACAAACATGACGCTAAATATTCAACCAATCAATCAATAGAATAGGTATGTAACGATATCTCATTACTGATTGTGTCAATGTGACTATTTATATGCTTATCTTTTATTAATATAACTCACCGACTGACAGTTATTAATGAATCATCAGAAATGACAATGAATCCAAGTGACAATCCAACCGAGGGATCCTCCGTGACAGACTGGTCTAAGGCGCCGTCTTAAGATCACTTGTCGCTAAGAAAAACTCCAAAAAACACATGTGAGAAATTTGCCTGTTACTTGCGTAAGGTCGGTGGTTCTACTCAGATTCATGCTGAGATCTTCCTCCACCAATAGATCTGGGTATGCCATAGATAACCTGAACTGTGTTGAAAATAAAGGCGTTAAATCCCATTCAAATAAAAAACAAACAAAACTATTCAACAGAATACGTATGCCTGGTACATGTACTGATATGGATAAAGTTGGAAGTGAGGAAGTTTATGAAGCGTCGACTTGTGTCGTTTTAAAAGTCCCATCATATATCCTATGTAAATACCGTTACTATGACTGTGTACTTATGTGTACTTAATGTCCATTGTCTACAGGCCTTCTTCAGAAGGGCGTTGATTCACAAACAGGCGTATAAGTGTCTGAAGGATGACGACTGCGAAATCATCGACAAGAAGTTGGGAAATTGTTCCGCCTGTCGGCTGAAGAAATGTTTCACTTTAGGGATGTCCAAGGGAGGTAAGTAATTATGTTTTGTCTAATGTTGACTTCTTGTAATGTAAAAAACTGTACTAATATTAGGAAGTGGATATTTACACACAATAGCTGTTTGTCAAATTTCACCCTTCTATTTTGAAATAGCATGTGTTTTTCGGTAACTGTTTCATTTAGTAGCAGTCACAAGGGAATTTAACAGCAGCTGCTGATAATTGTTAATTTACAACTCCAATATTTACAATTTTCATCTTCATCATTTATAATGTAAGCGAGATTTAAACTAACTTAATCATTGAAAGAAACCAGTATAAATCTTTATTTTCGTCTCATCTATGTACAGACATCACAATACCAGATAAAATAAACATTATAGTAATGTACACAGTCATTCAAAATAGAATCATAAGAGACATTTCATGAAAATCAACACTACAAACACAACATTGTACGTTATTGTTTTGTAATCGCTAAGAAAGAAACAAAACAGAACCTTGGTGACCGAGTGGTCTAAGGCACTGTCTCAATATCACTTACCTCTCACCGTTTAGATTGTAAGTCCGACTCCCGGTTCGCTTCAATAACTTTATGCTTGAAAGTTTGCCAGTTACTTGCTGCAGGACGGTGGTTCTACTCCCATCATTCTGAGATTTTCCTCCACCAGTACAACTGGATATGCCATATATAACCGGAAATGTGTTGAAAATGTCATTAAACCCCATTCAAATAATAAAAAAGAAAGAAATACTCGCAATTGTATGTTCATATACTTTTTATATGTTTCAGGGGTGCGCCGAGGGCGATATTCGATTGCTATACGGACCAAGGCTATCGTGGAGGCTAAGGCTCTGGAAGGCAAGGATGCGGAACCCATGATTCCAAACAAGAAACAAAAACTCGACATTTTCTCCGACATATCATCGCTGACTCAACATGCAATGTCACCCGACTCGGATTCTGGAATTTCCATGGATGCATTCGACGGACTGCTTGAAATATCAGGTATGATTTATATCCGTAAAAGGAATATACAGAGACGTATATTCAACACAGTCAGCGCTACAGCATTAACATATTCAATAAAATGATAGTCTATCCCATAATCTGATATCTCACGAATCAGGTCTATTAACCACCACTGAAAACGCAGGACGTTATGTGCCTGTCCAACAATTCATAGCAAGTGAACGCTTACTAAACTGTGACGCCATCCAAACTTTTAGTTGAAGTAACTGACCAATCAACATGCTTAAATGTGGCTTTCCTAACATTGAAATTTAACGGAATCAATGGGGAGAGCTGGGTCCGTTCTACAGATTAATAAAATGCTAAAAATGAAATAGTCGTAAGTAGTTCATTTCTTACATAAAGAAGTGACAACGGTTCAAGATTGACTAATATTGCCCTAGAAACCAAATAGTGAGCACGTTAATCAAATATAGCGAAACACATACCATAAACACTTCACAACAACTTCTTTATTAATCATTTATAAAGTAATTCAGTTTAAATAATAACACTTTTCATTTGTAGAAATGGACGAAAACTTCAACCTAACCGTCACCATGCATAACGCCCCACCAACGTTTATCCAGAACTCTGAGCTAGATTTCCTGATTGATGCTCTTATCTCATGCCAGGAGGCCGTGTACCCGAACCTGAAGAAGCAACTGATCAGTTCTTTTGAGGCAACACATAATAAAGTATATGTAAGTTGTCGGTTCATCATGCATATTAGTTTTAACTGCAATATAAACTTATATTTAAAATAGAACCCACGTATGTATAAACTATAGTACGAGTATTAGTAGTAGTAATACGATTATTAATAGTAATAATACGAGTAATAGAAGTAGAAGTAATATGAGTAATAGTAGTAAAATGATTAGTAGTAATGATATGAATAATAATAGTAGTAGTAGTAATATGAGTAATAGTAGTAATACAAGTAATAGTAGTAGTGACAGTAATACGAGTAATAGTAGTAAAACGAGTAAAAGTAGTAATACGATTAGTAATAATAATACAAGTAGTAGCAGTAGTAATACGAGTAATAGTAGTAATATGATTAGTAGTAGTAATACGAGTAATAGTAGTAGTTGTAGTAATATGAGTAAATGTAGTAATACAAGTTATAGTAGTAATACGATTAATAGTAGTAATACGAGTAGTAGTAATATGAGTAATAGTAGTAATACGATTGATAGTAGTAATACGAGTAATATTAGTAGTAGTAGTAATACGAGTAATAATAGTAATACGATTAGTAGTAATAATACAAGTATTAGTAGAAGTAGTTGTAGTAATATGAGTAGTAGTAGTAGTAGTAATACGATTAATAGTAGTAATATGAATCGTAGTAGTAGTAGTAGTAGTAGTAATAATATGAGTAGTAGTAGTAGTAATACGATTAATAGTAGTAATACGAGTAATAGTAGTAGTATCAGTAATATGAGTAATAGTAGTAATACGATTAGTAGTAATAATACGAGTAACAGTAGTTGTAATACGAGTAAGAGTAGTAGTAGTAGTAGTAGTAGTTATACGATTTATAGTAGTAAAACGAGTAATAGAAGTAGTAGTAGTAATACGAGAAATAGTAGTAGTAGTAATATGAGTCGTAATAGAAGTAATACGAGTAGTAGTAGTAGTAGTATGAGTAATAGTAGTGATACAAGTAGTAGTAGTAGTACAAGTAGTAATAGTAATACGAGTAATAGTAGTAGTAGAACAATGAGTCGTAATAGAAGTAATACGAGTAGTAGTAGTATTGCTGTTTTTATTGTTAATGTTGTAACTATGATTTTTTATTCCCTTTATGGTAACATTTGTTAAAATAGCAGCACGCTGATCTGTGACCTATACTCGTTGTGACAAATGTTTTCTCCTGATTTGCAGGAAGAGCTTACTGTCAAGCAGGAACTGTTTAGCGACCTCTTCGGTAAAACTGAAACAATTTCCACGGAGGAGTACCAACAAATATTTGCCGAGACAGGCATAGATCTCGACGATAGATTGGTTAACTTCAATAAAAAGGGGAAACAGATGGAAGACGAAATTGCACAGTTTGTTAACTATGCCAAAATCATACCTGGCTTTAAGAATTTAAACCCAAAAGATGTTTCTAGGCTCCTCAAAGGTAATCTTGAACAGATTTACAAACATAAATGTAGCATATGCAAAATAACTATTAAATCATTTTTGTAGTATGTGTTTATGTGTAGAGAAATTTGTTTGATAGGAAATTAAAGATGGGATAAGTAACGTTTTAAGACACGCTTAGCTTATTATGACTAATTTCAATCTTCACAACATTCACACATATTCCCAAATATTCAGATATTGGTAATGAGTGGGAACACTGTTTTACGCTGATTTTATCCTTGTATTCTATAGAGAGAATTGGGAGTTTAGACAACAATACTTCTATTATTTATTTTTTGGCAATGCATTTTCACTAGTATTCGGTGTATTTTAAAAGTAATTATTATATATTGCTTGTTTTCAGCGGCCCATATGGAATTCTGGGTATTTGGCAACTTCCCGCTTTTAAATCGACGTCTTGGTACTTACAGCAACTGGGATGGTTCGTACTGCTCCAACAGAGACCAAATGACCAAGTTCTTTGGTGGTGAATGGATTGACGAAGTCCTGAATTTTTCAGAGAGTTTAAAAAGGCTAGATTGCACTCCAGAGGAAATCGCCATCATCCGAGTCATCATTTTGACGTATACCGGTAAGCGACATTAGAAGATTTCTGTTGTGGATATAACGGCGATCGAAAATAGATCAACATATTCTTGCTTGTCTTAGATTGATCATTGTTATTTGTAATACCTAATTCTAGAAGAACTTAATACCACCTTAATTTATATTCCAAAATGTCAAGAAAGTATCTTTTTACTAAATTGTGCATTTAAACATGGCAGTCAACCGTTAGTTATTGTGCTGTCAGTAAGCCAAAGGTCATCGATGGTTAATATATGGTGATTGGTGTATTAAACTAGTTTGATTAATTATGACGCTCTTACTTGTTTTTAAAATAATAATTATTTTTTTTAAAGGGATTTAACATCATTTAACACGTTTCAGGTCGTATATGGCATATCAAGTATTATTGGCCGAGGAAGACCTCGGAATGAATCTGAGTAGAACCACCGTCCTTCCGTAAATGACTGGCAATCTTTCTCACATAAAGATTTGGAGCGAGCGGGACTCGAACCTTAAAAATATAAACGTACTTCAAAGTTGTCCATACTATACGTGGAAGTTAATGATTTGTTTTCTTGACCACTTTTAGATCGTTGTTCCCTGATTGATGTGGAGAAGATTCAGTCGCTGCAAGAGAAGATGACTGAGTGTCTACAATACCATCTCCAAAAGACCGTGTCAAACCCCACAGAGCGGTTGTACAAGATATTCGACAGGTTATTGGCGATTCGGGACCTTTCCAACTTGAATCGTTCAGTAAATAAAAAGTTCCTCTCCGACTGGGCATTTGTTATGCACGACTTTCCTCTGTGGAAGGAGATGTTGTCCTTCGATGAGATATGATGGAACAGTTCGGTATGAATTGTTGCGGAAAAAAGATCGGTATCTTACTGCCGTCGCCTTGGTTACAATAACAAAGGACGCTTTAGGAACAAATGACCTTGTCAGAACGATACATATAGTTCACATATGTTTGGATTTTGATGAAGGGTGTAAAGACATACCTATAAATATTGTCAGAATATGTGTTTTAGTGACGTATTTTTATGCGTACGTGGCATTACAGATTGTGTTACTGCACATATTCTTTGTTTGATATTGTTCAGTTCTGGCATTGATACGTTATTTGTTCGGTTGTTCCACAGTATTTCAGCTAGAACGGCACATCTCTTTGTTCCGGTATTGTCAGATGATGTTTGTTTCTATGATAGTGTGTGGTGTTTAAGATAAGTAAAGATACTTTGAGCCACTCGATGCTGCTGATGAATTTATCTCAATGTCCAAATTACTCGGTGATGCTCATTTCACTTAGAGAGTAATACAGGATGAGCTATGATATAGATTTATAAATAAATTATACTTTATTAATCAGTGGTGCATTGAAACTATATCCAGCAGACCAGCAGATTCTCTCATGGCACAAATCGTCAGAAAGCAAAATATATAATATACACGGCATGTCTCATAATAGTTTATGTCCAAGTTTTTTTTATCTTTAGCTAGAGCATATTCTTTTCTTTTCCTTCGAGTGTTTGTGCGAAGTGATACATTCGCAAAATTACCTTTATACACTCATGCTACCTTGCTTTATTAGTGGAGGGGGACCTCATAATGAATCTGAGTAGAGCCACCGTCCTTTCAGAAAGTAACTGGCAAACTTTCTCGGATGAAGGTTTTGGACGAGCTGGACTCGACCCTATGATCTCAGCGGTGATAGGTTCGTGACCTTGAGACGGCACCCACTACCTCTCGGCCACCGAGGAGCGAACCCAACGGAATGATAAGCGAATGCTTGTTGTGCATTGATTGCAGTTAACGTAAAGGAAGCTTACATGTAACGGTGCTTACATAAAAGTGTTACTCACCTAACAAAGTCGCCAGCGTTATTTCTTTGTCCGTTTACTTTAGGCATCCAATGTTTCAGTATAGTATACCACATTATTTGTAGACGCAGGCATCGATGCTGTTTTATATACCAGTATTGATATTTAGAAACCGTTATAAAGAAACTACGAAAACTGACACGGTGTTCTAGCCCTTGTTTTACAAAAAAAAATCTCAATTTGTAAACAGTATATGTAGATCTACATGTACGTAAGCTGATTTTTTTAAGTGTCTTCTTTATAAAATCTGTGATCACTTTTGCCTCTAGAATATTCTTAAGACAGTGGTTTTCAATATCAATGTACTATTTGACAGTGATATTGGATGTATTTAGAAGTACTAATAAAAATAAAATTTTAACTTGAGAGCACACTCAAGTAAGGTGTTTTGTGAATATTATATAGAATGTTCTGTAGTTATTTCATAATCAGAAATGCTTTGTTAAACTTCTCCCATACGAGATTTAATGTCTTCTATTTTAAAACAGTGTAATAGAAAGTACCAGGTTTGTTGCAAATGAATTTGAAATTTTCTAAATATACAGTAAAAAAAATGTGTACTATGTTTAATTTAGTTTTCAAAAATCTTTACAGCAACATAAAGATGCTGTATGTAAATAGTAGTGTTGACTGAGTAAACTGTCGACAAGTCACTGTGATCTCTAAGCTTATTATTCATATGCAAATCTATATTAATGTTATGTTTTGTTTATTCACTGACACAAGTTATGGAAAATGTCAGTATTTATATAATATGCAGAAACTATATATAAATATAAAAAAAACACTGGCAGATTTTATCAGAAAAAAGACACTGCCTGCATGGATGTTATAAATGTACAAAATGTGATATTAATATATTTTCTTGTTACTCATGGTAGGGATATGGTGAAATATGGAATGTTCACTTTATTGTGAGGTATTTTACAGTTCTTTATAACACATGACAAAAAACAAAAAAAAACAAATTATAAACCGTGTCCGTTTTACAGCCATGCGATTGGTCTTGTAATGAAATACGCTATCGTCACATGCAACTGGACGACCTCAAGAAATCGCTTTTGACTGGCAAACATACCCTTTCGGCCATTAGTGCTTAAAGGTGACAATTACCTTTACCTTCTTATTTCATGTACGAGGGGCGTTCAATAAGGCTGTTGGGTATGCACATAACGGACTACGAGAACATATTCCGGAAGTGGTTAAAGGGAGTGAAAAATGCATTTCTGTTAAAAAAGAATAGTGCGAACTAAATATTATCAAGATATTATTTATTGTTTTCATTTTATTATCAATATGACATTACCTATTGAACACCCCTCGTACAGTTTGCACCTTTGTCACCAATGGGACATTGAACACAATAGGGGTTGTAAATGTTTGATTAGCAACTCTTTATATATGAATAGAAATAAATTGATATGTCGATTTTCTTTATGGCAAAATTATAATGGACTTTTGTACCTTGACCTACTTACCACTTTGAAACTTGTTATTTCGGCCTTTTGGACACTTTAGTATTATAACTGGAAGATTACATACATATTTACAAATTAATTTGTATCTGGTAAATTGTCCGCTGTACTTTAGCTTCTTTGAGTGTAGGAGACATGAAACATCCGTGCTATTGAGTGGTGTCTATTATTATATATATTGTTACATGTAATAGATTTTACTTACAAGTATTATAAATAAAATGGTTGTTACGCACCTTCGTGTTTGTTTTATTGCTAACTATACATACACATTTGCACAATTATTATATTTTATTTTTTAGTTATACTGATCAAAGGATCAGTATAGCTTATATCGTCGTAGTGTGTCAGCCGCTGTCCGTCCGTCCGTCCGTAAACTTTAGTTTGTGAGGAATATTCCTCAGCTGGTTGTATTCTCATAAAATTACCGGAAAGTTGCACACTTCGTCTAGCTGATCCTACAGCAAGGTCTGGTCAATATGCAATCTTAAATATCTGAATATTGTTATTTGATAAAGCACTTATTTATGAGTGACATTTTGACAGATGTAAATTGAGATCATAATATTTACAGTAGATGGTAATAATATAGTCTAAATTACTTTATATTTTAGATGTTTTGACCATGCTGGTTAAACTGATTTGACTTAAAGGTTCATAGAAATGGGTTTTGAATAATCGAACATTATCGAAAATGAGCATTATCAATTTTGAAGACGTTTTGTAATGCTTCAAACACGTAATTTTTATATAATTTTATTTCAAGAGCTAATGCGCTAGATACCCTCTATATGAAGATTTATTTATTAGATATGGACTTCGACTAATATAACTGGATAACTAATGAACCCATATCAAAGTTACAAATTAATAAGAACAGAACAGAACAGAACAAAATAGAATAGAATAGAACATGATTTTATTGACTTAAACTGTATACAGTTTCTCATCAGGTTAAAAGTAAACTGGAGGAATCTAGTCGAACAACATGGCCAAATAAGATAAAATACCCGTTTACATACACACACACATATATGTGTGTGTGTGTGTGTGTGTGTGTGTGTGTGTGTGTGTGTTGAATGTTTGGTTAAATGAGAGGGACAGGCAATAAGACAGCACCCATCAAAACTTATAAACAATGACTTATAGATTGTTCAAAATAGGAACCGAGTCATGAGCTGTCCGGGTCGTCACGGTATATGTTATGCCAGAATTAAATTACTGCCGATTATTTATATGTCACCAAGTGTGCCGGGCCTGATTAGCTCAGTCGTTAGCGCGTCTGACTGTCAATCCAGGAGTCATGAGTTCGAATTCCAGCTCGACCACAATCTCCGAGATAAACGACATTGCGTCTCATCATTATTCGTCTCTCACCGCTGATTCAAGTGGGAAAGTTATCAGTTACTTGCGGAGATAAGGTGTGCACGAGTACTGGTTAACCTTCCAGGATCCCAGGAAACAGTGGTTAGGTTAACTGATCGTCTGTTAGCCCTCGATGGTATACAAATGACGCTTAATATTCAATTCAATCAATCATTCAGTCACCCCAGTGTTGCTTATTCAATTTTATAGTTTCAGCATTTTATGGTTCAAGGGAGACAACACAGTCTTAACGTGTAATTATCCCATCATTGTACATAAAACGTATTGGAAAATAATTAATTCATTTTATAGTACAGAATAAAGTAAATCCAAACTGGTTTATAGTACATGTTTGTTTTTGTGATGTATATATGTGAACTGAGCTAGGGAATGACAGGTAGGAAGGGAGTGACGTGAGCTAGTAATTAGTTTGGGAGTAAGTTAGGCCACAATCAGGCTGAGTACTGCATGCATTCATAGATAAAGACGCTTGGTTGAAGTCCATCTAAATAGTTATATTTATATACTTGAATCCAGGCTTTATAAGACTGTAAAGTTTGTATAAAGTTTGTATTAGATTGATTGAGTCATCCTGGTAAGATCTATAATATTGTTTTTAATTTATTTCTTAAAATCGCGTTAATTGTTAATAGTGAAATACTGTAATTTGTATTGTAATGTGAATTACCGTGAAATGTTATTTATGTTTTAATGTATTTCTGAATGTATTGTTATATATATATAGATATATACTACAGGCTCTTTGCCCATCTTTGATGATCTTTGATAGGCTAATCTTTCTGCACCATTAAGTAAGAACCATGGACTAGTGTTGTTATTAACTACTGCCCAAATCCCGGCTACATATACAACGAACAGCTTTCAAATTCGGTATAGAACTTACTAAACTAAGATGTTCCAATCATAATCTTATTGTGAAAATTGATAGACACAGCAACATTGGGGGTATGTCATTTTTGCCAGGAGTATATGAGTTCAGTTTTGGAATGAAATGTCCCCTGTATAATGATTCCATAGTGATGTCAGACTTTAATGTATTGGGTCATTACTATGGAAATGTTCTAAATTTTGCTTAATGGAAATATAGCCACTCTTTTAAAATTGGCAACTTTCATATATTTCGTATTCGTTTTCAGAAATAACAAGATATAGGCGCGAACACTTGAAATTTAAGCTTAATAATTAGATAATGACATTATTGGTTACAATTATCGATGAATAACCATATAACAGTATCGTTTCCGATAATCGGAGAATAATCATTTGATATTATTGGTTCCGATAATCGAAAAATAACCATTGATATTATTGGTTACGGTAAACGAATACTATACATATGATATAAATGCTTACGATAAAGGAAGAATAATTATATAATATTATTGGTTCCGTTAATCGAAGAATATACACATGATATTATTGGTTATGATAATCGAAGAATAACCATATGATATTATTGGTTCTTATAATCGAAAAATATACATATGATATTATTGGTTCCGATAATCGAAGAATAATCATATGATAGAATTGGTTTCGATAACCGAAGAATACGCATATGATATTATTGGTTTTAATAACCGAAAAATAACCATATGAAATTATTGGTTACGATAAAAGATTGATTTATTGATTGATTGCATATTTAGCGTCAATTTTATGCCATCGAGGGCTAACAGACGATCAGTTAACCTAACCACTGTTTCCTGGGATTAACCAGTACTCGAGCACACCTCGTCTCCGCTGGTAACTGATAACTTTCCCACTTGAATCAGTGGTGAGAGACAAATTATAATGAGACGCAATGACGTATATCAATCATCACGGAGACTGTTGCCGGGCGGGGGATTCGAACTCACGACCCCTGGATTGATAGTCAGACGCGTAACCGACTGAGCTAATCGGGCCCGGCATACGATAAAAGAAGAATATACATATGATATTATTGGTTCCGATAATCAAAGAATATAAAAATGATATTATTGGTTCCGATAAACGAAGAATATATGTACGATATTATCGGTTCCGATAAGCGAAAAATATACGTATGATATTATTAGTTCCGATAATCGAAGAATACTCATATGCTATTATTGGTTACGATAAACGAAGAATACTCATATGCTATTATTGGTTCCGATAAACGAAAAATATATGTACGATATTATCGGTTCCGATAATCGAAAAATATACGTATGATATTATTAGTTCCGATAATCGAAGAATACTCATATGATATTATTGGTTACGATAAACGAAGAATACTCATATGCTATTATTGGTTACGATAATCGCAGAATAACCATATGATAGTAATGGTTTCGATAAACGAAGAATATACATATGATAGAATTGGTTCTAGTAAACGAAGAATAAACATATGGTAATTTTTTAAACAATCGTCGGCTCGTGCATGAGCAATGATCATCACTTAAGTTTATGAGTGCTGCGTGTACTATATTGTGACAATTCCCATCATCAAATGTCCTCAAAATGCAGCCACATTGCTGTGTGTAGTACTGACACTGTGATGGTTTTAAGTGTTTAATTTTCAAAGTGGAACTATTTCAGGGAAACCAATCAGAAAAAAGTAATTTTAACGTCTTCAGCATGGTTATATGATTTCTATAAGATTTTCTTTTTTTAGTTACTGTAGACTTGTTGTCGTGATGAAGCAGATAATAGCAAAACATTACCGTTTCACCGTCATATCCGTATATAACTGAAGCAGAAAAACAACACTTTACTACCTGACCGCCATATCCGTATATAACAGAAGCAGAAAAACAACACTTTACTACCTGACCGCCATATCCGTATATAACAGAAGCAGAAAAAAACAACACTTTACCACCTGACCGCCATATCCGTATATAACAGAAGCAGAAAAACAACACTTTACTACCTGACCGCCATATCCGTATATAACAGAAGCAGAAAAACAACACTTTACTACCTGACCGCCATATCCGTATATAACAAAAGCAGAAAAAACAACACTTTACTACCTGACCGACCGCCATATCCGTATATAACAGAAGCAGAAAAACAACACTTTACCATCTGACAGCCATATCCGTATATAACAGAAGCAGAAAAACAACACTTTACTACCTGACCGCCATATCCGTATATAACAGAAGCAGAAAAACAACACTTTACTACCTGACAGCCATATCCGTATATAACAGAAGCAGAAAAACAACACTTTACTACCTGACCGCCATATCCGTATATAACAGAAGCAGAAAAACAACACTTTACTACCTGACCGCCATATCCGTATATAACAGAAGCAGAAAAAACAACACTTTACCATCTGACAGCCATATCCGTATATAACAGAAACAGAAAAACAACACTTTACCATCTGCCGCAATATCTGCATACATGTATAAAAGAAGCAGAAAAACAACACTTTACCATTCGACCGCCATATCCGCATATTATAGAACAAAAAAAAACACATTATCATCTGACCGCCATATCCGTATATAACAGGAGCAGAAAAACAACACTTTACCATCTGACCGCCATGTCTGCATAAATCAGAAGCAGAAAAAACAACACTTTACCATCTGACCGCCATATCTGCATATAACAGAAGCAGAAAAAACAATACATTACCATCTGACCGCCATATCCGTATAAAACAGAAGAAGAAAAACAACACTTTAGTATGTGACCGTCATATCCGTATATAAAAGAAGAAAAAAAACACATTTTACCATCTGACCTTCTTATCCGTATATAAACTGAAGAAGAAAAACAACACCTTACTCTCTGACCGCCATATCGGTATATAACAGAAGCAGAAAAAACAACACTTTACCATCTGAACGCAATATCAGAACATATCAGAAGAAGAAAAACAACACTTACCATATGACCGCCATATCCGTATATAACAGTCGGAGAAAAAAGACCACACTTTACCATCTGACCGCGATATCTGCATATAACAGAAGCAGAAACACAACACTTTAACGTCTGACCGCCATATCCGCATATACATGAAGTAGAAAAAACAATACATTACCATCACACTGCCATATCCGTATAAAAGAGAAGAAGAAAAACACACTTTACCATATTATCGCCATATCCGTATACAACAGAAGCAGAAAAACAACACTTTTCCATCTGACAACCATATCCGTATATAACAGAAGAAGAAAAACAACACTTTACCATTTTACCGGCATATCCGTATATAACAGAAGCTGTAAAACAACACTTTACCGTCTGACCGCCGTATCGTCATTATAACAGGAGAAGAAAACGACACTTTACTATCTGACCGCCATATCCGTATATAACAGAAGCAGAAAAACAACACTTTACCGTCTGACCGCCGTATCCTCATTATAACAGAAGAAAACAACACTTTACTATCTGACCGCCATATCCGTATATAACAGAAGCAGAAAAACAACACTTTACCATCTGACCGCCATATCCGTATAAAACAGAAGCAGAAAAACAACAATTTACCGTCTGACCGCCGTATCCTCATTATAACAGAAGAAGAAAACAACACTTTACTATCTGACCGTCATATCCGTATACAACAGAAGCAGAAAAACAACACTTTACCATTTGACCGCCATATCCGTATATAACAGAAGCAGAAAAACAACACTTTACCGTCTGACCGCCGTATCCTCATTATAACAGGAGAAGAAAACAACACTTTACTATCTGACCGCCATATCCGTATATAACAGAAGCAGAAAAACAACATGTACCGTCTGGCCGCCATATCCATATATAACAGAAGCAGAAAAACAATATTTTACTAGCTGGCCGCCATATCCGCATTATAACAGGAGAAGAAAACAACACTTTACTATCTAATCGCAATATCCGCATATAACAAATCAAGAAAAAAAACACTTTACCATCTAACCGCCATATCTCCATATAACAGAAGCTGAAAAACAACACATTACAATCTGACCGCCATATCCGAATATAACAGAAGCAGAAAAACAACAACTACCATCTGACCGCCATATCCGCATATAACAGAAGCAGAAAAACAACAATTACCGTCTGGAAGCCATATCTGCATATAACAGTAGCAGACCAACAACACTTTACCATCTGACCGCCATATTCGTTAATAACAGAATAAAAACAACACTTTACCATCTGACCGCCATATCCGTATATAACAGAAGCAGAAAACTAACATTTTACCGTCTGTCCGCCATGTCCGCATATAACAGAAGTAAAAAAAAACTTTACGTTACCATCAATCAGTCATATCCATATATAACAGAAAAAGAAAAAAAACAAAGCTTTACCATCTGACAGCCATATCCGTATATAACAGAAGCAGAAAACAATGCTTTACCATCTGACCGCAACATCGGTATATAACAGAAGCAGAAAACAATGCTTTACCATCTGACCGCCACATCGGTATATAACAGAAGCAGAAAACAATGCTTTACCATCTGACCGCCACATCGGTATATAACAGAAACAGAAAACAATGCTTTACCATCTGACCGCCACATCGATATATAACAGAAGCAGAAAACAATGCTTTACTATTTGACCGCCATATCTGTATACAAAAAACAGAAAACAAGGCTTTACCATCTGACCGTCATCTCCGTATATAACAGAAGCAGAAAACAATGCTTTACTATTTGACCGCCATATCCGTATATAACAGAAGCAGAAAACATTGCTTTACCATCTGACCGCCACATCGGTATATAACAGAAGCAGAAAACAATGCTTT
Source organism: Panopea generosa (assembly GCA_029582155.1). Classification (NCBI taxonomy): domain Eukaryota; kingdom Metazoa; phylum Mollusca; class Bivalvia; order Adapedonta; family Hiatellidae; genus Panopea; species Panopea generosa. The sequence continues at coordinate 18,605,436 of CM055902.1, forward strand.
ACCATCTGACCGCCACCTCGGTATATAACAGAAGCAGAAAACAATGCTTTACCATCTGACCGCCACATCGGTATATAACAGAAGCAGAAAACAATGCTTTCCCATCTGACCGCCATTTCCGTATATAACAGAAGCAGAAAACAAAGCTTTCCCATCTGACCGCCATTTCCGTATATAACAGAAGCAGAAAACAAGGCTTTACCATTTGACCGTAATATCCGTATATAACAGAAGCTAAAAACAATACGTTACCATCTATCAGCCATATCCATATATATCTGAAAAAGAAAAAAAAACACGTTGCCATTTCACCGCCATATTCGTATACAATGGAAGCAGAAAAACAACATTTTACCATCTGACCGTCATATCCGTATATAACAAAAGCATAAAACAAGGCTTTACCATTTGACCGCTATATCCGTATATAACAGAAGCAGAAAACAATGATTTACCATCTGACCGCCACTTCGGTATATCACAGAAGCAGAAAACAACACGTTACCATCTTGCCGTGATATCCATATATAACAGAGGGAAAAAAACAAAACATTAACATCTGACCGCCATATCCGTATATAATGGAAGCAAAAAAACAATACTTTACCATCTGACCGCCATATCTGTATATAACAGAAGAAGAAAACGCTTTACTATATGGCCACCATATCCGTATAATAATTTATGACAGAAGAAGAAAAAACAAGACTTTAACATCTGGCGGCCGTATCCGCATATAACCGAACAAGAAACTCAACACTTAACAATCTGACCACCATATCGACATAAAACAGCAGAAAAACTCATCACTTTACCATCTGACCGCAATATCCGTATATACCAGAAGCAGAAAAACAACACATAACTATCTGGCCGCCATAATCGCATATAACAAATGAAGAAAAACAACACATTACCATCTGACCGTCATATCCGTATATAACAGAAGCAAAAATACAAAGCTTTACCATCTGACCGCCATATCCGTATATAACAGAAGCAGAAAACAAGGCTTTACCATCTGACCGCCATATCCGTATATAACAAAAGCAGAAAACAATGCTTTACCATCTGACCGCCACATCGGTATATAACAGAAGCAGAAAACAATGCTTTACCATCTGATCGCCACATCGATATATAACAAAAGCAGAAAACAATGCTTTACTATTTGACAGCCATATCCGTATATAAAAAACAGAAAACAAGGCTTTACCATCAGACCACCAGCTCCGTATATAACAGAAGCAGAAAACAATGCTTTACTATTTGACCGCCATATCCGTATATAACAGAAGCAGAAAACAATGCTTTACCATCTGACCGCCACATCGGTATATAACAGAAGCAGAAAACAATGCTTTACCATCTGACCGCCATATCCGTATATAACAGAAGCAGAAAACAATGCTTAACTATTTGACAGCCATGTCCGTATATAACAGAAGCAGAAAACAATGCTTTACCATCTGACCGCCATATCTGTCTATAACAGAAGCAGAAAACAATATGTTTTCATCTATCAGCCATATCCATATATATCTGAAAAAGAAAAAAAAACAACACGTTGCCATTTCACCGCCATATTGTATAAAATGGAAGCAGAAAAACAACATTTTACCATCTGACCGTCATACCGTATATAACAGAAGCAGAAAACAAGGCTTTACCATTTGACCGCTATATCCGTATATAACAGAAGCAGAAAACAATGATTTACCATCTGACCGCCACATCGGTATATCACCGAAGCAGAAAACAACACGTTATCATCTTGCCGTGATATCCATATCTAACAGCGGAAAAAAACACAAAACATTAACATCTGACCGCCATATCCGTATATAACAGAAACAGAAAACAACACTTAACCATCGGACCGCCATATCTTTATATAACAGAATAATTTACGATCTGACCACCATATCCGTATATTACAGAAGCAGAAAATAACACTTTACTATCTGACCGCCATATTCGGATATAACAGACGAAGAAACCCAAAACTTTACTACCTGACCACCATATCCGTGTTTAACAGAAGCAGAAAAACACAACTTTACCATCTGGCGGCCATATCTATATAAAACAGAATCAGAAAAACAACACTTTACCATCTGACGGCCATATCGGCATATATCAGAACCAGAAAAACAACACTTTACCATCTGACTGCCGTATCCGTATATAACAGAAGCAGAAATACAACACTTTACCATCTGACCGCCGTATCCACATATAACAGAAGCAGAAAAACAACACTTTACCATCTGACCGCCGTATCCACATATAACAGAAGCAGAAAAACAACACTTTACCATCTGAACGACGTATCCGTATATAACAGAAGAAGAAAAACAACACTTTACCATCTGAACGCCGTATCCGTATATAACAGAAGCAGAAAAACAACAAGTTACCATCTGAACGTCATATCCTTATATAACAGAAGGAGAAAAACAACACTTTACCGTCTGTCCGACATATCTGCATATAACAGAAAAAGAAAAACAATATTTTACCACCTGACCGTCAAATCCGTATATAATAGCACAAGAAATACAACATTTGACAATCTGATCGCCATATCCGTATATAACAGAAGTAGGAAATAAATACTTTACAATCTAACCGCAATATCCGTATATAATAGAAGTAGAAAAACAACACTTTTTCCTTTGGCGGCAATATCCGTATATAGCAGAAGAAGTAAAACAACACTTTATCATCTCACCGCCGTATCCGCATATAACAGAAGCAGAAATACAACATTTTACCATCTGACCGCCGTATCCACATATAACAGAAGCAGAAAAACAACAAGTTACCATCTGGACGTCATATCCTTATATAACAGAAGGAGAAAAACAACACTTTACCATCTGTCCGACATATTCGCATATAACAGAAAAAGAAAAACAACATTTTACCACCTGACCGTCAAATCCGTATATAATAGCACAAGAAATACAACATTTGACAATCTGATCGCCTTATCCGTATATAACAGAAGTAGGAAATAAATTCTTTACAATCTAACCGCAATATCCGTATATAATAGAAGTAGAAAATCAACACTTTTTCCTTTGGCGGCAATTTCCGTATATTGAAGAAGAAGAAAAACAACACTTAACAATCTCACCGCCGTATCCGCATATAACAGAAGCAGAAAAGTAACAACTTATCATCTGACCGTCGTATCCCCATATATCAGAAGCAGAAAAACATTACTTTACCATCTTACTGCCATATTCGTATATAACAAAAGAAGAAACACAATACATTACCATCTGACCACCATATCCGCATATAACAGAAGCAGAAAAAACAACACTTTACTATCTGAGTGCCATATCCGCATATAACAAAAGAATAAAAACAACACTTTAGCATATGACCGTTATATCCGTATATAACAAAAGCAGAAAACAACTAATTTACTATTTGATAGCCATATCCGTATAATACAGAAAAAATTACCATCGCACCGCTATATCCGTATATAACAAAAGAAGAGAAACATCACGTTACCATCTGACAGCCACATCCGTATATAACAGAAGAAGAAACACAACACTTTACTATCTGACCGCCATATCAGTATATAACAGAAGCAGAAAAACAACACATTACCGTATGGCCGTGATATCCTTATATATCAGAAGAAGAAAAAACATCATTTTACTATCTGACTGCCGTATCCGTAAATAACAGAAGTAGGGAAACAATTTACCATCTGGCTGCCATATCCGTATATAACAAAAGAAGGAAAACAACATCTTAACATCTGGTCGTGATATCCATATATAACAGAAGAACAAAAACAACACTTTACCACCTGACCGCCATATCCGTATAAAACAGAAGCAGAAAAACAACATTTTACCAACTGACCGCCACATCCGTATATAACAAAAAAGAGAAACATCACGTTACCATCTGACCGCCACATCCGTACATAACAAAAGAAGAGAAACATCACGTTACCATCTGACAGCCACATCCGTATATAACAGAAGAAGAAAGACAACACTTTACCATCTGACCGCCACATCCGTATATAATAGAAGAAGAGAAACATCACTTTACCATCTTACAGCCACATCCGTATATAACAGTAGAAGAGAAACATCACGTTACCATCTGACAGCCACATCCGTATATAACAGAAGAAGAAACACAACACTTTACCATCTGACCGCCACATCCGTATATAACAAAATAAGAGAAACATCACGTTACCATCTGACAGCCACATCCGTGTATAACAGAAGAAGCAACACAACACATTACCATCTGACCGCCACATCCGTATATAACAAAAAAGAGAAACATCACGTTACCATCTGACCGCCACATCCGTACATAACAAAAGAAGAGAAACATCACGTTACCATCTGACAGCCACATCCGTATATAACAGAAGAAGAAAGACAACACTTTACCATCTGACCGCCACATCCGTATATAACAGAAGAAGAGAAACATCACGTTACCATCTTACAGCCACATCCGTATATAACAGAAGAAGATAAACGTCACGTTACCATCTGACAGCCACATCCGTATATAACAAAAGAAGAGAAACATCACGTTACCATCTGACAGCCACATCCGTATATAACAGAAGAAGAGAAACGTCACGTAACCATCTGACAGCCCCATCCGTATATAAGAGAAGAAGAGAAACATCACGTTACCATCTTACAGCCACATCCGTATATAACAGAAGAAGAGAAACATCACGTTACCATCTGACAGCCACATCCGTATATAACAAAAGAAGAGAAACATCACGTTACCATCTGACAGCCACATCCGTATATAACAGAAGAAGAGAAACGTCACGTTACCATCTGATAGCCACATCCGTATATAACAGAAGAAGAAAACATCACGTTACCATCTGTCCGCCACATCCGTATATAACAGAAGAAGAGAAACATCACGTTACCATCTGACAGCCACATCCGTACAGAAGAAGAGAAACATCACGTTACCATCTGACTGCCACATCCGTATATAACAGAAGAAGAGAAACATCACGTTACCATCTGACAGCCACATCTGTATATAACAGAAGAAGAGAAACATCACGTTACCATCTGACCGCCACATCCGTATATAACAGAAGAAGAGAAACATCATGTTACCATCTTACAGCCACATCCGTATATAACAAAAGAAAAAACACAACACTTTACCATCTGACTGCCACATCCGTATATAACAAAAGAAGAGAAACATCACGTTACCATCTGACAGCCACATCCGTATAAAACAAAAGAAGATAAACACCACGTTACCATCTGACAGCCACATCCGTATATAACAGAAGAAGGAACAAAACATTAACATCTGACCGCCATATCAGTATATAATGGAAGCAAAAAAAAACAATATTTTACCATCTGACCGCCATATCTGTATATAACAGAAGAAGAAAACGCTTTACTATATGGCCACCATATCCGTATAATAATTTATGACAAAAGAAGAAAAAACAAGACTTTAACATCTGGCGGCCGTATTCGCATATAACCGAACAAGAAACTCAAAACTTAATAATCTGACCACCATATCGACATAAAACAGCAGAAAAACTCATCACTTTACCATCTGACCGCAATATCCGTATATACCAGAAGCAGAAAAACAACACATAACTATCTGGCCGCCATAATCGCATATAACAAATGAAGAAAAACAACACATTACCATCTGACCGTCATATCCGTATATAACAGAAGCAAAAATACAAAGCTTTACCATCTGACCGCCATATCCGTATATAACAGAAGCAGAAAACAAGGCTTTACCATCTGACCGCCATATCCGTATATAACAGAAGCAGAAAACAATGCTTTACCATCTGACCGCCACATCGGTATATAACAGAAGCAGAAAACAATGCTTTACCATCTGACCGCCACATCGATATATAACAGAAGCAGAAAACAATGCTTTACTATTTGACAGCCATATCCGTATATAAAAAAAAGAAAACAAGGCTTTACCATCTGACTGCCAGCTCCGTATATAACAGAAGCAGAAAACAATGCTTTATCATCTGACCGCCATATCTGTATATAACAGAAGCAGAAAACAATGCTTTACCATCTGACCGCCACATCGGTATATAACAGAAGCAGAAAACAATGCTTTACCATCTGACCGCCATATCAGTATATAACAGAAGCAGAAAACAATGCTTACCTATTTGACAGCCATGTCTGTATATAACAGAAGCAGAAAACAATGCTTTACCATCTGACTGCCATATCTGTATATAACAAAAGCAGAAAACAATACGTTTTCATCTATCAGCCATATCCATATATATCTGAAAAAGAAAATAAAACACGTTGCCATTTCACAGCCATATTTGTATACAATGGAAGCAGAAAAACAACATTTTACCATCTGACCGTCATATCCGTATATAACAGAAGCAGAAAACAAGGCTTAACCATTTGACCGCTATATCCGTATATAACAGAAGCAGAAAACAATGATTTACCATCTGACCGCCACATCGGTATATCACCGAAGCAGAAAACAACACGTTATCATCTTGCCGTGATATCCATATCTAACAGCGGAAAAAAACACAAAACATTAACATCTGACCGCCATATCCGTATATAACAGAAACAGAAAACAACACTTAACCATCGGACCGCCATATCTTTATATAACAGAATAATTTACGATCTGACCACCATATCCGTATATTACAGAAGCAGAAAAATAACACTTTACTATCTGACCGCCATATTCGGATATAACAGACGAAGAAACCCAAAACTTTACTACCTGACCACCATATCCGTGTTTAACAGAAGCAGAAAAACACAACTTTACCATCTGGCGGCCATATCTATATAAAACAGAATCAGAAAAACAACACTTTACCATCTGACGGCCATATCGGCATATATCAGAACCAGAAAAACAACACTTTACCACCTGACCGCCATATCCGTATCAAACAGAAGCAGAAAAACAACATTTTACCAACTGACCGCCACATCCGTATATAACAAAAAAGAGAAACATCACGTTACCATCTGACCGCCACATCCGTACATAACAAAAGAAGAGAAACATCACGTTACCATCTGACAGCCACATCCGTATATAACAGAAGAAGAAAGACAACACTTTACCATCTGACCGCCACATCCGTATACAATAGAAGAAGAGAAACATCACTTTACCATCTTACAGCCACATCCGTATATAACAGTAGAAGAGAAACATCACGTTACCATCTGACAGCCACATCCGTATATAACAGAAGAAGAAACACAACACTTTACCATCTGACCGCCACATCCGTATATAACAAAATAAGAGAAACATCACGTTACCATCTGACAGCCACATCCGTGTATAACAGAAGAAGCAACACAACACATTACCATCTGACTGCCACATCCGTATATAACAAAAAAGAGAAACATCACGTTACCATCTGACCGCCACATCCGTACATAACAAAAGAAGAGAAACATCACGTTACCATCTGACAGCCACATCCGTATATAACAGAAGAAGAAAGACAACACTTTACCATCTGACCGCCACATCCGTATATAACAGAAGAAGAGAAACATCACGTTACCATCTTACAGCCACATCCGTATATAACAGAAGAAGAGAAACGTCACGTTACCATCTGACAGCCACATCCGTATATAACAAAAGAAGAGAAACATCACGTTACCATCTGACAGCCACATCCGTATATAACAGAAGAAGAGAAACGTCACGTAACCATCTGACAGCCCCATCCGTATATAAGAGAAGAAGAGAAACATCACGTTACCATCTTACAGCCACATCCGTATATAACAGAAGAAGAGAAACATCACGTTACCATCTGACAGCCACATCCGTATATAACAAAAGAAGAGAAACATCACGTTACCATCTGACAGCCACATCCGTATATAACAGAAGAAGAGAAACGTCACGTTACCATCTGATAGCCACATCCGTATATAACAGAAGAAGAAAACATCACGTTACCATCTGTCCGCCACATCCGTATATAACAGAAGAAGAGAAACATCACGTTACCATCTGACAGCCACATCCGTACAGAAGAAGAGAAACATCACGTTACCATCTGACTGCCACATCCGTATATAACAGAAGAAGAGAAACGTCACGTTACCATCTGACAGCCACATTTGTATATAACAGAAGAAGAGAAACATCACGTTACCATCTGACCGCCACATCCGTATATAACAGAAGAAGAGAAACATCATGTTACCATCTTACAGCCACATCCGTATATAACAAAAGAAAAAACACAACACTTTACCATCTGACTGCCACATCCGTATATAACAAAAGAAGAGAAACATCACGTTACCATCTGACAGCCACATCCGTATAAAACAAAAGAAGATAAACACCACGTTACCATCTGACAGCCACATCCGTATATAACAGAAGAAAAAACGCAACACTTTACTATCTGACCGCCATATCAGTATATAACAGAAGCAGAAAAACGACACCTTACCGTATGGCCGTGATATCCTTATATATCAGAAGAAGAAAAAACATCATTTTACTATCTGACTGCCGTATCCGTATATAACAGAAGTAGGGAAACAATTTACCATCTGGCTGCCATATCCGTATATAACAAAAGAAGGAAAACAACATCTTAACATCTGGTCGTGATATCCATATATAACAGAAGAACAAAAACAACACTTTACCACCTGACCGCCATATCCGTATAAAACAGAAGCAGAAAAACAACATTTTACCATCTGATCGACATATCCGTATATAACTGAAGTAGAAAAACAATACATTACCATCTGACCGCCATATCCGTATATAACAGTAGAAGAAAACAGCACATTACAATCTGACCGCCATATCCGTAAGTAAGAGAAAACTTTACGTTCTGGTCGTCATATCCGTTGATTATAGAAGCAATAAATCAACACATTACCATATGCCCGTCATATCCGTATGTATCAGAAGCAGAAAAACAACACCTTACTATCTGATCGACATATCCGTATATAACAGAAGCAGAAAAATAATACATAACCATCTGACCGCCATATTCGTATATAACAGAAGAAGGAAAACGACACATTACAATCTGACCCCCATATCCGTTAATAACAGAAAACTTTATCATCTGACCTCCATATCCGTAAGTAACAGAAAACTTTACGTTCTGGTCTTTACATCTGTTGATAATAGAAGCAGAAAAATAAAACATTACCATCTGGCCGTCATATCCGTAAATAACATACAACTTAACCATGACTGTAAAGTTAGTAGGTAGTTCGCAGTTGGTAGTTGTCATATCGGTATATAATAGAAGCAGAGAAACAACACATAACCGTCTGATCGCCATATCTGTAAATAACAGAAAACTTTACCACCTGGTCGTTATATCCGTACATAATAGAAGCTGAAAAACAACACTTTACTATCTGACTGCTATATCCGTAAATAACAGAATACTTTACCATCTGACCGCAATATCCGTAGATAAAAGAAGCAGAAAAACAACACATTACCATCTGACCGCCATATCCGTAAATAACAGACAACTTTATCATGACTGTAAAGTTAGTAGGTAGTTCGCAGTTGGTAGTTGGGGATTCGAATAACCAACTACCGACCAGCTGCCACTTGGGGATTCGGATTCGTAATTATAATTACTATTTCATTTACATATTTTACTCGTGTTAATATGTTTAAAAATATAATCAATAATAAATGTATGTAAATTAATATAAAATCTGAATCCCCAACTGGCAGCTGGTTGGTAGTTGGCGATTCGTTGCGAATCCCCAACTGGACATTTTGAATCGCCGTCTGGTGAGTAAACTCATTATATTGGAGAACCAACCAGTCAAAAGTGTGTTATTTATTATTATAAACTTATTTTTAATTGAATTGATTTATTAAAAAAATAAAACATCGATTTAAAATTTATCCGAATCCCCAGCTGGCAACTGGTTGGTAGTTGGCGATTCGCCGCGATTCCCAAACTGGAAATTTTGAATCACCTCCTGGTAAATATACTCATGGTATTGAAGGAACAGCGCAGGAACGGTGTTTATTTATTGTTATGAACTGTTTTTCTATGGAATTGATTTGTTTTTGAAAACAAATATCGATTTGAAAAAAACAACGAATCCCAAATTTGCCAATTTTAATCACATTCTGGTGAGTTTATTCGTTTTATTGAAGAACCAAACCACCATTGGTGTTATGATTATTCTAAACCTATTTTCTTTATTGAATTGATATGTTAAAATAATAAAACAGCGATTTGAAAAAACGCCCGAATCCCCAACTGGCAGCTGGTTGGTAGTTGGCGATTCGCTGCGAATCCCCAACTGGACATTTTGAATCGCCGTCTGGTGAGTAAACTCATTATATTGGAGAACCAACCAGTCAAAAGTGTGTTATTTATTATTATAAACTTATTTTTAATTGAATTGATTTATTAAAAAAATAAAACATCGATTTAAAATTTATCCGAATCCCCAGCTGGCAACTGGTTGGTAGTTGGCGATTCGCCGCGAATCCCAAACTGGAAATTTTGAATCACCTCCTGGTAAATATACTCATGGTATTGAAGGAACAGCGCAGGAACGGTGTTTATTTATTGTTATGAACTGTTTTTCTATGGAATTGATTTGTTTTTGAAAACAAATATCGATTTGAAAAAAACAACGAATCCCAAATTTGCCAATTTTAATCACATTCTGGTGAGTTTATTCGTTTTATTGAAGAACCAAACCACCATTGGTGTTATGATTATTCTAAACCTATTTTCTTTATTGAATTGATATGTTAAAATAATAAAACAGCGATTTGAAAAAACGCCCGAATCCCCAACTGGCTACTGGTTGGTAGTTAGCGATTCGCGGCGAATTCCCAACTGGACATTTTGAATCGCGGTCTGGTGAGTATACTCGTTATATTGAAGAACTAACCCGGCAAAAGTGTGTTATTTATTATTATAAACTTATTTTTAATTGAATTGATTTGTTAAAAAATAAATCAACGATTTAAAAAAATCCGAATCCCCAACTGCCAACTGGTTGATAGTTGGCGATTCGCCGCGAATCCCCAACTGCAAATTTTGAATCGCCTCCTGGTGCGAACTACCTACTAACTTAACAGTCATAACTTTACCATCTGGTCGTCAAATCTGTATATAATATAGGCAGAAAAACAACACTTTACCCTCTGACCGCAATATCCGTAAATAACAGAAAACTTTGCCATCTCGTCGTCATATCCGTATATTATATAAGCAGAAAAAAACCCATCTCTTTACCATCTGACTGCCATATCAAATTAACACATTCATGGTCTTAAATGGCAACTGGAGACATTTCCTTCATAAAAACACATTTTGGCAAGTTTATGCCTCAAATAAAGCATATATATTCATATTTACATTGAAATTTCATGAAAAAGATTTTTTATTTTGGATGATTGAAATCTGCCAATTTTAAGCATAGACATTGTATTGAATAATTTATTTGGCAAGATAATATTTTCAATGTTTCATGAGACTATTTTGGTGTAAAAGATTTAATGGAATTAGGTGAAAAATGTTTTTGGCTAAAATTAGTCACACATCAAAATGTATATAAGAACCAAGTAAAAAGTGGTATTCTGAGAAAAGCTTCAGTATTTAATGCCTGCAGTAGTACTGCAAATTGATAGTACATAGTAAAAAAGAGATAATTATAAATGTAAAACATTTAATGTTTCCATATAGGCATAGTACCATCATTGAAAAAAAGGAAGTGTTTCCGTAAGGTAGTCGTAAAATGGCAGTTATGAATTATCCTTATTTCTTCTTCTTCATAAATACATTATCTTTATTTCAATGCTCATTTTTTATATGAATAGCATTATTGAACATTTTGAAAGCATTGTCATGTTTGAACTGTATATCTAGAAAAAGATGATGCTTTGAAATTGGGGTATGAATACATGATTTCAGAAGTCTACTTTCACTTTGTCAACAGTGTACACACTGAGCAGAAAAAAACTCTTATATGACACATGGCCACCATATCCGTATATAACAGTAGCAGAAAACATTATTTATTTAATAACAAAAAGTTCATAAAGTAGCCTTTTTGTTGGATTACAACAACGTGGTTTGACATACTATTTCTAATTTAAGGGGAATAACTCATATTTCCTCATCTTGAGAAATGATACTATTATTTGCCTCCCTTCGTTATATTCCCAAATTGCCTTGCTAAAAATATCGGGTTTTCTTACGTTTATGGACAATTACCGTGCATAAAATGATACGTTGGTATCAATTTTGAAGTCATCCAGTTGATGGCCAATGTCACTGTTATCAGAAAAAGAAATATGTGTCACTTAAAACCGTCAGCTCCCTTTGGCTAGTATGAATGGATTTCATCGGATCGACTCAACGCATCTTAAAGTGCGTTTGTAATGGAAAGGAAATAACTCGTATTCCCCTTTAAGGTAAAATTCAAATATGATCTGTTTCTCGTCGTTATATTATCAAAATCTTTGGCTAAACATATGCTGCATATCTTCGCTCAAAAGTTTTATTTTTTCTTAAGGTTTCTTTGTGGAATTTTGGGGACAGTTATCTTACACGCATAGGTACGTTGGGGTCTATTTTGAGGTCATTCAGTTTCAGGTCTATATCACCCTTATTAGAAATAAAAATATGTTTCGTTCAATGATTTTGATTTCATTCAGATATACATGTATGGGGGGATTTCATAGTTAAATTACCTAATGTATATCAAACGAAATACTGTGCCAGTCTTGTTTTAGGTCATTTTCCTAAAGTTCAAGATCACTATTTAAACACAATAACTTGAGTTCCCTATAATGTTTTCTTGGTGCGATTTCATATGTAAAGCCAATTATTGGTCATTATTTGAAAACAGGTGTCCAAAATGTGGTTGTTAAACGAGTTTTTGTTTAGGAAATCTTATTTAAAAGTCTGTTGATATGACCAGAATATATTGACCAGTCCAGATGAACATGACAATAATATAGTTTAAGCACATTACCTCTTCAAAATGAGTAATCTTCTTTCCATAAAAGCATAACCAACCTTCAACAATAAACCGTCAAACTTGTCTTAAGAAACCAGATAAGGGAAGGAGCAAAAACGGTAATTTAATGCAGGTTGTTGCTTATTGCAGGTTATTTTGCTCTGAAAGTATAGTAAGGGAAAATAGCCTATGTGGCAGATTAAGACAAGTGGCTGCTTAATAGAGTGGATCCTTATACAGGTTTTACTGTAGTTTGTATTATGTGCCAGTCTTGTTTTAGGTCATTCTCCTGGCAGATTAAGACAAGTGGCTGCTTAACAGAGTGGATCCTTATACAGGTTTTACTGTAGTTTATATTATGTGCCAGTCTTGTTTTAGGTCATTCTCCTGGCAGATTAAGACAAGTGGATGTTTAATAGAGTGGATCATTATACAGGTTTTACTGTAGTTTATATTTTGTGCCAGTCTTGTTTTAGGTCATTCTCCTGGCAGATTAAGACAAGTGGCTGCTTAATAGAGTGGATCCTTATACAGGTTTGACTGTAGTTTATATTATGTGCCAGTCTTGGTTTAGGTCATTCTCCTGGCAGATTAAGACAAGTGGATGTTTAATAGAGATGATCATTATACAGGTTTTACTGTAGTTTATATTTTGTGCCAGTCTTGTTTTAGGTCATTCTCCTGGCAGATTAAGACAAGTGGCTGCTTAATAGAGTGGATCCTTATACAGGTTTTACTGTAGTTTAGTAGAGTTGATCCTTATACAGGTATTACTGTTGTTTAAAAGAGTAGATCCGTACACAGGTTTTACTGTAGTTTAATAGAGTGGATCCTTATACAGGTTTTACTGTAGTTTAATAGAGTTGATCCTTATACAGGTTTTACTGTAGTTTAATAAAGTTGATCCTTATACAGGTTTTACTGTTGTTTAATAGAGTGGATCCTTATACAGGTTTTACTGTAGTTTAATAAAGTGGATCCTTATACAGGGTTTACTGTAGTTTAATAGAGTGGATCCTTATACAGGTTTTACTGAAGTTTAATAAAGTTGATCCTTATGCAGATTTTACTGTAGTTTAATAGAGTTGATCCTTATGCAGGTTTTACTGTAGTTTAATAGAGTTGATCCTTATACAGGTTTTACTGTAGTTTAATAGAGTGGATCATTATACAGGGTTTACTGTAGTTTAATAAAGTTGATCCTTATACAGGTTTTACTGTTGTTTAATAGAGTGGATCCTTATACAGGGTTTACTGTAGTTTAATAAAGTTGATCCTGATACAGGTTTTACTGTTGTTTAATAGAGTGGATCCTTATACAGGTTTTACTGTAGTTTAATAAAGTGGATCCTTATACAGGGTTTACTGTAGTTTAATAGAGTGGATCCTTATACAGGTTTTACTGTAGTTTAATAAAGTTGATCCTTATGCAGATTTTACTGTAGTTTAATAGAGTTGATCCTTATGCAGGTTTTACTGTAGTTTAATAGAGTTGATCCTTATACAGGTTTTACTGTAGTTTAATAGAGTGGATCATTATACAGGTTTTACTGTAGTTTAATAGAGTGGATCCTTAAACAGGTTTTACTGTAGTTTATATTATTAGCATCCATTGGATTTTGGAAAATTAAAGAAACATCAGCGTCCAGTTTGGATAAACATCTCAGCTGAGACTTTCCTCAGCCAAAATGTCAATTCGTCTTAGTTGTTACTATAACACATTAGTGCACATTCAATTACCTCACATAATCGAAGTCACAACACATATTTACTCATTGGTAAAGGATAAAATGCTAAATCAACAAAATATCAATTGTATTTACTTGGACAGACAACGCCATGTGGCCGGTAGCCAGAGCAATATTTGCTCTCGTGTCAGATCATAGAAGGTTAGATTTTTTTGGTAGTGTATCGATTCAGGTATGGTAAATATCAAATTAATCAAACAGTCATTTTTGATAATTTTATTCACTATATACAATAAGATTTTTTAGTAAAACATGATACATTCTTCATAATATAAGATTCACAGCCCTGACAATTATTTTTGACAGTTATTTTCACTATATACAATAAACACATTATACATTCTTCATATGGTAAGACTCGCACCCCTGACATTTCTTTTTAATAGTTTTATACACTATATACAATAAACACATGATACATTCTTCATATTGTATGACCCCCATCCCTGACATGTCTTTCACATGATTAACATATTCAAGGTATGCGGTGTACATTTTAAAATGGTCACACTTCGATTTCAAATAATTAAATATATCCAATTCTGATTTGTCAGGTAAAACAAGTTCTTGATTATCAGCATTTCTGAATTAATCTGAATAATATGCTTGTATCAATACTATACTATTTAAATGTTGTGTAATAAATAATTGCAAAATATTAAGTATGCCGACCTAAATTGCCGCTTCCAGTTTGGTATGCTTATTACCCCAATTTATGAAAACAACTATTTATGTATTTTGTACACTATATTTCCTTCCAGCTGTAATGCAAAATGAAAAAAAATGATGTTAATCTGTGACTGTAAGCCTATAACAGTATCACTAACGTTTGCATAATTATCTGGGTACATCACTGCAACGATATCTTCATTTTCTGATATTTGTATTCCTCTGATATCGGCTCCTTTTAGTTCATCAATAACAACGATTACTATTGATATCATTCCTGTATTTTGACTTATACCTAAACTGTTTAACATTTTTTCAAAATATATTACTGTCACCTCGTGAACCAATTAAACATTACCTAATTTTTATATGATAATCAATTTTTTTTTGTTTTCAAACATTGTTAAACATGTTTCTGGTTTCTTTGTAGTTAATTAGGTTTTCGCCTGTGCTGTTATTCCTGTAAATACGTAATGCTCTGAGTTTTTTTCTTCTTAAGAAGTCTGCACTGTTCATTCCACCAGGCCGATTGAACCGTCCCATTGCGATGACTAGTCCGAACTTCAATACATTTAGCGGCTTTTTGGTACAAATCATCAATCATTTCAACACTGCTATCTATATCCAATTCAATCTTATTAAATATATTATATTTAATAGCAACTAACAAAGCATGAACATTTGAAGAAAAAATACTCCATGTTTTCCTCATTCCATTTAAATTTTCTAGCAGTTTTATCAGCTAAATATTCATCATTGTGATAATCTAATTTTGCTTTAACAGGGAATGCTAATGTACAATGTAATGGAAAATGTACAGATTCTGATCTCTCGCACATTTCAAAGTACGTTATAAGAGGAAACAGTTGACTTGAAGCAATAAAACAATCAACATTACTAGACAAGTTATTTGCTGTACATGTTATTTTTCCGTGCAAATCATTTTGTGGTCTACCCATGACAATTCATGTGATTACAGTCAGACCTGTGTGGGCGGTCACCTCTATTAAGCAGCCACCTGTCTTAAGCAGTCACCTTTTTTCTATTTCCAATTCCTATGCTTTCATGGCAAATTAATCTACATTAAGCAACAACATGCCTTAATAGGTTACTTTTGCTCATTCCCTTGACCGGCTGCTTAAGACAGGTTTGACTGTATGTCAATACGAATGGGTGTTTTAGGCATAGCCACTTTGATCGAAAATCTGGCTTATTATGAAAGGTTTTTAATAACAACAAATATATATGCTATTGATAAATACAAGCGATTATGACACCGGCAGTGCACTATCGTCATACCAGCGATATAACTGTAATACGAAGCAATTCAAATAAATCAGTTTTTTGTGCACAATTCTATACATTTATCTAAAATACATATACTAATATTAGAGTTGAAAACAAACATTTTTCAAGTCCGACAATAAATTGGTTAAAATCTCAAAGTAAACAAGATCAAATGTGTTCACCAAGGTTCAAATACTAGACTCATAAACTAGTAAAAATAACAACAGTAGTAAGTGCAACAACTCTATTTTAAAGCAATTTCGAATGAATGAATGAATGAAAAAATATGTTCGTACGGCGTTCCAACATATTGTAGGCTATTCGACACCAACAGGAAGGAAAAGTCCAGGTTCACACTACATGTACAAACACAACAAATTAACATACAGATTAAAAAAATACATCAATAAATAAATATGCAGAATGAACTGCAGAGTTTCAGCAATTATATTGTATTATTCAAACTGTCGCTTCTTACGATATGCATAATCAACAGTGATCCTATTATTGCCATCTCCCTAGAACCACACACGACAAAAATGATAAAATGAACATGACACCAATTTGGAGGATTCCTACCTCTCTACAGAGATCGACAGGGATTCTATTTTTAGCCGGAACCACACGGGCTAAGCAATTTTGAGCATTTCTTTTAAGTTTGATTATTACAATACTAACACCATACTGTATGATATATTTTCATTAATAAATACAGCTATTATTCAGTTTCATTTCAAACGATTTTAAACGTCGTATAAAAATGTGATTATTCGTAGCGTATGTCTGAGTAAAGACATTTTGTTTTGTCACCATTTCTTTAAGGTTATGTATAAATGTAACTGAGATTTAGATGTAGATTATAAGAATCCATCATGAGTATCCATGAGTATATCTCACCCGAGCGGTCAAAATTACATACAGGGAAGAGACTCTGCCGAACAATGCATGAGACGATGCCGAACAAACAATGTGCGGAGAGATTAACAGGTGTAATATCTGACTTTAAAAAGTTTGGGCATTAAACACGCGTTTAAGGATGTTGACTTGTCAGAATGAAAGCAATTAGATTTTTTTTAATTCTGTTTGAATGATATGTATTATGATCTAAGATGAAATTGGTTACGTAAAAAGTATATTGCAGTACTCATTTTTTTCTATTACATTTTTAAGAGAATACCTACGTTTAAATCTAATATTTTGTAAATGCTGATACAAATTAGTCATAAAGATTTCATTGTATTATACATGAAAATGAACTTAAGATAAGAGTCATATTAACAATTAATAACAAATATTTTAACCTATTTTTCTAATATATATTTGGTTTAAAAAATGACCAACTATATCCTACCCACTGTTTTATATGTTTTTTAATCATAAAAACTCATAAAAATATATGTTCGGATAATAAGACCTTTTTTATATTTTAGTTTCCTTTGGTCCAATGAAAGCGTTTTCAGAATTTATTAAAAATAATAATAAGCTGTCATTCATTTTAAAGAAATCTTTGTCACATTACCTTAAACAGTGCATATTTTGGGGTTATTAGAAAATGTTTATATTTAACAACGTTAGTAAATAATGAATGTTATGTTTTAGTTTAAAATTAGTCTAATATAAACTATCAAACACTTGAACACATTTTTTGAAATAACGGAACAAGTTTTTATATCAAGTTACCTCTTACCACTATTTTTCTTGGAAAGAAATATATGCCAAAAGTTGATAAAAAAATAATAAAAAAATAAATTGTTAAAAAATGGACACAACAGTGGCTTAAATCGTTCAATGCATCCATATCAGTAAGATTTCAACAAAGGTAATGATTTCTTAAAATGAATGCAATTTTAATTTAAGATATAAAATCCACACATATGGAAATCTGAACATTTCTGAGCCAACATCCTTAAAAAGTAGAATATTTTTTGTGATGGAGGCCATTATTATCGAGGATCTATCACTTGACTATGACGAATAAGAGAAAGATCCATCAGGAGTTCATCCATGTTGGATAGAAAGATCTCACCCTCTGGGTCAAAACTACATGCAGGGACGAGCGCTACCGAGTTTCCTACATGTAATGTTGACCCCTCGGTGAGATTTTTCTTAAAGGGATTATATTGGCAAGTAACACAAACACGCTGTTATTTCAGACTTTTCCTGTATGCAGTGTGCACAAAATAATGCTGATGTATTGACGTATAACCATCATTTACTTGAAAGTTATCAAATTAATAGTAATTGAATATTGGCCAAAACTTTTATACGTCCCGCAATAACGTATTGCGCAATGTTTATATTGAACTCCGTAAACTTCCCGAACAAAGCCTCGAAAACGAGATCGGGAACGAGTCTTCACAATGTTATCCGATGATTGATCGGAAACCCGAATGCGTTTCGTTGAAAATGGCAAATGTAAACGAAAACAAAAACGTGGCTTCAGAAACCCGATGTTTGTAATAAAGAGGTTATGCAATTAGACACTTTAGACGTGTATATCTATAAGTTATAAGTGTTTCTATATGCTGGGCGTGTGTATTTAGGACAGGGAATTGACGGTTATATGCCAATATAATCACTTTAAAATCTCCATTGGCCCATTAAATAGCTGAAATGAAACTGAATTATTTACACAGCGTGACACTACTATAATACAATAGACCTGTTTTGAAAAGTATCAATACTTTATTTTATTTTTATTTTGTAATCCAAATGAGCGTTCACATATCGGCGACAAGACAAGATATTTTAACTTTTGGGAAAAGGAGAAACTCACAGGGAGCAAGATCTGATCTAGTCGTCTATATCACTCAAGCCAAGCTCTTGGCTCACACGTTAGCCAGTGTCAAAGGGGTTAACCAAATCTGCCTACCGGGATACATTTCAAAGTTAATTGAAAGGCTGAAGTTATGTATTTCCAACACGTGTAATACTTTGAAAGAATGTAAACTTCGTTTAATAATTCCTCTCGGTTCTTTGTTAGATAATACATAATACACATGACATTTCAAACAGCCTTCGTATAGCTCTGACAAAATAACCTATGTTGTTTCTTCTCTTTTTCTTAAAGGAAAACTTTTTTGAAAGGACTGGTCATACAAAATCTGTAACAGAGAAGTAACTGTGTACAGCATTAACACGTGCCATGCGCTCATTGTGGCTGGTCTTTTCTTTATGGGTGACGCTATAATAAACAGACACTTTACATCATATCCTCCTCTGGATGTTCATAAACATTATACAAATTCATTCTCCTTTATCAATTGAACTTTGTTTTTTGTTCTATATAAACTAATGCCCAGAGAATCCACAGTAAAAAGATATTCCATATAGAAAGTTGTCTTCCATAGCAGGAATGTATCCGCATATAAAATGCAGAATAACTGGTGGATTGACCAGCTTGTTATTTTTAAAGACAGCGTAATGACATACCTCATTTTTTTAAAAAAAAGAAGTCCTCAAATGCTCATAATTACATCCATCTGTTCAAATCTTATAACAGTCACTTTTTAACTCCACTGATGGCTTATTGCATTACATGCTATGTCAGGCTTCGCTCCACTCAACTGCAGCAAGATATCACAGCATCTATGAACTATTTGAAAATATTTCAAACCATATTTCGCAGGACTTTAAGCGCATTTATCATTGCCGTGGTTAAACGGGGCGCAACTATGTAGTGAGACGTTAAGTATGCCTTCTCTACTTCATTTAATGACACAAATAAAAACCATCAGTATTCACATGAGCAACTGTATCTTGATAAAGGAAGTGACACAAATCTGACTTCCACTTATTGAAAATACCTGTTTTATCTTTCACAGTAAAATAATCATGGTCAACATCTTGAATTTGAATGTCATTTTTCTTTTTTTATCTCTTCACTAACCTGACCAATATTTTGTAAACGTTTTTTTTAGTTACTTTACATGTTATTTACAATGTCTTCTTGCATTTTAAACCAGTATCTATGATTACTTTTTTTCTACAATTTCATCAAATCATTTTTACTTTTGTTCAACAATGTCGATGAAGGAATACATTCTCAATATCATCTGCTTGATTCCGAGTTTTCGTGTTGATCTATCTTGGTATCTCACAATATTTCATAGACATGTATCAACAACTTTGGACAGTAGTTCATCCAGAAATCGGTGTGGCCGTCTGGATAGCTGCCCAATTCAGATTGGACATCTGGTCGGAAGTCTCTAAAGTGGTTAGTAATATTTCTGATTGCTCGCAGTAGGTACCTTACACTAGATCCTTTTCCATCATACAGTTTTCTACCGTTTACCCTTTTCCCTTTAAGATAGGATCTTAATGAGCTCGGCAGATTTCGCATCCAATTTCCATTTGGTAACACATGCGTATTTTCTAAGATGCTGGACATTGTTGAATCTTCCCTTACCATGGCTTCAAATGTATCGCTCCTATCCACAAAGAAATCTAATATTTCTTTCGAATTCCATAACGCTGGATGTTCCCATACTTCTTTAGAAGTTGGCCTATCTTCGTCTTTGTTTGCTAGCATCTTCTCCAAAAGCTGACGAAGTGGGTCGTTTTTGTTTTCTAGAAGATCTAAGTCTGGTTGCTTTCCTTGTGCAATGTTCTGTTGACTTGCCATCTGATTGCCGTAAGGGTGATTTCCTAATGTGATTGAGTAATAAAACAATATACCCAATGAAAATATATCCGATTTTTTGGTCAGATATTTTTTGAATTCTGAATTACTTTTTAATTGACAAATGACATCCCATGCCTCTGGAGCGATTTAGCCGATGGTTCCTGATGCCCCAGTATATGAGAAGAGGCTATCTGTTGTGACTTTAGCGGACCCAAAATCTCCCAAAACAACTATTGATATCTTCTTTTGGTCATGAACAATGAATATGTTTTCAGGCTTTAAATCACGGTGAACGATTCCGTGCTTATGCAGAAAGTTAAGCCCATTCGCCATACAATTGTTCGCTTCAATCGGTTTGAATGAATTTCTAAAATCAGTATATGGTAATCCATTTCTGACATAGTCGCGTAGTGTACCTTGGCAAAATTCAAACCTGATGATTAGCTTATTACCTTGAACATGAGAACCATAGTACCCGACAATATTCACATTTCGATGTGGTTCAACCTTTTTCATCATATCTACTTCTGTATACAGTTTCTGTATTTGCCTTTGCGCGTCGTTTGCGTCAGTACCATCAATGCAATCAATGCATTTAACAGCTATTTTCATTCCCTCAAGACTCCCCTCATAAACTTGCGAAGTAGATCCACGTCCAAGTATTTTATCTGTATCGTAGTGCATGCTGGAACCTACTTGTCGTATAGAAGTACTCTGAAAAAAATGAGGGAACTTGATTAGATACACATTAACTTTTATAAATCATAGGAATATGTTCAGTTAGCAATAGTGTTGCAAGATGAAATAATCTTAATAAAAATATATTTGGACAATTAAATTTATGTTGTTTAGAAACTGGTTATGATGAATTAAACGTCACGGGGATCGATATAGAAAAGCGATGGCCTGGTCGAGTTAGAATTCATCATTTACATTAACATATATATTAGTGTCTTTTACAAATTATACTGTGACAGGTTCAATAAATTAGGTTAATCATAGTGGCTTTGGCCATCCGAATTAGGTCAACTTTTAATAATCACTTTCTATGTATGCTTGACATATAATCACCCAGACTATCATTATGTAGACACAATATCATTAAAATAAATAGTGGTACCAATGTACTTCATCACTTCTTAATACACTTATAGACACTTAGTCTATATGAGTTTATTTCTTCTTCTAAATTTAAATCGGTATTTTACTGACTTAATGAATCCCAATTTTCGTAGCATTGTGTCATTTACAAAAAAGATATCTACCCTTTACTATATATCTCATAAATATCTAGTTGAAATAAAAGTCATTTTCTTACACTATTTTGACACAAAAACAGTATATGTTGCTTATTATAAACTGACTTTCTTGTATAAGCCTTTCCATTGATGAAAATACTTGCGAACTGAGCCAGTAGGAACTAAACTGGGTCAATACGAAAACACAAGGTCAATATGAACCTAAAACAAGCCAGTACGACTATTTCCGGTTGTTGATTAATAACAGTGTCATTAAGTGATACTAACCCGTTTTCTGGTATAAGGAATACTAGTAATATGATAATCACTAAATCAATTACTAGGCCATTATGAAATAATTACTTATTATCTTATATTCTGAAATGAAAACATCTTAAATGTCATATCTGTATTACAGCAAAACAATGTAGAACCAGGAGGAAATATGAATAGGTTTGAAGGGACATGTGAGCAAATACGAATTATTAATTGACAAACCATATTTCCCGATGCTAGCATGAGAGATCCAAACAAAATCCAAACATTTAACATAAAAAAGAGCAGCTGCATGACATTTCTGCATAGTATCTTCTAGTATCAAACCATTTGATTTATTTGATGCAACATGAGTGGGCGTGAATGTCTCATTACAATGGAAAATAAAATAACAAGATACTGTTTTTCAGCATTATTACATTTCTAAACTAAGAGTAAATGATTTAGTAGGCAAAATATCAAAACGTAAAATGTTATTAAAAATAAATAAGTCTCCTATAGAATATCGCTCAGAAAAAAAAACACCTTAAAACAATTAAATAAATTCGTAATTTATCTCAGATCAATATTATAATATCAATACCAATCAATTGCGTCTATGTTTTATCATTTTCATATTTATATCTACTTGCCTTTGTTGGTTCTGTTGTATATGACAATATAGACAATATATAGACAATATTTTATTTGAGTTATGTAGGCCTCCGGCCCATAATACATTTTTAAACACATGGTAAACGTGGAATCTAACAAATAAACATTCATAATACGAACATTATAATTTCAATAGTTTTTGATATGATGAATGCAATATATTTATATATATATATTGTTTTTTTTTTTAAAGTAATGACTGTTCTGTTGTTTTGCTCGTGATCAATGTTTGTATCTATCTCATTTCAAATATTGAAAAAAGAAAAAAGGTAATACACAATTTCTAGATTTAATTCAAGTCATTATGTTTTACGTCATTTTGTTTTAAGATTGGAGGTAAAGAGTTCTTTTATTAAACATCTCAAATACAAACTTTGCCAGTTTGATTATCTTGTCAGAATTGGTTGTACTCATCAAACTGTAGAATCCATATACATTATGGTAGTTGTGATCGTTATAGTTAATAATATCAGCAAGATATTGGTTACGTAGATCGTTATAAAAGGTTCATGTCATGACAGCGTGAAATTCATCTTCTATTTCTTGTGAGTTACACAAAATACATACTCTATCAGCATAAGCAACATTTGTATGTCTCCCTGTTCCAACAAATAACGAATGTTTTGAGCAACGCAGTTTTGAGAGTGCAATTTTATATTTTAAAGGGATTTTCAAAGTAAAGTACTGCTCAACGTTTAGTTGCGTTTTAAAGTGCTTATAATGAATAGCTTTTCTTGATTCATGGACATCAGCGTGCCAATTTTGCAGAGCACAATCTGTTACACGTTGTTTAAATCTTAAATTAAATAAATGATCATCACCAATGTCTTGTGATATCCAAGCGAAACCAAACCCGTATTGAAAAAGTAGTGTTTTGACCTTCGTAGCCCAAGTTACTCTCCCAGCTTTATCAAAATGACGTAGCATAATATAGCATTGCTTAGGGTATCTTGAATTGTTCATTTTGAGAAGACGTAACCAATACTTCACACACTTACTATAATAATTTATAAACAATGGAAACCTACCACACTCACCTCTTGAAAAGGCGTGAAATGTATTTTTGTACAATTTTAAATAACGAGAGCAGAATTGACTATGTACGTTTTCAATTTGCGCACCCCATAACTCTGATCGATAAGTGAGGATAGGTGTGACCATAGTGTCAAATAATTTAAAAAGTTCATTGTGATCAAAATATCCAACATTTCTTTGAAGTTTATAAATAGAAATTATGGCCTTTTTACTTCGAACGGCGAGCATATCTTTAGCTTTCGACCATATTAGTCTTGGTGTAATGTATAAGCCCATAAATTTATAGCAAGGAACTGTTGTGATATTTGTCCCGTTATATGTCCAGATTTCATTTCTGCGTAAATAGCCGCCGTTTCTAAACACTATGATTTTGGTTTTCTTAAGATTAATTTTCATACCCTTTCTGTTACAAAAATTTGAAATTATATTAATCTGCGACTGTAAAAGTCGAACAGTATCACTGCAGTTGGCAATGTCATCAGCATACAAAATGCATATATATCTTCAACTTCTTCAGTTATATGAATACCATTTGTACATGATTGTTTCAATTCATCAACTAAATCATTAATAAAAAGATTAAATAAAATCGTGCTTAATTTACAGCCTTGTCTGCAACCAATATTACAGTTAAACATCTGTGTATACTTGTTATTTCCATATCTGACACATGATGAAAGCTTAGAATACATTTTATGAAGGAGGGATAAGAGTTTCCCAACCATTCCTTTACGAATAAGACTATTAAATAATTGTGCATGTTTAATTGTATCGAACGCTTTGGTAAAATCAACAAATAAACAATAAAATCTCCCACCTTTTTTGCTTAGATATTTCTGTACCATTGCTTGTAATGTAAATAAATTATCAATAGTTGAATACCCATTTCTAAAACCAGACTGAGCTTGATCAATTTTATTATTATTTTCTGCCCACTCGTTAAATCTATTAAACATCATTCCTGTTAAAATTTTATTTAAAGTGTCTATGAGTGAAATGCCACGGAAATTGTTTGGATCATTTAAATTTCCCGCTTTATGAAACGGACAAAGAATACTTTGTCCCCATGCTTCAGGAAAACTCGAGGTGTGTAATACCCTATTATAAAGGGGGAGCAATACATCTGACATGTCGGTAAGGGTGCATTTAACCATCTCTGATAATATTCCACTAGGGCCTGTGGATTTCCCAACTTTTAATTTCAGAATACTCCTCTTTAACACTGCTAATGAGAAAGAGTCATTAAACATGTCACCTACAATTTCATTTTCAGGTAAAATATTATCGTTAATCAAATTATTTACTGCATTTGCATCATATAGTAGAACTCTGAAGTGATTATACCAGGTTTGTTTAAAAATTGTGTCATCACAATGTTGATTGTTTTTAAATCTAAACTTTTTTACTGCTTTCCAAAATAAATTTGGGTTCTTACGAGATTCTACGAGTTCTTGTCGAAATTTCTTTTGAAGATCAGTCTGTTTTTGTTTACAGCAATATTTAAATTTATTTCTGCTTCGTGTATAATCTTGTAAACTAGATTTTGTATTGAATAATCTAAATAATCTTAGTTTTTGTAATTTTTCCCTTTTTAAATGTTCACATTTAGAATCCCACCAT
Organism: Panopea generosa; assembly: GCA_029582155.1. Lineage (NCBI taxonomy): Eukaryota > Metazoa > Mollusca > Bivalvia > Adapedonta > Hiatellidae > Panopea > Panopea generosa. Next base: position 18,631,660 of record CM055902.1, read on the forward strand.
TCGGGTTGTGCAGGTTTACGATGTATATAAGTCGGTTTTATTCTCATGCTAATTGCAGCTTTATGAAACATGTCTACAATTTTATGTATAGCTTGGTTGATATCAGTACGGATGTCTTCAAGAATAGTATCTTTTATAGTTAATAAAGCAGATCTTATATTATTCGAAAACTCTTCACTTTTGTTTTCATTCCATTTAAAGCGTTTAAAACCGTTTACATCATTGATTTCGTTATCATTATCATCAGTATCACTGCTATTTTGGTCGGATTTAAATGCTAGTCTACAAATAAGAGGAAAGTGATAATAAGAGGAAAGTGGAAGCTTTCCAAAGTAACTACCTTTATTGGGTTGACCATGAAATATAACAGCACATATGTAATTTGAAATATTATTAGAATTTAAAGTGAACATTATATCAGCATAACAATCATTATGATGCAATGTTTTTGTCATTTTGTTTTTTTTAATTGAAAATGTAATCTCACGTTTCCTGATTTTATCTCGAACTGGTTAGAGTTCTAAACTAGACAGTGCAACTTTTGTAATTTTTTACCGTTTCTTTCATGGTAACCGATAAAACTTTTTAAAAAATTCCACATACTAAAAGGTATTACTAGACCACTATGTTGACATGTGTACAAAGTTTCGTGAAGTAACCTTGACTGTTTTTAGTTGTACTCTGTAAACGACAACTTCTGTAATTTTCAATACTTGTTTTTTATGATAACATAAACAATATTGAAAACGAAAACTTCACAATAGCAAAATTCATTACTGGACCAATACGTTGACATATGTACAAAGTTTCCATGAACGGTTTGGAGATGTGCTCCGACAAACGGCGAATGTTATTACTATTTATTTCCATGGTAACATAAATAATATTGAAAATAGAAAAAAAATCATAGTAAAAGCAGTATTTCAACGTCAGGTAGACATGTGAGTTAAGTTTCGTAAAATTAGCTTGAAAGGTTTTGGAGTTGTGCTCCGGAAACGGTGATTTTAATATTTTGATTGTGTGTTTCAATGGTAACGGAAATAATGTTGAAAATGCAAACGCCGCCATAGCAAAAGCCACTACTAGACCACTAGATTGACATGTGCAAAGCGTTTCGTGAAATTGCCTCGAACAGTTTGGGGTTGTGCTTCGGAAACGATATATGACTATCACAAGATATTCCGTATGAATCTTAGTTTAAACTTAACCGCTTACTCGGGTTAATTCCAAGGATCAGATCTAATTCCAATATCAGCGATAATAGCGAATTCAAATACATGTTTTTGACAATAAACAACGGTATTTTCCACAAGACATGATGCAGAAAGTCAAAATTTATACTAAATATTATCATTACACCAGTTATTACTGAATAAAAAGGGGCAGATTATTCCTCTTAAACTCAACCAAGTTTTTGTCATGATTTTGTGGTATTGTTCCTAACATACGCGGTCAGTGGTAATAGAGGGACACACTCTTTGTACTAATATGAAACAAGAGGCCCAAGAGAACATGTGTCTACTGGCCAAAAATTGCTAAAGCACTTTTAGAAATTTCATAACATTAAGCCTCTTTGGGGGTCGTCTTAACCCCTTATGGTTAAAGACCTGCACCACACCCTTACTGAACAAACAGTTGATTACTATGAACAGGAAATATTTTATATTCCAATACCAAAAAAATATAGTCATCGTACAGGACTCTTATACTACCAAGACCCTTGATTTGTATACATTGATGCGAAAATGAAATATCAGTTTTTCCCATAATATTCCTATGTAGAAATAATACTATAAATTAATATTGAACGGGAAATTTTCATTTCTCCATAGGATAAATATATAAAACTCAAAGTTCCTCTATACACCCAGTGTCCCTTTATTTGTACAAACTTTTATTCATTGGTATTATCTATATCGAGTATAAATAAATATGACTAACAGGTTAAGAATAACACTTTCGAGAATTTTCAATTTTAACCATTTTGTGACCCCACCTGGTCTTTTATAGAAATTCAATCATGCCAATTGAATTAAAATCTTATTTGCCATGGCTAGTAGGTGCTTCAGATCTCAAACTGAATAACAGTTCTGCACAATTTGGTGAAGAAAAAAGATTTGTTTGTTTTTCCATAGTATTCCTTTGTTAAACTTAAAATCCGCTTACAGTGTCCCTACAAATACTACCCATCGATTTGTACAAACTGCAAACCTCTATTCAGAGGGATAACTTATATCCATTATGAATCAATTTGACTGACCAGTTGTTGAGAAGAAGATTTTGAAAATTCAATTTTAACCATTTTGTGATCCCACATGGCCCCTTTTGGAAAGTCAATCCTTCTTAATGAATACAGTATTATTTATTAAGACTAGAAAATGCTTCAGAACTCAAACTGAATGAAAAATCATAAATGGATAAAAAATGGAATTTACCGTTTTCCTATAGTATCCCTATGTAAAAATCAAAGTAAGGACCAGATCAATACAAGCCCCATGGTTTGTAAAAACTTTAAACCCATACCAATTCGAATAATAACATGTATATCAAATATGAACACATTATGGGAAGTAAATTCTTCTAATTGAACCAAATTTTATTTTCTATGACTAAATACTGCTTCAGAACTCAAATTGAATAATAATGTTGCTCAAATGGATGAAAAAAATTAGAATTTTCTGTTTTCTCATAATATCCCTATGTAAACGTCACTTTACAGAGCCACTATGAATATTTACCCATTAATTCTTATCTTCATTACACATATATATATATAATTACAAATGTGAACAGATTTGACTGACTGGGCCCGGTTGTTGGAAAGGTGGATAAGTTTTAACCAGGGTTAAAGTGGAGGTTAACTTTACCCACTGGGTTAAATACTAGGGTAAGTGTTGTTCGAAATATTGGATAACTTAAACCAGGTTATCTTTGGGGTTAAATTTAACCCTGCTAAATAGGCTAGTTAACTTGGTGGTTAAAGTTATCCACATACAAAATGGCCGGTGCAGTTTTCTTGCCGCCTGTCAGACGCGAAAGAATATTTAGAAGACACGACCATTTTGTGGACATGAATGACGACGAGACACGCCATCGGTATCGGTTTTCAAGTGAAAACATCGACAGGCTTGTTGGGTTGCTTCCAAATCTTGAACGACCAACAGCACGATCACAGTTGTTGTCACCTCGGCAGCTGGTTCTACTTGCATTAAGATATTTTGCATCAAGCAATTTTCTTGAGACAGTTGGTGACACACTCGGTGTCAACAAGGGAACAGTTTCCAGAGTTGTGACAGCCGTCACCGATGCCATTGTTTTGCTCAAAGATCGGTATGTTGTTTTTCCGACAAGTGACGAAGAGCGCGATCGCATCAAGGCGTCCTTCTTCAAAAACAAAGGCTTCCCATCAGTTATAGGGTGTATAGATGGCACACACGTACGGATTCTCTCCCCACCAAAGGCAGAGGAGAAGGACTATGTTAACAGAAAAAATTACCACTCCATCAACGTACAGGCAACATGCGATGATAGAGGTAAGAGTAGTCTCCCATTTGCTTTCATGTATCATAGCGACCAAATCAATCTATAGTCCGTTTCATTATTATTTTAGGCTCCCAACAGGTTTGATTTATGCCCGGAGCAATGCCAGTTTATAGTAGATTCGATTTTTTTTTAAATAACTTCCCAAGGCAAAGGGAAGTTTACATATATCTACAAAATGATAATAAAGGAAATAAAAATGCTATTTCTGATTATTTATTTTGCTTTTATTCCAACTTTGTTGTTTTTTTTCTCTTTCTTCTGTATATATATAATATACCATTTAAGTCTGTGATATTTATTTAAACATATGATAAATTAAATTTGACTGTGCAAGTTACAATATAATGTTATATATTTAATCAACTTAATACATCTACTGATATTGCATGCGATAGTCTACTCGATTATTAATAAGTTATTAGTGCAATTAATTTCTATGATAATTAAGGTTTCGGTTTATTCATTGCCTCTGTATTTTATGCTAACAACAAAAAGAATCACAATGGAAATAAGAGTTAACTCTTTTTTGTGTTATCATTGGTGGTGGTGTGCATACCATAGCTCACTTTGCTTTATTTATGTAATTATTTTATTTTAATGTACATGTTGTTTTAATTGTCCTTGTATGCATTCAGTACCGAAATAAATAATTCTCTCTATTGTTTGATAGTCTGCTGAAGCCTTGTAATACAAGTATAGTGTCTGATAAATCACATGATTCAAAATAGTGTATCCCTGTAAAAATAGTGCATGAGTGATGGGAGTAACCAGTGAAAGTGCATTACAATTGAGGCCACATCTGCAATATTAGTCGCACAGAAGCCTTCTACTTTGAAGTTTTGTTAGTTCACCCATCTCTGCAAGTAACAAATAACTTTCCCACTGAATCAGCAGTGAGAGAAGAATGATAATGAGAAGCAATGTGGAATATTTATCATCACAGAGACCATGGCCAGGTGGAGATATGAACTCATGACCCCTGGATTGTCAGACGCACTACCAACTAAGCCTGGTTGTCTATTTGTTGTTCTCTCAAACAGTGAAGTTTGTTTTCACCACTAACAAACACAAAAAGTCTTATCTACACACATTTATCACACTGTGGTCTGGATCTGGCAACAAATATATTTTTAAAATGACCTGGCAACAGAATGACAGCATGTTCTCATTATAATGCCAAATTGGACACAACCCACTCCTACATGGGTCTCATTTAAAAACATTTAATTGTCAAAGTTGATCCAAAGGTGTTGCTTGACTTTCAAGGGCAGATCCAACTAGAGCTATCACTGAAGGTGATGAATACCCCCGAACGCCGCCATGACAGAAAATGGTTTACCATTGTATGAAGTTTGATGAAATTCCGTCCAGTACTTTAAAAGTAATGCTCCGGACAAGGGAAATATATCAAAGGGCAACAACTCTGTTATTAGCAAGAATAGAGTTATGTTTCTTGTACACTGCACTTCCTCTCATTATATTCTACTATTGTATGAAGCTTGATGAAATTCCATCCGGTACTTTTCAAGTTATGCTCCGGACAAGAAAAAAATATCAAAGGGCAATAACTCTGTAATTAGCAAGAATAGAGTTATGTTTCTTGTACACTGCCCTCCTCTCATTATATTCTACCATTGTATGACGTTTGATGAAATTCCATCCAGTACTTTTCAAGTGATGCTCCGGACAAGGAAAATTGCAACGGACAGACCGACCGACAGACCGACAGACTGACCACAGGGTGACTCCAATATACCCCCTCAAACTTCGTTTGTCGGGGGTATAAAAAGGGCTGGCAGGTTCTAATTGAGAAAACATACTTTTATCTTATGAACTTTACACTTCAAGGTGTTTACTTTGCCTCATGTGCATCCCTGTTTATGCTTAAAGCTAGTGTTCAACGTGTTTGTGACAGACGATAGCATGAACAGACGGACAGGGGAACAATAACTGCACCTTCACCATTCTCCGAATAGCAGGGTACATAGAAACAAAAAATAAAATGACAAAGAAATGCACATAGGATTATGTTTTTATTACATGTACAACATATTCCATTCAAAATACTTCAAATTAAACTGCAAACAACCAATCAAAGTTTAACTTATGTCACAGTAATTCTATTTAACAAGGGGCTCATATTACAAGTTACAACAGGCCCAACATACAACAGAAGTTGTAGAACAAAAAACATTTACACAATATCATTAATACATATGAAGTTACACAAGTTTAGTTAAACAATCTCTTAAATATCAGCAATATATTAAAGGCCTTTTTACCCATTAATGTTTATTTTTTCATGGCAGGCAAGTTGACAAGCATTTATGCAGCATGGCCAGGCTCTGCACATGATGCACATGTGTTCAGACAGTCAAATTTATGTTATTACCTCGAGAACAACCATAATGGTAAGTTTATAAGTTTTCATTAAATAACCAGCCTATCCTATGAAATGCAACCTGGACTTTATACTCAAATCAGATATGTAAACCAACACCCCAATACTTTTTTCAGACGATCAGAGAGCTCCTCTCAATGGGGGTAGCTGACCATATGTTCCATTTGACAAACGATGAAAACAAGGCAATGCCGATTCCGCTAGGGATCAGTCTTTATTATTTCATAAATGTCTGATAACTTGTCCACTTTAATCAGTGGTTAGAATGAATGGATGAATAGGGTTTTACGGCGTACCAACACATTATAGGTTATTCGACGCCAACAGGAAGGAAGATTCCAGGTTCACTCTGCATGTACAAAAACAACAATTAACATACAGATTAAAAAAAAAACATCAACAAATGAATATGCAGAACGAACCTAGAACCTTGATACCTGCAGAGTTTCAGCAAATTCTATCGTATTACTCAATATGTCGCTTCTTACGACATGCATAAGCCACAGTGATCCTATTCTTGCCATCACTCATGGCTCTCGGAACCACACAGGGGTTGATAATTTAACCACAATAGTGAACATGACAAAAAATGATAAAATGAACATATGACACCCATTCGGAGGATTCTTACCCCTCTGCAGAGATCGACAGTGATTCTATTCTTAGCCAAAACCACATGAGCTTCAGCGATTAGAAAAGAAATATAATGAGATACAGCAATGTCATATATTAATCGTTATTAAATATTCATATAAATTGTTTCAATTGTTCTTCAGATCTCGCAAGTGGTGTTCTGCTGGGAGATAGTGGTTATCCATGTAAGTCTTTTTTGGTGACCCCATACCTGAACCCAAGAACAGAAGTGCAAGAGAGGTACAACAATGCACATAGTTCTACAAGGAACACCATTGAGCGTACTTTTGGTAGATTTAAGAGAAAATTTCATATTCTACACACAGAGGTACGTCATATTTCAAATTTCACAATGACATATAGTTTACAGATAATTAGCAGTTATAATGTATCATACCCCTAGAAAGTGTAACAATTTATATCAAGTGTGATTAACTATATACATATCACACTCCTGTGAGGGCGCTATTGAAAATTGTTTACCTGAGAATAATAATATTGATCTTCAAGGTCAGTATCACGTTTCGAAAGTTGACAATTTTGGATAATGCCGTCACATAAATGTGATATTTATTTTATTATTCTTAAAAAGTTAATCACATAGTAATAATTATGCTTACAAAGATTTGTGTCAATTTGGGGCGCTTGATTCAGTCAAATATCAACAATAAGATTTATATGTCTTAGTCGAAAAATCTTTTTTAAAAGTGGGTAATAGTAACTATTGTTGACTTATTGTGTATGAAGAATTTAACATGGAGACTTCAGTTGAGGTATAATAAATACAATTATTCCATTAAAATATAGTGAAAAACACAATGCTATTATGTTATCTTTTCAGATTCGTTTAAAGCCAGCAAAGGCATGCAAGGTTATTGTTGCCTGTGCAGTTCTATACAATTTAGGACTTCAATGGAATGAACCAGACATAGATGAACAGATACAGGATGATCAGCCACCGAACATTCCATATGCTGGTGCTTATGTTGGGACACACATACGTGACCATATTGCAAATTCATACTTTTAAAAAAATTGAGAAATCAAGAGGCCCAATTGCTCATCTTGTTTCACATGTCATTTCCTTTCAAATTTTGAATGGGCTAAACCTATTGTTATAGAAACTGTTATAGATGAAAACAATTTTTTATCTGTTTTCTCATAGCATTTCCAGTTATTAAAAGTGAAAGTCATCCTACTGGGCTCCAATGGACCATTGTCCCCTAATTTCAATATAAATACACTTAATCTTCCATGAGGCCCTCAATCATATTTTCTTTAATATGTTACGCTAGAAACTTGAATACAATTGGTTATTTTTTCTAAACATGATTAAAAACATGTTAACAAATTTTACTTCCAAAAAATGAAAAATGATATTTAAAGCTATTAAATGTCTATATATATTGTTAATGACATACGACAGTCACAAATATGTATTTTTAAGTGGCATAACTAATAAATAGGTATATGTTTATAAAGAAATAAACAACTTGTTAATGAATTACAAACATTTTCATGAATTTTCATTGTCTTCAGTCGATTTGTAATAGCCAATACCTCTTTTACAGAAATATAAATGATGTTTTAAATCTATATTTACTGATCAATAATTCTAATATGCAAATTAGATGCTTCATTTTCCTATGATATTTTTATTGAACTAAAGGAATATCACTTACTGATTATGCCACTTAAAATGAAATGCTTTAGTATTTAAGAGTTATTTAATGTTATTTTCTTTTCTTTAAGAATTGTAGAGAATTGTTGGTAAACTTCTGTTTCAACTTCAATTTGCTTTATTTTCTTGTTAAGGTCTTCCTCCCTTAGCTTCTGCAACCTTAATTCTCCTTGAACGTATTCAATTTGAAGCTCTTTCACGTTCTGGTTCTCTTTGCTGCAACAGTATTCAAGAAAATGCAAGTAACAATAATAACTGTGCAGATGTATAATGACCATGATCAAAACACACTGTTGTGGTAATATTTACTGTTGTTATGATTAATACGAGTCTTTTTTAATGGTTTGATATTGACAGTTGAGTTATAAACTGGCTGTTAGATATGCACGTTGGCTCAATGTGGTTGTCATTTGTATATAGTTGCATTCATGTATTTCACTGCATATTAGAGCAACATATTCAAGAACATAATTCTAGTTTTCAAGGCCTCTGTCTTCTTAGTAAGAACCTAATGTCACCCACACATGAAAAAATGGATAAAGAAGAGGCCCAAGAGGGCCTGAGAATGCTCTACTGACTCATAGTGGCCATTACACTTTTTTAAATTCTCCTATGCAATAGAAAAATCGGGGCGGGGTCATTTTTAACCCTAGGGACACCATTTGAACAAATCTAACAAAACTATAGTTGGTCATCATTACTACATAAACATTTTGGAAATCTGTTGGGCCATTCATGAGAAGAATAGTCTCCTATGCAATAGAAACATCCATGTTGAGGTTCAGTTTAATTGGCCTAGTGGTTTCAGAATAAATGAAAAAAAAGAGAATTTTCTGTTTTCCCATAGTATCCCTATGTAAAATTCTAAGTCCCCTTACAGGACTACTATAAATTTTAGCCCCTAAATTCTTATCTGCAATCAAACCTCTACATATAGGGATAATTTATATCAAATATGTACAGATCTGACATACAGGTTCTTAAGAAAACGATTTTAGTAATTCCCAATTTGTACCCTTTTGGGGCCCCTCCTGACCCCTTAAGACATAGGAACCCAGTCATTTTTACAAATCTGAACCTCCTTCAACTAACAATGCTTTTGTGGAGATATCGGCAAAATCATTTTCATTAAAAAAAAATAAAAAAATTATATTGACATGTGTCACCAGTTGAACAAATCTAACAAAACTATAGTTGGTCATCATTACTACATAAACATTTTGAAAATCTGTTGGGCCATTCATGAGAAGAAGATTTTTTAAGTTTTGGACTATTTTTAGTAATGGTGGCCATCTTGAATTTCAGATCGAAAAAAAAAATTCTGTATAGTCTCCTATGCAATAGAAACATCCATGTGAAGTTTCAATTCAATTGGCCTAGTGGTTTCAGAGAAAGTGCTGCTAACAGACGACAGACCACAGACAACGCACTATCGCATAAGCACTTCTGGCCTTTGGCCAGTAGAGCTAAAAATTAACTTGGCTCAATCATGGCCATTACTTTTCTTACAATATTTTAACACTGCATATGTCAACAAACAAAATTATACAATATTCCATTCTTTGATTTGTGTATTGATTTGTTTATAAAACATGTGTGTGGCATTGATAATCGCTATGTTACTTTAAACATCAGATTTTACAAAAGTGACAAATAAGGAGCTCTACAGTAAATGCTGCTCTAGTCTTCATACCAAATCTCATAATTTATTACCTTTGATTGGCCTTGTTCACAACAGGCTCAGACAAATCTGTTGTGGAATCTGAAATATTACAATATCATTGATTAGTTTTATAGAATGAATCTACATGTAACTGTTTTTCACTACATTTTAATATTAAAATGTGTACAAATATGTCCCAACATTAATCAACTGAAACGAAAAATTATTAGTATACAAAATAAAAATAGTGCACTGTTTTTTGTAATAGTCTTTTTTCTTTTGCACTAGGGCTGGGCCTGATTAGCTAAGTCAGTAAAGCATCTGACTGTCAAACCAGCCATCTTGAGTTCGAATCCTGCCCTGCAGGTCTTTGTGATGATTGATATTCGACAGTGTACCTTATTATCATTCGTCTCTCACTGCTGGTTCAAGTGGGAAAGTTATCAGTTACAAGCAGAAATAGGATGTGTTGCGAACTGGTTAACCTTTCAGGATCCCAGGAAACAGTGGTTAGGTTGATTGATCATCGGTAAGCCCTTGTTGGCATAAAATGATGCTTAATAATCAATCATTCATTGTAACAAGGATTATGATATATGAATTGTATAAACTCATTAAATTATTTAATTGGTAGATACTCATTAAATTATTAAATTGGTAGATACAAGTGTTATGAAGTTTGAAAAAGTAATTACCCACCTAATATTTACACTTGGTTATCTCATTTCGTCTGGCATTTTTAGGTTGACTAGTTAATGTCACAAGCTTCACAAATACAACACTCATTAAAGTTAATTTTCCCTATTAATCTTAATTAAATTTTGATAGTTAATATTGATCTGAGTATTTAACTTGTCCAGTGTGTTTTTCTGTTTATAAATTGTTTCTTCTTGTTTTTAAGCTTGAAAAGTAGCAATATAATAAGAGCAAATGTGCTAAAATATTTGTTAATAAAAAATGTTTGTTGAGTTATTTGCAAGTTTATTACATACATGTCTTTGTAAACAACAGTCTATCTACATAGATTAAATGTCTTAAGATATTAAAGTTTTATTTTATGACATTAACAAATAAGTGTTGGGATGAGTTTTATTCTTGACCCCATTTTTACCCGTGGGATAAAGTTAACCGCAGTCGGTTAGTTAACCTCGAGGATATTTTGGATCCAACAACAGCTTAACCCAAGATGGTTAACTAACCCAGAGTATCTATTTTAACCCCTGGGATAACTTAAACCACTTGGATAACTTATCCATCTTTCCAACAACCGGGGCCTGGTTCTTAAGAAAACGATTTTTGTATAAGCCCTTTCGGTCTTGGCCAATAGAACTAAAAAATAAAAATCTGGAGGTTCGTGATCCTTTTTTAAAGTAGTTTGAATATATTTCAACACTTTCAATAAATTATATGATCAACCAATTTAACAAAGTAAATACAATTCACGGATTTTGAAACGGTAAATGACACTATCTACATAAAAGTAAAATACTTACTGGCTCCAGAGAAGGGCTGGTGGCCTGGAAAATATGATAAAACAACTTCATAACTCACTGGTTTAGATAACACAAGCAGCAGCACTTGTTTAAAGTATTCACCAATTTACTGGGTTACTTACCAGCCCCTAATCTACCCCATGGCCCTTAACATTTGCTTATTATTAAAACTGTTGCATTAACGTTGTCTCCTATTCCAGTTAATACTTAATTTAAATCTATACACACTCTTATATAAATAAGCCCTGCAGGTCTTTGGCCAATAGAACTAATAAATAACAATCTGGTGGTTCATAATCCTTCTTTAGAGTAGTTTGAATATGTTTCAGCACTTTGAATAAATTATACATGATCAATCAATATAAAAAAGTAAATACAATTCAGGGACTCAGAAACAGTTAATGACACTATCTACATAAAAGTAAAATACTTACTGGCTCCATAGTTGGGCTGATTGCCTGGAAAATATGATACAATAACTTCATAACTAACTGGTTTAGATAACACAAGCAGCAGCACATGTTTAAAGTGTTACCAATCTACTCTCACTTGATTTTATTTTCTATTATAACAGGCTTTTAATAAGTGCGATACTGCTGAAGTTCAATTCATGAGATTGAAAGATATTATCCAAAAACAGAACATATATGAAAATAAAAACTCCCAATTAGCAAAAGAAACTACTAAACGGTTAAGTCCAACGATCAGCAAACTTGTGTAGATATCGTGATATAAAATAAACTTATACTGGGTTACTTACCAGCCCCTAATCTACCCCATGGCCCTGAACATTTGCTGATTATTAAACTGTTCCATTAACGTTGTCTCCTATTCCTGTTAATACTTAATTTAAATGTATGCAAACTCTTATATGAATAAGCCCTTCCGGTCTTTGGCCAATAGAACTAATAAATAACAATCTTGTGGTTCATGATCCTTCTTTAGAGTAGTTTGAATATGTTTCAACATTTTCAATAAATTATACATGATCGATCAATTTAAGATTGTGAATACAATTCAGGGACTTAGAAACGGTTAATGACACTATCTACATAAAGTAAAATACTTACTGGCTCCAGGGAAGGGCTGGGAGCCTGGAAAATATGATAAAACAATTTAATAACTCGCTGGTTTAGATAACACAAGCAGCAGCACTTGTTTAAAGTATTCACCAATATACTGGGTTACTTACCAGTCCCTATTCTACACCATGGCCCTTAACATTTGCTTATTATTAAAACTGTTACATTAACGTTGTCTCCTATTCACGTTAATAATTAATTTAAATGTATGCAAACTCTTATATAAATAAGCCCTTCCGGTCTTTGGCCAATAGAACTAATAAATAACAATCTTGTGGTTCATGATCCTTCTTTAGAGTAGTTTGAATATGTTTCAACATTTTCAATAAATTATACATGATCGAGCAATTTAATAATGTGAATACAATTCAGGGACTTAGAAACGGTTAATGACACTATCTACATAAAAGTAAAATACTTACTGGCTCCATATCCATAGTAGGGCTGGTTGCCTAGAAAATATGATAAAATAACTTCATAACTCATTGGTTTAGATAACACAAGCAGCAGGACTTGTTTAAAGTGTTTACCAATCTACTCACACTTGATTTTATTTTCTATTATAACAGGCTTTTAATAAGTGCGATACTGCTAAAGTTCAATTCATGAGATTGAAATATGTTATCCAAAAACAGAATACATATGAAAATAAAAACTCCCAATTAGCAAAAGAAACTACTAAACGGTTAAGTCCAACGATCAGCAAACTTGTGTAGACATCGTGATATAAAATAAACTTATACTGGGTTACTTACCAGCCCCTAATCTACCCCATGGCCCTTAACATTTGCTGATTATTAAACTGTTCCATTAACGTTGTCTCCTATTCCTGTTAATACTTAATTTTAAATCTATACAAACTCTTATATCAATAAGCCCTTCCGGTCTTTGGCAAAATAAACAAATAAATAAAAATCTGGAGGTTCATGATCCTTCTTTAGAGTAGTTGGCATATGTTTCAACACTTTCAATCAATTATACATGATCAATCAATTTAAGATTGTGAATACAATTCAGGGACTTAGAAACGGTTAATGACACTATCTTCATGAAGTAAAATACTTACTGGCTCCAGGGAAGTGCTGGGAGCCTGGAAAATATGATAAAACAATTTAATAACTCGCTGGTTTAGATAACAAAAGCAGCAGCACTTGTTTAAAGTATTCACCAATATACTGGGTTACTTACCAGTCCCTATTCTACCCCATGGCCCTTAACATTTGCTAATTATTAAAACTATTGCATTTACGTTGTCTCCTATGCATGTTAATACTTAATTTAAATGTATGCAAACTCTTATATAAATAAGCCCTACCGGTCTTTGGCCAATAGAACTAATAAATAACAATCTTGTGGTTCATGATCCTTCTTTAGAGTAGTTTGAATATGTTTCAAAATTTTCAATAAATTATACATGATAGATCAATTTAATAATGTGAATACAATTAAGGGACTTAGAAACGGTTAATGACACTATCTACATAAAAGTAAAATACATACTGGCTCCATAGTTGGGCTGGTTGCCTCGAAAATATGATAAAATAACTTCATAACTCTCTGGTTTAGATAACACAAGCAGCAGCACTTGTTTAAAGTGTTGACCAATCTACTCTCACTTAATTTTATTTTCTATTATAACAGGCTTTTAATAAGTGCGATACTGCTGAAGTTCAATTCATGAGATTGAAAGATATTATCCAAAAACAGAACACATATGAAAATAAAAACTCCCAATTAGCAAACGAAACTACTAAACGGTTAAGTCCAACGATCAGCAAACTTGTGTAGACATCGTGATATAAAATAAACTTATACTGGGTTACTTACCAGCCCCTAATCTACCCCATGGCCCTTAACATTTGCTGATTATTAATCTGTTCCATTAACTTTGTCTCCTATTCCTGTTAATACTTAATTTTAAATCTATACAAACTCTTATATAAATAAGCCCTTCCGGTCTTTGGCCAAATAAACAAATAAATAAAAATCTGGAGGTTCATGATCCTTCTTTAGAGTAGTTTGCATATGTTTCAACACTTTCAATCAATTATACATGATCAATCAATTTAAGATTGTGAATACAATTCAGGGATTTAGAAACGGTTAATGACACTATCTTCATGAAGTAAAATACTTACTGGCTCCAGGGAAGGGCTGGGAGCCTGGAAAATATGATAAAACAATTTAATAACTCGCTGGTTTAGATAACAAAAGCAGCAGCACTTGTTTAAAGTATTCACCAATATACTGGGTTACTTACCAGTCCCTATTCTTCACCATGGGCCTGAACATTTGCTTATTATTAAAACTGTTGCATTAACGTTGTCTCCTACTCATGTTAATATTTAATTTAAATGTATGCAAACTTTTATATAAATAAGCCCTTCCGGTCTTTGGCCAATAGAATTAATCAATAACAATCTTATGGTTCATGATCTTTCTTTAGAGTAGTTTTAATTTGTTTCAACATTTTCAATAAATTATACATGATCGATCAATTTAATAATGTGAATACAATTCAGGGATTTAGAAACGGTTAATGACACTATCTACATAAAAGTAAAATACTTACTGGCTCCATATCCATAGTAGGGCTGGTTGCCTGGAAAATATGATAAAATAACTTCATAACTCACTGGTTTAGATAATACAAGCAGAGCACTTGTTTAAAGTGTTTACCAATCTACTGTCGCTTGATTTTATTTTCTATTATAACAGGCTTTTAATAAGTGCGATACTGCTGAAGTTCAATTCATGAGATTGAAAGATATTATCCAAAAACAGAACACATATGAAAATAAAAACTCCCAGTTAGCAAAAGAAACTACTAAACGGTTAAGTCCAACGATCAGCAAACTTGTGTAGACATCGTGATATAAAATAAACTTATACTGGGTTACTTACCAGCCCCTAATCTACCCCATGGCCCTTAACATTTCCTGATTATTGATCTGTTCCACTAACGTTGTCTCCTATTCCTGTTAATACTTCATTTTCAATCTATACAAACTCTTATATAAATAAGCCCTTCCGGTCTTTGGCCAAATAAACAAATAAATAAAAATCTGGAGGTTCATGATCCTTCTTTAGAGTAGTTTGCATATGTTTCAACACTTTCAATCAATTATACATGATCAATCAATTTAAGATTGTGAATACAATTCAGGGACTTAGAAACGGTTAATGACACTATCTAGATAAAAGTAACATACTTACTGGCTCCAAATCCATAGTAGGGCAGGACGTCTGGAAAATATGATAAAATAACTTCATAACTCACTGGTTTAGATAACACAAGCAGCAGCACTTGTTTAAAGTGTTTACCAATCTACTCTCACTTGATTTTATTTTCTATTATAACAGGCTTTAATAAGTGCGATACTGCTGAAGTTCAATTCATGAGATTGAAAGATATTATCCAAAAACAGAACACATATGAAAATAAAAACTCCCAGTTAGCAAAAGAAACTACTAAACGGTTAAGTCCAACGATCAGCAAACTTGTGTAGATATCATGATATAAAATAAACTTATACTGGGTTACTTACCAGCCCCTAATCTACCCAATGGCCCTGAACATTTCCTGATTATTAAACTGTTCCATTAACGTTGTCTCCTATTCCTGTTAATACTTAATTTTTAATCTATACAAACTCTTATATAAATAAGCCCTTCCGGTCTTTGGCCAAATAAACAAATATATAAAAATCTGGAGGTTCATGATCCTTCTTTAGAGTAGTTTGCATAGGTTTCAACACTTTCAATCAATTATACATGATCAATCAATTTAAGTTTGTGAATACAATTCAGGGACTTAGAAACGGTTAATGACACTATCTACATAAAGTAAAATACTTACTGGCTCCAGGGAAGGGCTGGGAGCCTGGAAAATATGATAAAACAATTAAATAACTCGCTGGTTTAGATAACAAAAGCAGCAGCACTTGTTTAAAGTATTCACCAATATTCTGGGTTACTTACCAGTCCCTATTCTACCCCATGGCCCTTAACATTTGCTTATTATTAAAACTGTTGCATTAACGTTGTCTCCTATTCATGTTAATACTTAATTTAAATGTATGCAAACCCTTATATAAATAAGCCCTTCCGGTCTTTGGCCAATAGAACTAATAAATAACAATCTTGTGGTTCATGATCCTTCTTTAGAGTAGTTTGAATATGTTTCAACATTTTCAATAAATTATACATGATCGATCAATTTAATAATGTGAATAAGGGACTTAGAAACGGTTAATGACACTATCTACATAAAAGTAAAATACTTACTGGCTCCATAGTTGGGCTGGTTGACTGGAAAATATGATAAAATAACTTCATAACTCACTGGTTTAGATAACACAAGCAGCAGCACTTGTTTAAAGTGTTTACCAATCTACTCTCACTTAATTTTATTTTCTATTATAACAGGCTTTTAATAAGTGCGATACTGCTGAAGTTTAATTCATGACATTGAAAGATATTATCCATAAACTGAACACATATGAAAATAAAAACTCCCAATTAGCAAAAGAAACTACTAAACGGTTAAGTCCAACGATCAGCAAACTTGTGTAGACATCGTGATATAAAATAAACTTATACTGTGTTACTTACCAGCCCATAATCTACCCCATGGCCCTGAACATTTGCTGATTATTAATCTGTTCCATTAACGTTGTCTCCTATTCCTGTTAATACATAATTTTAAATCTATACAAACTCTTATATAAATAAGCCCTTCCGGTCATCGGCCAAATAAACAAATAAATAAAAATCTGGAGGTTCATGATCCTTCTTTAGAGTAGTTTGCATATGTTTCAACACTTTCAATCAATTATACATGATCAATCAATTTAAGATTGTGAATACAATTCAGGGACTTAGAAACGGTTAATGACACTTTCTACATAAAAATAAAATACTTACTGGCTCCATATCCATAGTAGGGCTGGTTGCCTGGAAAAAATGATAAAATAACTTCATAACTCACTGGTTTAGATAATACAAGCAGCAGCACTTGTTTGAGGTGTTTACCAATCTACTGTCACTTGATTTTATTTTCTATTATAACAGGCTTTTAATAAGTGCGATACTGCTGAAGTTCAATTCATGAGATTGAAAGATATTATCCAAAAACAGAACACATATGAAAATAAAAACTCCCAGTTAGCAAAAGAAACTACTAAACGGTTAAGTCCAACGATCAGCAAACTTGTGTAGACATCGTGATATAAAATAAACTTATACTGGGTTACTTACCAGCCCCTAATCTACCCCATGGCCCTTAACATTTGCTGATTATTAATCTGTTCCATTAACGTTGTCTCCTATTCCTGTTAATACATAATTTTAAATCTATACAAACTCTTATATAAATAAGCCCTTCCGGTCTTCGGCCAAATAAACCAATAAATAAAAATCTGGAGGTTCATGATCCTTCTTTAGAGTAGTTTGCATATGTTTCAACACTTTCAATCAATTATACATGATCAATCAATTTAAGATTGTGAATACAATTCAGGGACTTAGAAACGGTTAATGACACTTTCTACATAAAAGTAAAATACTTACTGGCTCCATATCCATAGTAGGGCTGGTTGCCTGGAAAATATGATAAAATAACTTCATAACTCACTGGTTTAGATAATACAAGCAGCAGCACTTGTTTGAGGTGTTTACCAATCTACTGTCACTTGATTTTATTTTCTATTATAACATGCTTTTAATAAGTGCGATACTGCTGAAGTTCAATTCATGAGATTGAAAGATATTATCCAAAAACAGAACACATATGAAAATAAAAACTCCCAATTAGCAAAAGAAACTACTAAACGGTTAAGTCCAACGATCAGCAATCTTATGTAGACATCGTGATATAAAATAAACTTATACTGGGTTACTTACCAGCCCCTAATCTACCCCATGGCCCTGAACATTTGCTGATTATTAATCTGTTCCATTAACGTTGTCTCCTATTCCAGTTAATACTTAATTTTAAATCTATACAAACTCTTATATAAATAAGCCCTTCCGGTCTTTGGCCAAATAAACAAATAAATAAAAATCTGGAGGTTCATGATCCTTCTTTAGAGTATTGCATATGTTTCAACACTTTCAATCAATTATACATGATCAATCAATTTAAGATTGTGAATACAATTCAGGGACTTAGAAACGGTTAATGACACTTTCTACATAAAAGTAAAATACTTACTGGCTCCATATCCATAGTAGGGCTGGTTGCCTGGAAAATATGATAAAATAACTTCATAACTCACTGGTTTAGATAATACAAGCAGCAGCACTTGTTTAAAGTGTTTACCAATCTACTGTCACTTGATTTTATTTTCTATTATAACATGCTTTTAATAAGTGCGATACTTCTGAAGTTCAATTCATGAGATTGAAAGATATTATCCAAAAACAGAACACATATGAAAATAAAAACTCCCAGTTAGCAAATGAAACTACTAAACGGTTAAGTCCAACGATCAGCAAACTTGTGTAGATATCGTGATATAAAATAAACTTATACTGGGTTACTTACCATCCCCTAATCTACCCCATGGCCCTTAACATTTGCTGATTATTAATCTGTTTCATTAACGTTGTCTCCTATTCCTGTTAATACTTCATTTTAAATCTATACAAACTCTTATATAAATAAGCCCTTCCGGTCTTTGGCCAAATAAACAAATAAATAAAAATCTGGAGGTTCATGATCCTTCTTTATGGTTTGCATATGTTTCAACACTTTCAATCAATTATACATGATCAATCAATTTAAGATTGTGAATACAATTCAGGGACTTAGAAACGGTTAATGACACTATCTACATAAAAGTAAAATACTTACTGGCTCCAAATCCATAGTAGGGCAGGACGTCTGGAAAATATGATAAAATAACTTCATAACTCACTGGTTTAGATAACACAAGCAGCAGCACTTGTTTAAAGTGTTTACCAATCTACTCTCACTTGATTTTATTTTCTATTATAACAGGCTTTAATAAGTGCGATACTGCTGAAGTTCAATTCATGAGATTGAAAGATATTATCCAAAAACAGAACACATATGAAAATAAAAACTCCCAGTTAGCAAAAGAAACTACTAAACGGTTAAGTCCAACGATCAGCAAACTTGTGTAGACATCATGATATAAAATAAACTTATACTGGGTTACTTACCAGCCCCTAATCTACCCAATGGCCCTGAACATTTCCTGATTATTAAACTGTTCCATTAACGTTGTCTCCTATTCCTGTTAGTACTTAATTTTAAATCTATACAAACTCTTATATAAATAAGCCCTTCCGGTCTTTGGCCAAATAAACAAATATATAAAAATCTGGAGGTTCATGATCCTTCTTTAGAGTAGTTTGCATAGGTTTCAACACTTTCAATCAATTATACATGATCAATCAATTTAAGATTGTGAATACAATTCAGGGACTTAGAAACGGTTAATGACACTATCTACATAAAGTAAAATACTTACTGGCTCCAGGGAAGGGCTGGTAGCCTGGAAAATATGATAAAACAATTAAATAACTCGCTGGTTTAGATAACAAAAGCAGCAGCACTTGTTTAAAGTATTCACCAATATACTAGGTTACTTACCAGTCCCTATTCTACCCCATGGCCCTTAACATTTGCTTATTATTAAAACTGTTGCATTAACGTTGTCTCCTATTCATGTTAATACTTAATTTAAATGTATGCAAACTCTTATATAAATAAGTCCTTCCGGTCTTTGGCCAATAGAACTAATAAATAACAATCTTGTGGTTCATGATCCTTCTTTAGAGTAGTTTGAATATGTTTCAACATTTTCAATAAATTATACATGATCGATCAATTTAATAATGTGAATACAATTCAGGGACTTAGAAACGGTTAATGACACTATCTACATAAAAGTAAAATACTTACTGGCTCCATAGTTGGGCTGGTTGACTGGAAAATATGATAAAATAACTTCATAACTCACTGGTTTAGATAACACAAGCAGCAGCACTTGTTTAAAGTGTTTACCAATCTACTCTCACTTAATTTTATTTTCTATTATAACAGGCTTTTAATAAGTGCGATACTGCTGAAGTTCAATTCATGAGATTGAAAGATATTATCCATAAACAGAACACATATGAAAATAAAAACTCCCAATTAGCAAAAGAAACTACTAAACGGTTAAGTCCAACGATCAGCAAACTTGTGTAGACATCGTGATATAAAATAAACTTATACTGGGTTACTTACCAGCACCTAATCTACCCCATGGCCCTGAACATTTGCTGATTATTAAACTGTTCCATTAACGTTGTCTCCTATTCCTGTTAATACTTAATTTTAAATCTATACAATCTTTTATATGAATAAGCCCTTCCGGTCTTTGGCCAATAGAACCAATCAATAAAATCAGCATCACTTGTTTAAAGTGTTTTACCAATCTAATGTCACTTAATTTTATTTTCTATTTTAACAGGCTCTTAATAAGTGCGAAACTGCTGAAGTCAAATTCATGAGATTGAAAGATATTATCCAAAAACAGAACACATATGAAAATAAAAACTCCCAATTAGCAAAAGAAATTAACGTTATAACATGACTACGACATACGGTATCTGAGTGAATACATTATATATTATGGTTTCAATAGTTTAGTAATTTAAATGTCCGATAGCTATATTTGGACAAAATCAGATCTATGTTTTTTGTATGAATTGTTGTTATATGTTCAGACTAGAATGTAGTCAATTTATTTTCATATCCGCAGTATTGAGAGTTGTTCATTAGGATATAGGTCGAAGAATCTGGAAACGTACTTTGAGATGCTTATATTGTGTTTATGATGAAAGATTGAAAATCGGCATTTTATATTGTCAGATACGTGTAATTAAATTTTGTTTATTCTGTTTTTTTTTGTTTTTTTCATTTTTGCAAAGCAAATAAATATAGAATTTGTCCGTCAGTGATTAGATTGTATAATGTGAAACTATGTAGAGGTGTATTTGCTACATGTACCATGAACTTTTAAAGACCGTGATATATGATTGTAATGTTATCTACCATGAAATGTGATAAATGGTAATAAATGAATGTACTGTTATGATAAATTGATAAAACTGACATGAAAATAATATATGGTAAGAAATAAATGTACTGTTGTGATATATTGATGGAATTATCATGAATTTCAGAGAAGTGATCAACGTAAAACTATTACAGATTGAGTAAATATTAATGCGTTTATATATATATAGCCGTTTATTTACGTATGTGCGGCGTATTTGAAGGTCCCGTAACATTAATGACGTAAAAGGAGTCTCTCGGTAGTAATACCGTCATAATGACGCACAACCCACATAATCGTCATATGGACGACGTGACAATCCTGACGTCAGATTGGAATCAACACAAGGCGAGGTAAAGCCATAGTAGTTCAGTACTCTATAGAACACGGGAAGAGAACCTTGTTGATACATCCCTCGCAATAAGGGACGATTGGACATTTACCTACGCATCTGGACTTGACGTTGTGTTTGAATAAGTATAACCTTTTTTAAAACAGCGTAAATCATTGCTTGGCGTTTCAGAGCAGTTTGTATCGCGACATTAGTTAAACTAAAGCTTAGCAAAGTTGACACACAAAGTTGAAATTACAGCTTAAAACATCATTATACCGGTGACTAAATGTTGTTGACTTGTATATATTGTAAAATTGTATATTAAAATTCTATATTATTATGTAAAAATAATATTGACTGTTTAGTATAGTTTATTTTACCCTAATGAGTTGTCGGCCCTTGACCGTTTTGTTAAAAACATTATTTATTATAAAACTATGTAACTAGTAGAAGTGCATATACTTGTATATGTAGGTAGATCCATATAATTTCACCGTTTATTAATGCATTTGATTATTATTTAAATATACGTATCTACTGATGCTTTCCGGTGTATTTACACAAACAGATACAACATATCATCAAATACATTGATAATAAATGTAATGTTTTGAGATTTGCGCACTTTAATTAAAATTGGATTAGCCTTCTGTCTCATGAATTCAGGTGGCTACTATGTTCATACAACTGGTAAAATGTTTATAGTTTACACCCCTACCCACCCCCCACCCCCCCACCCTGGAATATAAAAACTGTATTTCCGACTATCCGGAATATGTATAGGTTTATTTCCCATTGTCCGGAATGTATTTCATTGTAAATATTTCCAATTATCCGGAAAATCTATATTCTATTTATTTCTGATTTTCTGTATGTACTATATTGGCAAAAGTGTCCGATTGTCTCGAAAATTTATCAAATAATCATTTCCGATTTCCAGGATACACTACATTGGAAAAATGTGTCAGCTTGTCTGGAATATCTATATAATAGTTATTTCTGATTTCCCGAAATGTAGGCTACTACGCTAAAATTTTCGATTGTTCGAAAATTCTACATTATGATCATATTTCCGGGTGTCCGGAATAACTAAAGTGTTAAATGTGCCGTCATACATTATATGCTATTCGATTTAAATATTTCCGAAAGTCCGGAATACCAAATATTGAATGAAATCAGCCATGTCCAATTTCTGCCGAACAAAATAGATTATGAAATATATTGATGGAAGTGTATTAATCTTATTTACATTTTATCTCCCACTTTTCATTACAATAACTGATAATGTCGTTTTAAATGGCACTTAATGATTATGATAACGATAAAGTCAAGTATGTCAATACAAGTTTTTGTTTTCTTTTATTATCAGAATACAGAATACAGACGTGTATATCACTTTCTTGTATTTATAGATTTTGTAGTTATTGATATAACAGTATTTTAAGTGATATTGTTTTTATTTTTACATTCTTAATTTTGAAATAAAGCAAGACCTGTCCGTAGGACATCGCACTTGACTATTTCAAAATACTCAAAAACAAAATTGCAAAGCAATCAATACATAAATAAGAATATTAATTGAAAGTAATAAGTAAATAATTTTCTTAAAAATGGGTATAACTGATGAAAAATGTACTCAAGGTGTATAAAGCAGTCTAAATATGCCCATAACAGAGGATCAGAAGCATAATAAATGTTTTAAATGAATAACGAGCATCGGAATTTTGGAAATAATATAGGAAACTAATTTAAAAGTTATTGAAGGGAAACTGTTTTTTTTAGTAATTTAATGACGTGGACCAATTAACCTTCAAATTCAAACAGTCTGATATTTTAAATCAGTGCAAGTTCTGATAATAAGTAACTTGTGTACAAACATGAAAATAAGTATGCCGATTGATCGAGTTACTGAGATAATAATGACTTAAGCTATACTTTTGAATTAAAAAAGGCCATAATGCATAACAGTTTGTCATCCTTATATATGACCACTGTAACATGTAGGACTGTCACAAGATCGTCCGTATAATCTAAGTTTAAACTGAACCGATTATTCGGGTTGAATAGATGATGCCTGGAAATATCATAACGTTTACAGTTATAACGGAGATACAATATTCAAAATTATTTACTTTATTCGAATGATCAGGTCCAATTCAATAATTCGATACTAGCGAAGTTACATACAGGTTTTGACGATAGATGACGGTATTTTGCACTAGACATGGTCCAGATTATATCAGTTGTTTATTGAATTAAAAGTGCAGAAAAACGCTTATTATGCCGTTTCAACTCAACGCAGTTATTGTCATTGTTATTGAGGTATTGATCTTAAAATTTCACGTCATTAGTGATAGAGGGACGAACTTTATGTACTCGCTTCGTTTTATTAAAGATGTTTATTTTCTGTAATAAACAGAAAACAGTCTGGAGGCTCATGGTCCTTTGAGGTAGTTTGAATATATTCCAACACTTTGAATAAATTGAACAATTATATATAATTTAATAAAGAAAATACAATTCAGGGATATATAGACAGGTAATGACACTATCGACAAATCAAAGAGCTATGGGCGCTGAATTTCTAGAGCTGATGATGGCTGGTGGAGATCTACGTTAGAAATATTTCAAAAATATTTCTACTCCAAGCAGCATTGCTTTTTCAAATTCTACTGCACGACTGATAATTCTCTAAAGTTAACTTTCAGTAGTTCATTAATATGTTTAGTCTTCAAATTATCCCAATTTGATTTTTTATATCACATCAAACTCAGAACTTCACCTATATATTTATATAAATAAAAGTTTTAATATTTTAAGAGGTGCCGCTGGTTTTTCTAACTGTAAAATTTAATGCTAAATACAGTTTTTAAGAACGTATTTCGAACAAATTTGGCTTCTATAATTCTTGTTCGACAATTTAAGTTTCCTTAAACTACATTATATGTTAACATAAACATATAAAGAATGTTTATAGTCGAATGATGAATGACATAGTTAAGGGTTCCGTAAGTTTGTCGAATAAAATGCGTTTAAATGTGAAAATAATGTAGAGGCGATGGTTTACAATGTTTCTCCCACATACAGTCACTTGATTTGTTAACATTTTCTTAAGAGGAGCGGTATTGTTAAAATAAGTTATACCAAGGTCAGTGGATTTCTTAAAAAATGATAAAACTCACGTGAAATTATAGCAAAACGTATGGACCAGCTTAAATATGCCTATACATCTGGACAGAAGGAAGAGCTATGACAATTGTTAATGGAAACTATTTTTTACCTTTAGTAATGACCATGTTGGTCAATTATCATCAAAACAAACCGAAAGGACAATTTAGTACAGAGTACTTCTTGGAACAGATGTTTGGTGCTTTCACACTTTGACTTATATTAATATTACATCTCATTCGATTTAATGTATTCTTAAATACCGAGCAAGGATTTGGTAATGGACATAATCAAAGGGTCAAAACTCTGTGTAAATTCATCGTAACAAAGGCAATAAGCACATCTCCACTTTGTAGTGATGAAATCTGGAACGTTTCATAAATGCCCAACAAAACATTGTAGAGATGGACGGAATCAAAGGGCAACATATCTGTAAAAAAAACTTAAATTCAAAACTTAAAGACAATAGGTTGTAGAGAAATTGCGTAGACAAATAAAATAGAAGCAAATCAATTATTTGATAATGTGCAGCATCAAATGACCATTAATCTGTGAAAAATCATCGAAACACATTCATCAAATAAAACAAGACAATATGCATATCTCCGCTTTTTTGTAGTGCATCATCCCATCAAGTTTATTTAAATGCATACCTGATGTTATAGGGATATAGCGCTGACTAACAAATAATAGACCCAAATGGACTTAAGTCGCTCACATTATTTCACCTTATTTCAACTATCACTTCTTGTCATAACTTGAGAATTATTTGTGTTCATATATATTTCTACGTAAAACAACACAGCCTAGGTCTAGCTCCTTTATTTGAACAAACTTGAAAACAAACCCTACTGGTGCAAACATTTATATCAAATATGAACTCATTATCTGAATTGTTCATGTGCACCTACTCGCCCATTTACGTAATAAATCCTTAAAGAACACGGTCACCACAGCTATAGCTTAACAATCCCCCATTAAACCGTAGCCCCTTTATTTGTTCTTGAAAAAAAAAATATTTTCATTTTTTATCCCTTTTTGTGCCCTGCTGACCCTTATGTTTATTAAATATCATTTAAAGAATCCATTCTCTACTGTTATGACAACAGATGCCCCAGACATCAAGATGTTTTAATTAATAACAAAACTAGATGAGAAAAACATAATTTCCTTTTTTCCTATAGTATTCTGATGTAAAAATCAAAGTCCCCTATTGTCCCCAAATGCAACCGGGTTTCTTCATTTAAACAAAGTTGAAACTAAAAGGGATCAATAAAATTAATAAATTGGGCTCATACATTTTTAATTTTCACAAAGTTATCCCTTTTTGGGCCCCTGTTGCTACCTTATTGATATTAAATTCCCTTAAAAGGACCCAGTCTCAATTGTTGTGACTTAGCCATGCTTCAGACCTCAAGATGATTAAAATAATACCAAATATGGATACGAAATAATTACCTTTTTCTTATAGTATCCCTTTTTAAAACTTAAAGTCCACATACTCAGCCTTTTTAGTTCAACAAATTTGAAACCCTTCTCAAAGGGATCATTTATACTAATCATGAACTCATTATGCCATATAAAGTCCCCATACCGAGCTCCACTCAATTCTAACCGCTTAATTTGAACAAACTTACAATTTCTTTTCATAGGGATTAGCTATAACAAATATAAATGCGATTTACTTATCAGCTCTTGAGACAGCGATTTTAAAACTTTCACAATTGTATTTCATTTCGCACCCCCTTATGGATATTGAATCCCCTTTGAAGGATCTAGTCTCAACTCTTATAACTGAACAATTCTTCAGACTTTATTAAACATTGGTAAGTAATTTCGACTTATCAATTACACTGGGGTAAGAGGCAGTGATCACTTTATAATGTTGTTTTTTTTAAATATAATTTTGTGCATTTACCTTCTTATTGATATAATACTTTTGTTGTTGTTAAGAACAATAGCTCAAGGAAAATATATATACATATGCAATATAAATCCTTGGAAAGAAAGTCTAATAAATGATCAGATCAGTGACTTAACTATGTGTAGAAAACTCGTATGACGACAGATGACTGTTTCGTACATGATTCCACTACGGTTTCGCAGAGAATTTCGATTTTGTTTCCAAGAAATTATATTTTCCCGTTGACCACTTTCACGACAAATGGAAATCAATTGTAGAATGAGCGATTGTTTTTTTGCGGGGACACATATTATCGACCAATTTAATCGCCCGCGAGAGCTAGCTTTAAATAAACTTCTTTGAAACAAAAGCAAAAATACGTACAGGAAAACTGTCGTGATCGAGTTATTTACGTGTCTATTTTAAGACTTTCATCTATTTGAGCATTTGCAATAACACTATCCGAAATTAAGTCCAATCCTTAAAGAATGTCTAGTTTAGGTAATTGAAACTTATTTACTTTAATTCGAGGAAGACACCTAATGGATACCACACATAACCGTGGTGAAGGATTAATCCCACGACCCTACAAACCTTGGTTCGATGTTCTTGTGGTATTGTTTTTAGCCAACACCGTCAGTGGTGACATACGAACTCTATGTACTCGCTTAGTTTTAGTAATGCTGGTAGTATGTGTAATCAACAAAAATCAATCTGGCGGTTCATGGTTATTAAGGTAGATTAAATATATTCCAACACTTTGAATAAAGTATGCATAATCAATAATTTAACAAATGAAATACAATACAGTGATTTAGAATCAGTTAATGAAACTATATACATAAAAGTAAAAGACTGTTTGAAAGGCTGTGTCGTATTCTGCCTGAAAATATGTTAAAACAACTTCATTACTCGTGATTCACTGGTTTAAATAACATAGAGAGCAGCGATTGTTTACAGTATTTTCCAATATACTGTCACTTGATTTTATTTTCTATTTTAACGGGCTAAGAGCAATACTAAGAAGTACAATACTGGTCAATTCCCATTCCAGTAAGAAATATATAATAAAACAGAATAAATTTTGAAAATAAAAACTCCCAACTATTAGACCATTAATTTTGGTCTAACGATAAGCAACATTGTGCACACAGCGTGCTATTAAATTAGACTAACAATGGTTTAGTTACATGCCCCTAGTCTACTTAATGATCTTAAACAGTAGCTTATTATTAAAAATATTCCATCAACGTAGTTTCCAGTAACTGTTTATACCTAATGTAAAACTCTTATATAAATATATCATTCGGTTGCCTTACTGTAAGGTTATAATGTATGCAAGTACGAGTATATTCAATGATGCGTATTTTGAATAATATACAAAAGCATCGTCGTGTAGTTTAAATATGTAATTATAACAGTAATCATGTAATATAGTTTTTATTTAAAAAACTTTTTTTAATTGTCTCAATGTTTTGACTACTCAGTCTGTATAAAGAAAAGACAATGACATATGCAAAAGGTTCCAACATATATGTCGGTTTCATTTGACAAACTTATCATAAGTTATCATGCTATTGATCTGTTGTAAGATTTTGTCTCTAGTACACATTTGTGGGCACATGGTTTCGCGCTCGGTAGATAAAATAAATTCGATGTAAAGCAATATTAAATTTAACCCACGTATTAATTACGTTAAACACATGTTCTATGACAAATTTATTGAATTAATATTTAATAAGTTAATTATAGTCTTAAATATGTAGTGAACTGCAACCTACGTTAGACAGGTTATGCATATTATTGATATATAAGAAGTATATTATAATTTTATGTTGAATGCTGTACTTATGAATGTCGTCATCAATAACGGGGTTTGTACTGTCAATGTACATTTATATGATGGATATTATCAGAAAGATAGGTAATCTCAAAATAATTTTTGTTAGCGTATTTTAGTACATCGTTTTACACACATTGTAACCGAATATGCTAGTTTATGTGGTCTGAATTACTGTGTCAGCTAGTACAAAGTATGTGCATATTATAGCCACGTATATCGTCAGGGTGTACAGGTTTGTTAAACTTATCGCTAGATAGATAAGGATAAAATATTTTAATTATTTTTTGCATATTCATTTTTGGATTAAAGAATAAGTCATTTTGACATTAATTTCATAAAATTTCGCTGAGTAAACAGCATTTTAGAAAAAAGTAAAAGGGTTTATTGTTGAAAAAACTAACCATATTTTTCATGTAGCCTTTAAGTACATTTGAATAGTACGATGTCTAAGTGACTGGTTAATTCACGGGATTGTTGAGGATTCATCTGTGGTGTGTGGTTATTTTCGTATATGTAAACACGTGTAATTACTACTATCTCGGTCAGTTAGCAAATTCCACCATGCGGAAACATTGATAAGGAGTGAAAACAAGATTATAACTAAACCACTACATACGGTATCTGAGTGCGTACTTTATATGTTATGGTTTCTACAGTTGAGTAATTTAAATGTCCGATAGCTATATTTCAACATAATCAGATCTAGGTAAACTTTGTAAGAGTTGTTGGTATATATTCCGACTAGAATGTATTTAATTTAATTTTATATCCGCAGTATTGAGAGTTGTTTATTTGGATATAGGTCGAGGAATCTAGGAACGTACTATTGTGTTTAAAATGAAGTATTTCAAATGTAAGATATGTGTAATTAAATTATGTTTATTCTGTTGTTGTTTTGTTTTTTTGGCAAAGCAAATAAATACAGAAATTGTCCGTCAGTGTTTAGATTGCATAATGTGGTTCTACGTAAGGATGTATATGCTACCATAAGATTTAATAGACTGAGATATATGAATGTCATTCATTAACGTTGCAGAGCAGTTTGTATCTCGACATCAGTTAAACACTAGTGAGTAGCAGTTTGTATCGCGACGTCAGTTAAACACTAGTGAGTAGCAGTTTGAATCGCGACAGCAGTTAAACACTAGTGAGTAGCAGTTTGTATCGCGACATCAGTTAAACTGAAGCTTAGTTATGTTGACACGTGAAATTATGGCTTAAAACATTATTATACCTGTATTTATTTTTCATGTTGAGTTAATTTCGTTGATTTGTATCAATTGTAAAGTTGTATATTCATAATTCTCTTTACGTTAAAATAAAATTGATTTTTTTAGTACAGTTTATTTTACCCTAGTGAGTTGTCGGCCCTTGATCATTTTGCTACAAATATTATTCATTATATAAATATGTAACTAAGTAGATGTGTGTATACATGGTGGTAGATCCATATAATTTCGCCTTTTATTAATACATTTGATTATTATTTAAACACATTTATTGACTGATGCTTCCCGGTGTATTTACAAAAACAGGTACAACATATTATTTGATCACTTGAAATGAAAAACAAAACTTTTATTTTACCGTCAATTATATAGAATTTATGTTAAAATCAAAATACAATATATAACCATGGGCCTAACTTGGCTTATCTTGGCTATAAAATAGCGTGTAGGCAAAGTTGTAGGGGGTCCGTGGGCATGCGCCACCGAATCGTTTTTCAACTAGACTGTCATGGGTGCGTTTTGGGCGTATATTTCTTATGACTTTAGAGGCTTAGTTAGCTTAAATATTAACCTTAAATTGACTGTTTTGTAATAAAATACATTGATAATAAATTAAATGTTTTGCTCACTTTAATAAAATTGAAATAGCCTTCTGTCTCATGAATTTATGTGGCTAATATTTTCATACAACTGATGCAATGTTTATAGTTTACACCCCTACCTCCGTGGAATATAAAATAAGTATTTCCGACTATCCGGAATATGTACAAGTTTATTTCCAATTGTCCGGAATGTATTTCATTGTAAATATTTCCAACTATCCGGCATATCTATATACAATCCTTTCCGATTTTCCGAAATGTACTGTATTAGCAAAATTGTCCGATTGTCTCGGATATCTATAAGAAAAATCATTTCCGATTTCCAGGATACAC
The DNA here is from genome assembly GCA_029582155.1 of Panopea generosa. NCBI lineage: Eukaryota > Metazoa > Mollusca > Bivalvia > Adapedonta > Hiatellidae > Panopea > Panopea generosa. Next base: position 18,662,642 of record CM055902.1, read on the forward strand.
TTCACTCGGAAATTCTACATGATAATCATATTGTCGAGTGTCCAGAATAAACTGCATAGTTAAATGTGCCGTCAAAAACATATATTATTAGATTCAAATATAATAAAAGTCCAGAATATCAAATATTGATTGAAATGAGCCATGTCCAACTTCTATAGAACAAAATAGAATATGAAATATATTGATAAAAGTGTAGCAATCTTCGTTATATTTTATGTCGCTTTAAAGGGCACTTAATAACTGTGATAAAGATAAAGTCAGGTATTCAATACAAGTATTTGTTTCCCTGAATTATCAGAATACAGACTACAGATGACGTGTATATCATTTTTTTGCATTATGAGAAATTGCAGTTATTGTTATAACAGTATTTAATGTGATATTGTTTTTATTGAAATTTCTTTATTTTAAAAGCAATACCTATACGTAGGACGTCGCACTTGACTATTTCAAAATACTCAAAAACAAAATTGCCAAGCAATCAATACATCAATAAGTAAATTTTTTTTTTAAAAATGGGTATAGCTGATAAGCAATGTATTCAAAGTATATAAAGCAGTGGAAATATGATCATAACTGAGGACCAGAAGCATAATAAATGTTGTTTTAAATGAATGGTAGGAAACTAAAGATATTGAGAGGAAACTGTTGTTTTTTTAGTAATTGAGTGACGTTGACCAATAAACCTTCAATTTCAAACAGTCGGATATTTAAATTCATTGAAAGTTCTGATAATAAGTCACTTGTGTACAAACATGAAAAGAATTAGGCCGACTGATGGAGTTACTGAGAGAATAATGACTTTAATGGCAATACTTTTTAGTTAAAAATGACCACAACGCATGAGAGTTTGTCATCCATAGATATTGCCAATGTGCCATGTAGGACTAGCACAAGATAGTCCGTATTAATCTAAGTTTAAACTTAACCGATTATTCGGGTATAATCGATGATGTCTGTAAATATCCTAACGTTTACAGTTATAACGGAGATACCATATTCAAAATCATTAACTTTATTCTAAGAATCAGGTCTAATTAAAATATCAGCGAGGCTACGTACGGGTTTTTACGATAAATAACGGTATTTTGCACTAGACATGGTCCAGATTATAGCAGTTATTTGTTGAATTAAAAGTATAGAAAAACGCTTATAATGCCGTTTCAACTGAGTGTTTTTGTGGTATTGTTCTTAACATTTGACGTCATTAGTGACAGAAGGACGAACTCTATACACTCGCTTCGTGTTATTAAAGCTGTCTATTATCTGTAATAAACAAAAATCAATCTGGAGGCTCATGGTCCTTTTAGGTAGTTTAAATATATTCCAACAGTTTGTATTGAACAATAATACATAATTTAATAAAGGAAATACAATTCAGGGATATAGAGACAGGTAATGACACTATAATGAGTTTTTAATTATCTTTTCCAATTTCGAAAGCAACATATCTTTAGCTTTCTTAACATATTTAAATATAATTAAAATCTGTTAACAATTAAAGAAGCTAATAAGCACCGCCAGCTACCATTTCTTTCTCTTACTCTGTATCAGTTTTACTTGTTATACTGTACACAGAAGCCAGTTTACCTATTTGAACCCGTCCAGTGGCGTTTGATTACACAACTTTGACTAGTTTACTCTGTCACATATGCTCAATACTGTGTGCAGATGGCGCATTATAGTCGCGCATTAAATTTTTAATCTATAATGGTTCATTAAGGTCTAAGTCTATAAAAATAATTTTTAAAAAAAAGAATATACTCTCATAACTTTCTCTTACTCTGTATCAGTTTTACTTGTTATACTGTACACAGTAGCCAGTCTACCTATTTGAACCCGTCCAGTGGCGTTTGATTACACAACTTTGACTAGTTTACTCTGTCACATATGCTCAATACTGTGTGCAGATGGCGCATTATAGTCGCACATTAAATTTTTAATCTATAACGGTTCATTAAGGTCTAAGTCTATAAAAATAATTAAAAAAAAAGAATATATGGTCCTTTTTGCTAAATATTCACGATCTTAACCTTTCCAATGCGGTTCAAATGGATCCTATTTTTTACCACGCATTCATTCTTTCATAGGTGTTTTTCGCACCTTTGGGATAGCAACCAGGCGAAAATAGAGCTAGTCAGATATCCAGCATTGAAATACAATATTGTCTGTAGAGAAGAAACATATAAACAAACTATTTAAACACAAAATACAAATCAGGGAGATAGTAACGGTTTCTAAAATTACCGACATAATATATACAGTGTCCATAGTAGAGCCACCGTGAGTGCCTGAATCTTGATTCACATAATTACATAATGTAGAGGCGATGGTTTAAAATGTTTCTCCCATCTACAGTCACTTGATTTGTTAAGAGGCGCGGTATTGTTAATAAAAGTTCTGTCAATACCAAAGTCACTGCATTTCTTCATCATTGATAAAACTTACGTGAAATTAAAGCAAAACGTATAAACCAGTTTATATATGCCTATAACAAATGGACAGAAGAAAGTGCTATGGAAATTGTTAATGGACACTATTTTTATTTAGGAAAATTGGATTTTTTTTTTAGTAATGACCATATTGGCCAATTATCCTCACAACCAATAGAAAGGGAATTTTGTTCAGAACACTTCTTTGAACAGATTTTTGGTCGTGCTTTCACACTTTGACTTATATCAATATTCTAAGTCTCATTCGATTCCCTAAAGTACTCACAGCATGGATTTGGTAATTGATATAATCAAAGGTTCAAAACTCTGTAGACATTCATCGACACAAAGGCAATAAGCACATCTCCACTTGGTAGTGATGAAATCTGGAACGTTTCATAAATGCCCAACAAACTTTTTAGATAAATACATGTAGCATTGACAAGGACATAGCCGTGGTGGAGAATCGATCCACCAACCCTCATAACCTGGGTTCGATGCTCTTGTTGTATTGTTCTTACTCGCTTAATTTTAGTATTCCATCAACGTAGTTTCTAGTTACTGTTTATACCTAATTTAAATGCATACATACACCTTATATAAATATATCATTCTGTTTCCTTACTGGAAGGTTATAATGTATTCAACTACATGTATATTCAATGGTGCGTATTTTGAATAATATACAGCAGCATCGTTTAGTTTAAATATGTAATTATAACAGTAATTTTGTAATATAGTTTTGATTTGAAGATCATTTCTAGAGTTTGTCATGTGCACCGATTCCGCGCACAAAGGGTAGCAACTTTTTTTTATTGTCTCAATGTTTTGACTACTCAGTCTATAGAAAGAACAGACAATAAAAGATTCAGGACGGTTTACAATAAAGACAGGTATTAAAACTAAAACGTGTAAATTTATGATCAGTTTCAATCAATGACATAGTTCTCTTTCACCAGTTAGACCAGCCAGTACCATTACGTACTATTTATTACAACTGACCATATTTCGGATGACATCTTCGTTTACCGATGCGCTTGACATCGATCTCTTTTATTGTTTTCAATATATGAAATATGCAAACTGATATCAAATAATTATTTATAGATTTAATATAAACATTAAAAATTATAGAAATCTTTTTATTTATACAAATATATGTTTTAAGTATAAAAACATAACTTTGCAACTGCATTTTATTTCATTTTATTTAACGATGGCTTATTTTAAGAGCTACGCAGTAAAGTGTATTTTAATTTATGTTATTTATCATTAGAATTGGTATCAGAGTGTATTTTGTGAATCTTGGTATTTGTTTTAAAAAAGGCCACACCAAATTGATGTCTTTGTCTTTGGATTTTTGTTTTGAAAAAAGGGGCGAGCCAGCGAATTTTTTTTATATTTTAGTTCGATCTTCGGATTGTTGATTTGAAAAACAGATGCGAACTTTCTTTATTATTATTATCATTATTATTTGTTATAAAAAATATACTTTTTTAATCAGTCTTCATAACTCTATATCTATTTCCATCAGTTTAATCTTTATTTGAACAATCCATTTAATTCTTTAAATAACCCTAAAACTTATAAGTATTGATGTAAACAACATGAGTATATAATATTCATCATTCATAGTTTAAAGTATTAACTAACTTAAATGTATGGCAGTTATTGTTGAAAGACAGGCAGACACCATCAATCAACAGACCAGCATTTTAGTTTACAATCTGGCTTAATATAATGTACATGTAGTGGTAATGGTATCTGAAGTTATCACAAATCCTATGGTTAAATTCCATGACAGAATAACAGATGACAAATTGATACCTAAGTGTCAATTATGTTAAACCTTAAAGCACTGAGAACAACACAACAAAGTGGTTTAAGCGACAAGTGTAGACCTGTATCAGACTGTATATAAAATGAATTGCAATCAGATACGGGTCTACGTGGTTCACTACTAAGACCACAAAATAATAACAAAAGTAATATACAATCATGATTTGTTTATTAAAATTTCGTTTCTTCATTAAAGCATATAAAAGATGAAGGAGGGGTGGGTTGGAGGAGGGGGGGGGGGGGGGGGCTTAAACCTTTTTTTAAACCTTGCATTCTAACTTCCTGGTGGGTAGAAACTTTTTTTAACTTTATTATCAAGTGCTTATGTAGATAGTTGCTGTATATAAAATATCCTCTTTGATCCCGGGGTTTTCCCGTCCAATAAAAAATACCGGAAAATAGCCCGATGTTTAAACCGAGATTAGAAAGTCGCGCCTGCTGCGAACGATTCGTGACGAATAAATTCATTGGAGATTCAACAGGAATTTCCTCGTGTTATGATTTATTGCATAGGAACGATCAGTGTCTAGTTTGCAAATGATTTAATAATTATAATTGCGTTGATATGTAGAATGAATAAATACAGTAACTATTTTAGAAACGATTTTGAGTCATTTCTATTTCGCAGTTTTTCAGATTTTTCGGACGTGTTAAAGATCGTCTTTGGTATACAGTTTTATATATTGATTTTCTTTATCGTAAACTATGTGAAAACCAATAAGGCTACGAGAAATATGCCAAATAGTCGTGCTCTCGTGTGTAATCAATGCAAGATTTTGAACTTTTTTTAGCAACGTGTAGTTGAACCAGACATAAAATTAATCCAGTAAATATCGAGTACGCACATTTACTCCACGTCAGTCAAACGATTATGGCAACAAACGCTTGAAAGGGAAAGTCATAACCAAAATAAAGGACTGTTTACGGAAAATACACGTTTATTTTTTAGGTGCGGGATTTTTATTTTTGTTTTATTTTCTGAGAAAAAGTGCACTTTTTTTTTCTTTTTTCTAATCTTTTTGAAATGACGCGGCATTTTTTTTCTTCTCAAAACCAATTTAACAGGGGCGGGAAATCCGACGACCAAGACATCAATTTGGTATGACCTGTTGCTGAAGAGGTAAAAACAAAACACCTGTATGGTAATATATACTTTTTATATCTGAATTTGCATTTAAAGACGTTTCTTCGAGTAAGTTCTAGCGCGGAGATTTTTTTGAATTTTGCACACAAGTACTTTGAAGTAAGATAAGTTTAAAACACTTAAAAAAATATAGGTCTCCATGCTTGTTTTTTTGCTATGACTATTTTTAAACTACACCGTTTTACATTTTTTAAAGAAAAAACAGCAAAAGGGTGTAACTTATAAATCTTGTTTAATTAACTAACAAAGTGATATATTTCAACAAAATATTATTGTCACTCATGTAACAAAAGATAAAGTATCTAAAACAATAAAGTCATGATCCTATTTTGAGTTTCACATTTCGTACAGTAATTTTCATAAATGTCTACGATTATAGAATTGGCCGTTAACGCTGTTTTTTTACACTAATTTAAAAATAAAAAAAGTTCTAACGCGGAGAATTGCTTCATTCTTTCTACAAAGAGGCACCATAACATACTATATCAGAAAATAAAATAAAAAATATATGTCCCAATGCTTGTTACTAAGTTACAGTGCTTAATGTTACCTTCCTTTTCATAAAATGGCCGTAAATGATGCATTTTGACACTAATTCAATAATAAAAAAAGTTCTAATGCAGAGAATTGTTTCATTCTTTCTACAAAGAGGCACTTTAACAAATTATATCAGAAAATAAAATAAAAAAACATATATTGCCTTACTTGTTACTAAGTTACATTACTAAATGTTACCTCCCTTTTTCATAAAATGGCCGCAAACGATGCATTTTTACACTAATTCAATAATAAAAAAAGTTGTAACGCAGAGAATTGTTTCATTCTTTCTACAAAGAGGCATTATAACAAACTATATCAGAAAATAAAACAAAAAATAGATGTCCCCATGCTTGTTACTAAGTTACAGAGCTAAATGTTACCACCCTTTTCAAAAATGGCCGTACATGATGCATTTTGACACTAATTCAATAATAAAAAAAGTTCTAATGGGAGAATTGTTTCATTCTTTCTACAAAGAGGCATTATTACAAACTATATCAGAAAATAAAATAAAAAAAACAGGTCACCATGCTTGTTACAAAGATACAGTGCTAAATGTTACCTCCCCTTTTCATAAAATGGCCGCAATTGATGCATTTTCACACCAATTCAATAAAAAAATGTTTTAACGCGGAGAATTGTTTCATTCTTTCTTCAAAGAAACACAACAACAAACAATATCATGAAATAAAATAAAAAATACATGTCACCTTGCTTGTTACTAAGCTACAGTGCTAAAGGTTAACTTCCCTTTCATAAAATGGCCTAAAATTGTCAAAATTGTGAACATTATCTGTTGTAATTTTTATAAATGAAGTTTCATTGCAGAGGTAACTTTCAAATTTCTAAATGATGCACTAAATAGCAATTATAATATTTGTATTTTATAATGTAATTACTGTTACTACTGTCCTGGTGTACTACTTGACTGACTTCATCACTGAAAATTAAAGGAAGCTTTTATGAGATAAAGAAATAAATGACAATGTTTGTTTGTATGTAAGCTTAATTTACATCACCACCAGTTTCCCATTTGGGTGATGCACCCAGAAGAGTGAACAGTTTAGTCTTTTTAGGTTTGTGGGGGATAGTGCAGGAAACAAATATCATAGAAACCTAATCATATGTTTCACCGGGTTATTTTGTTTGGTGAATAGCACCATCATAAAAGTCCTCAGTTTAAAGTCCCATCTGAATGACAGTTAGCACTGTAAGTTAGCCAGCCTTAGGTATCAAACTCTCAACCCTGAGCTAGAAGTATCGTGCTCTACTGACTGAGCTCATCGGTCTGGCTAAAAATACGACAATGTATTTTAATAAAACAGCACAATATATGGGTATAGTTTGACAACTCAAGGGCTATAACTGAGCAGCAATTCCTGTTATGATATCTATGTTCAAACCATTGAACAAAATCTTATGGTTATAAACTTGCATGTATGTGGACTTTTTTTACTGAATGAAACTGTTATGTTATGTAACAAGCAGTCAAGGGATTGCAAGCTCAAATCCCCACTTTGCCAGTCTCTGTGATGATTTATATATATATGCAAATTCCAACATTGTGTTTCATGTTCATTCGTCTTTAATCACTGATTCAAGTGGGAAAGTTGTCAGCTATTTTCACGGATATTGGGTGTGCCAAACAAGTAGTCACATGTTTGATCCCCCTCAGATCATCTGTTGTGCTCATGATTATTTTGTTGTATTCCATAGTAGAAATAAGCTGAAACGGTTAAATTACCTGCGCCTCTGTTTAGCATTCCTAAAATGTGTTGAATAGTTTCTTATTTTCATAATTCATGTAACAATTTTCTGTTTAACAGGAAACACAGAACGTGACGGTGTATAAATTTACTTTTAACATGTAAGAATACTGTTCGAACCCCCGGCAGCAGTCTCCAGGATGATAGATATACAGCATTATTTGTCTTTATCAATCGTCTCTCACCGCTGATTCAAGTGGGAAAACTATCAGTTACTTGCAGAGATGGGGTGTGCTCAAATACTGGTTAACTCCAGGTAACAGTAGTTAGGTGGTCGTCTGTTAGCCCTCGATGGCATGAAAATAATGTAAATATTCAACCAATCAATCACTTTTTATAGTAGTTCTTTTCTAGAAATCATAAAGTAAGTTATCATTTTATGTGATACATCGATATTGATCAGTGAGTTATGATAAAGCATCACATTACCTTATACTCGATTGCTTTGGGTTGATGTCAAATGATATTGGACTTTTCCTGTTTAATCGATGTGTCTTGTTTGTTTCCATTGTTCTTATACTTCCACATATACAGTTTATGTATAACATTGACCCATATAAGTGTCTTCCATAGTGTCCTTCAATACCAAACTTTTACATGCATCAGGTCAGCTAAATGTCAAAATTCAAGACTTATAGACTTTCCTTGTCTCCATCCCGGTATGAATAATATTGTTTCAGGTAAATTCATCATGTGTTCAGCGCTTTGGAACAAATTCACAAATGATTCATATCCGAAAATGAGTTATCCGAAAGGTTACCACTACGAGTATTGATTATATTTTCGTAGTTGTTACTCCGACTTCGTTATGTACAAGCACTTCTGGTGGTTTAGAACGGAAAACAATATATTCTTCCGTGCTTTTCGATCGCTTCCTTGACAAAATTTACATTTCTGACATCTCGAAATGAAAATACTTCGCTTTGTAAATATCCTAATGTGACTCGACTTTTAATTAACCAAACGGCGAAATTAGACCCCGAAACTGAAAGTAACAGAAAGGAACTATGCACGAAGCGATGCGCAGTAACAACCCACAGAAACGTCTTTAACTTAAATACTTGGAAGTTTAATCAAATTCTATCCATAGAAAAAATGACTGTAGAAATCGTCTTTTACTATTGATATTTGCCAATAGGATTTTATTTAAACGTTTTTATATTAAGTCGATCGTGACACAAGTTCTTACAACCCGTGCTTGAAGTATTTCTAGGTAGAACCCGTATAAATCAGGTTTTATCAGTCAGTTTGTCGCTTACTGATGTTACCATAACTGGTTGAATAAGTGACTTAGTCAAGACTGTTATAACACCATAATGTGTGAGGTGTCGACATCATACGTTCCTGATGTCGATTTAATGAATTGGTTATGTGAAAATAAGGCAAGCCACCACCCACATCTGTATGTGTTAAAATATGTTCTTTATTACATGTATCGCTAAGTAAAAAATGAATAATAAATGGACTTTCAAATATAGTTGAAGAGAACAAAACATGTGTAAATATATCAAAATATGCCCATAACAAACGGTCCGAAGAACTATAAATGTTGTATTAAACGAAACAAAAAGCTTCAGAGCTCGAAAAGTATTAATGGAAATAATGTTATGGTGGAGAAAACAGGTTTCTATTTTGAGAAATAGTCACGTTGACTAATTATCCCTTATTATCCTCAAAATAAATATTTAGGTTTCTGTTTATATTTTGATCATTTACACACAATGTCAATATTCTGAATATTAAGCGTTTTTTATGCGAAATCTCGTATATCGTATATAACAAAGGAAATGTGACAAACATAAATTTAGTAAAGGCCGTTTACTTCAAGACACAGCCTGCATACCCTAATTGTCTTCAGACACCGGCCATGCAAAAAACGGTAATGAATATTCTTATACGGTATAAACTTGAAGTTATACGGTATAAACATGAAGCTAGAGGAAGTATTGCTTGATAAAATAAACCCAACAACTGAACTATTGAGAAAGTCGTTCTGGAATTAGATCCTTTTCAAATCTGTGTTCAATCTATAGTATATAACAAAACAAAAGTGACAATCATATGTTAGAACATGTAAAGACCTTTTGCTTCAAGACACATTAGGCATACCCCAACTGTCTTCAGACACCCGCTATGCAAATACTATAACGAATATTCCGATACGGTATAAATAGGAAGCTATAGGAGGTAACGTATGATAAAATAAGCCAAACAATTGAACTATTGAGCCAGTCGTTCTGGAATAAGACCTTAAGTTTTCAAATCGCCAATTTATGGGCTAAAACGTTTAGGCGAAAATAATGCGGCACATTTTAGCGGGTTATTACAGGACTAAAACGGCTCAACACAACTGTAGCCAGGTACGACAACATGTTTCATAGAGAGTCAACAAGTCTTTCATGATCACTTACTTATTTCAATATCATCTAGAACAACTGATGGGACCTATTTCCTAATCCATAACAAACAAATTGTTCAAATTCTGCTGTTTTTATTTGAATTCTGAATTGTACATGAAGTGTGCTGATTGGTCCTAAAATACACACCCCTGAGGAAAAGCCAATCAGTGCGCTTGATATATAATCAACATTTTGTCAGGAACTAGCAATGCATCTTCAATAAACAAAACAAATTATGAAAATTGGTCTCATGACTCAGATAAACAGCAATAAAATATTGAGTTTTTGGTTTGATAATATATCTCAATCAAGGTCTAGTACATCAACAGTATGTACGCTTTTAACAGGAAGATACTGATTAAACCGATGGCTGCTTCCCGAAAAACTGCTTGGTTAAGTAATAGCGGTATTGTTTCTAAAGAGAAATTCGGTGTAAAGGAGGATACGTTTTGGTGGTTCCATACATTGACTTCTATCAAAGTTCTTAGTTTCACTAGATTCATACCCTTAAAGATTTGGAAATGGACCGAATCAAACGGTCACAACTCTGTGAATCATTTTTTCAAACAAAGACAATATGCAATCTCCATTGGTAGCGATGCATCCTAGAATGTTTCATAAATGTTCAACAAAACGTTTTACAGAAATAGCGTGGAGAAGGATATAGTAATAGACGGAATCAAAAGGCGATAAATCACATGTAAAAAAATCATCAAACCGAAACACAGACAAAATGCGCATCTCCACTTCGTAGTTATGCATCTTGGAAAGGTTTATACAATTCCAACCACATGTAAAAAATAGCGCGGACAAACAAATAAAGAAGCAAATCAATCATTTGGGAATGTGGAGAATCAAATGGCCATAACTCTGTGAAAAGTCATTGAAACAAACTACAAAGACAATATGTATATCTCTACTTGACAATGATGCATCCTAGAACGTTTTTATACATTTTTAACAAAACGTGTTAGAGAAATATTGTGAACATGGATTTTGTAATGGACGGAATCAAAGGGTAATAATAACTCATCAAACTGAAACAAGACAATATGCAAATCTCAACTTGCTGGTGATGCATCCTAGTAAGATTAGTAAAATCTCAACAAGATGCAACATTTGAATAACTTGGGTTAATTGTGTTCAAATTGAGCGGATTTTACATGTGGTACGTCGATGCTGACATTGACTGTGGGTGATTACATAAGTACACTTATTCATACACTAATAGTCGTGATGAAGGATTGAACCCACGACTATCAGATTATGGGTGTGATACCCTACCACAGGAACAGGCGTTTAGTACATACAATAACGCCTATATATGCTCATATTTCTTTAAGATAGTTTGAATATATTCCACCATTTTAAATAAATTATACATGAGAAATTACTGTAACAAACGAAATACAACTCAGGGATTTAGAAGCAGTTAATGACACTATCTACATGAAATGAAAATACTTACAAGTTGTAAGTTACAACCATAAAAGTGATCCGGCAAGTCTGAAAAATATTTGAAAACAACTTCATTACTCGTGATTTACTAGTTTAAATAACATGGCACATGGTTTATTTGCAGTGTTTTCCAATCTACTGTCACTCGTTTTTTTTTCTATTTCAACGGGCTCTTAAGAGCGTGATACTGCTGAAGTCTAATTTATGATAGAAACATATATGCAAATAAGAGGCCCAAGAGGGCCCGAGGTCTCTCTACTGACTCATAGTGGCCATAGCACTTTTTAAAAAATCACAATATTTACCCTCTTTCGGGGTCCTCTTATCAACTTATGGATAAATACTCCCACCACACCAATACTGAACTAAAACTTAATTGCTATGAAAAGGAAATACTTTAAATTCCCATACCATTCATCTGTAAAACAGATATAGTCCCCGTACAGAACCCTTATACAGCCAAGCCCCTTGATTTGTCAGAACTTCAATCACCCAATCTTAGGGATTTGTTTTGAACAAAAGTGCTCTAGATTTTAAAAAGTAGATTTTTTGTACACATGGATCAGTTTTCCCTATAATATTTCTATGTCAACGTAAAAGTTACATGACAGGGCCCCAATATATCCCATCCCCTTGATATGCAGAATCTTAAATCCTTGCTGATGTAAGGATAAGTTATATAAAATATGAACTAGTTTGACTGAAAGGTTATTTAGAGGAAGCTTTATGAAAATTCCAAATTTTAACCTTATTGCCCTATCCACCCCTGACCCCTTATTAAATTCAATCCTCTTTATTGAACAAAATCAAATTTATTGTTGCTAGACAATGCTTTAGATCTCAAATTGAACAACATATTTACACAAATTGAAGAGAAAATGCCGTAGAATTTTCAATTTTCCGCTATTATTCCTATATAAATCTCAAAGACTTCTATACATCCCAGTGCCCCTTGATTTGTACAAACTTAGAACGGTTAATCATAGGGAAAGTTTATATCAAATATGAACACATTTGACAGGTTGTTGAGAATAAGATTGATGACATGTAACAAAATAGTTGTTGTGGCCTAATTTAGTAGTGTCAGCTAGTACGTGGCCATTGTAGTGATATAGGCTATATTTAGGTCAGGTAGCGTGGAATTGTTAAAACGTATTGATACCTCGATAGGAGCAACGTTTTTAAGATATTTTTTACATTTCCATTCTTTGATTACAGAATAATTATTTTGAAGTTCCATTAAGTATTAAGAAAGTTAGAATAATTGAACGGGTTTATTTGTCATAAAACTAATGTAGGTTTACATTGGCATAATAGCGTAAAATCTGCTTCGTACGATGTTTGGGAATTTGTTGTTTCATAATTTACACGAAATTCACTAAGGTATGTGGACTGTTTTGCTATATATGCTGACTGTGTTATGGAAGCAATGTCCAGTTAGCAGATTCATCTTTGGGTGTAATTGTGACGAGAAAGATTGAGCATGTTACTGTTCCAGTACATAACAGCATATGGGTATGTGAATTTTATATTATGTTGTATTTAAATGTCTGATATATATATTTTTGACATGATCATATCTAAGTAAAGTTGTATAAATTGTACATATCCATTCCGACGGTAATGTATGTAATAAAATACACATCCACGGTATTGAGAAGCGTTTTGTTAGAATATAGGCCGAGGAATCTGAGAACGTATTTTGAGCTGTTGATACTGTGTTTACGATGACATATTTGAGATTCACCATGTTAGAATTGATTGATATGTGTAATTAAATTTTGTTGATGCTTTTTCTGATATTCACAAAGTGAATAGATACAGAATTGGTCTGTAAATGTTCATATTATAAATGAAAAGTTATGTAGAGATATAATTGCTATGTTGAGATTGACGGAGGGTCATATATGAGATGTTGTTTAAACTGCCATGAAACTGCAGATAGTGAAAATTGAATGAACTGTTATAATATCTTGATAAATCTACCATGAAACTATTAGATGGTTAGAAATGAATACACTATTATCATATATTGATAAAAATACAATGAAATTGATAGATGGTTAGTAATAGACGCCATGTCTTTATATATTTGAGTAACTAGTAAATCTGAGATTATATATATACTGTAGCCGTTTTTAGACGTAAGCGAGGAATGTGTCCGCTACGTTAACGACGTATTGACGTGCCAGGAGGTCAGCTGGTGGTAGTACAGTCATAAGGACAGCAACCCACATACTCGTCATATGGACGACTTGACGTTCCTGACGTCGGAATGCGGTCGACAGTCGGTACGAGGCGACATGAAGCCATATACTCAGTATAGAGTTCTAGGTGAGATAACCCAGTTTATATAGCTACCGCCGCACGGGACGAGTGATGTTAAATCTATAATCCGGACGCGGGTAGTTTCTAGTGCAATTTTAAAAACAGTTTTACATTTAAATGATATAAGCAGTTTGGATCGCGATGTAGATTACGTACTATATATTGTATAATAGTATATTCGTAATTTTATTCATGTAAAAGTAAAATTGAAAATTTTACTTTGTGTATGATTGTATTCTACCCTTGTGAGTTGTCGGCCCTTGGTCATTTTGCTACATGACAATGTTCAATTTTAACCATTTGTTGACCCCACATGGCCCCTTTTAGAAAGTGAATCCTTCGTATTGAACAAAATCTTATTGGTTATGACTAGAAGAAGCTTCAAAATTCAAACTGGAAAAAAAGAGAGAATTTTCCGTTTTCCAATAGAATTCCTATATCAAACTCAAAGCCACCTTACAGACGCAAATATGAATAAATCTGACTTACCGGTTCTTAAGAAAATATTTTTGTTATTCCTAATTTTTATCATTTCGGGGCCCATCCTGACCCCTTAGAACGTTGGAATCCAGTCATTTTTACAAAGTTGAACCTTTTTGACCAAACAATGCTTCTGTAAAAAGATAGGCAAAATCAGTTCCTTTTTTTAAAAACAAAAATTGTCCCCTAATTGAACCCTCGGGGCGGAATCAGTTTTCACTCTAGAGAAACAATTTGAACAAATCTAACAGAACTATAGTTGGTTATCATTACTACATAAACATTTTCAAAATCTGTTGGGCGGTTTATGAGAAGAAAATTTCTTATGTATTAGACTATTTTTAGTAACGGCGGCTATCTTTAATTTCAGATCAAAAAACATTCTGTATAGTCTCCTATACAATAGAAACATCCATATGAAGTTTAAGCTTAAATGACCTAGTGGTTTCAGAGAAAGTGCTGCTAACAGACGACAGACGACGGACGACGGACAACGCGCCATCGCATAAGCACTTCTGGCCTTTTGCCAGTAGAACTATAAACGGACAAAATATTAAAAATGAAAATTGACCAATATGAAAAGGCACTACTTGACCTCTAGGTTGAAAGATAAGCAACATTTTGTACACAGCGTGCTATAACATTAAACTAATACTGGTTAAGTAACCTGCCCCTTGGTTACTGAATGACCCTTAACATTAGATTATAATTTAAACTGTTCCATCAAGGTAATTTCCTGAAACTGTAAATATCTAAACACACACACACACATATATATATATATATATATATATATATATTATTCTGATATTTTACTGCACGGAAATAATGTATATGCAAGTGTGTGTTGAATGAAATGTTCTTTGAATAGCATATAATAGTATCATTTAGTTTAAATGTATAATTAAAATAGTAACCATGTACTTTAGTTTTCATATAACTACTGATATTTGCCAGTTGTTTTTTATTTAAACATATTTGTCTTCGATTGTGAAACAAGTTCTTACAACTAAGACAAATAACCGTTGAAGTCTTCCTGGGAAGAACCATTTATAAACATATGTATATAAAGTGTCCTGCTCAAGGACACCAAACATAGCCGCGGCGGAGGATCGAACACACGATCCTCATATTCTAGGCCCTATGCTGTACCATTGGACCACGCACTCCACATAATTTGTGCCAACAAAACATAAGCTTTTGGTAGGACAGCGCACTCGAATACTTTAAATAATTAAATACAACCTAAAATAACATAACCTGTCATAAAAGCAACTTAAAACTGACTAAGAAACTGGCACGAAAACTTATGTGCATCCACATTGAAAATCAAAAATGTTTTGACCTACCCTACAGGAGAAATGCTTTCTATTTCTTTAATATATTATCAGTTTGTAGACACTGCATATGAGCATATGTTTATTGATTTACACACGCTTTTTTCTCTTTAACTATCAATTGATAGCTCATTTATTAAGAACATATTTTAACACATACAAAAACAGGCAAGTAAAGCCAAATAAAATTGATCATAGCTGTACCGATCAGTTAACATAACCACTTTTTCCTGGGATCATTTTAGCCTAACAATACTCGAGCACACCCATCTCCGCGATGAACTGATAACTGTTCAACTTGAATCAGTAGAGAGAATCGAATGACAATCAGACGTAATGTCGTGTATCAAGCATCAAAAAGATTGTGGCCGGGTGGCAATTCGAACTCACGGCCCCTATACTGATAGTCAGACACGCTACTAATTGAGCAAACCAAAACGAATATCATTGAATATAAATCTACACAAATTCAACAAATCTATTGAAGAAAACTCAAGTTATAAACAGACGGAAACCGTTTCATCTATTAAAGCAACTGTGACCTTTACCCGACAAAATTGATCAAGTTTATAATTCAATAAGATACAAGCTCTAGTAATAAACAACATTTCGTACCATTGTTAAAACAATTAGCTTAATATGTGTATTTGAGTTATTAACCGGATATTGAATAAAATGAAATTTTTAATATAGATAAACAGCCATAACTCACACAAATTAAAAATCCAATACAAGGTCTATTAATATCTAACATTTAATTCGTGTATAAATCTTTAAACAATCAGGCAACCACTGATGGAGTAACTGGGAGAGCGTAGATTAGAATATATTTTAGGTAATAAATGGTCAGAAAATTGCAATCGCGGAGTTCTATTTTGTTCCCGTGCAAAATGTACATAACTAGTGCAACGTGTGTTCGAATTGAGCAGATTTTACATGTATATATATATATATATATATATATATATATATATATATATATATATATATACATATATATACTCAACCAAAAATTTATATATGAGATAACCCTATCGAAACGAAATATAAGAATTATTAATATGAAAAGCAAAATGTAAAATTCATTTGAATCCATACTGGTACACATTCCCTCTATAATATGGCTACCTTATCGAAACGAAATATAAGGTTACCGTAGAGAACGTTTGATATGGTTTAATAAGCCAGTTTGCACCATTTAGATACATGTATATATATTGATAGTTTATTAACTTCATGATATATTACTTATTATTGCAATACCACATATCACGAAATGCTAAGACACATATTTTTAAAAAGTCCAAGCTGTCTTTTTAATTTAAGAACTATTTAATTGCGATAAACATATGTTACAGTACATGAATTAATTGTACACGTGTTTGCATGTACATTATATAGCAAAACAATTTTACACCAAACCCCACATATAGTTTTTGCCATAACTTATCCCGTTTGCTATTGTTATCAATACAATCAAATAGAATATGATTAACTAAATATGAAAATGGCACTAAACATTTTGAACACTTTTGCTGGAATGGTCTTAAAAAAATCTACACATTAGATATGCTATTGTTTTACATGACTCTGTAAATAGCCTATCAGTTTTACTCAGTTTCCAAAGTAAGCACAAATCAAAGTTACAATGGATGAGATTGAATCCTTTAAGAAATTCATCTTTTTGACATCTATTTAATAACTGTTTGTTTTCGAATCCACCAACAGCATTATTTACTATTGTTTTCCATTGACATTTTGATGGGAAAGCACTTGTCTGCGAGTATTCATCTAAGGACGATGAAATATCATATTTTTTACAAATATTTTTTATATCGGCAATGAAACCTTTAACTTTAGTAGGTATTAACTTACAGTCAAATAAAAGATTAACAAATATTTGCTTTCCTATGAAATAGGGTTACAACCTACAGAGCTGACCTAAAGTTTCCTTTAATCAATGTCAGCTTCCATTGATAGGCATCCTACTATACTTAGTACTACGTCTGTTCTTGTATACTTTGGTAATGACTGAATGTATTTTAAACAGAACCAATGTGCTCTTTCAAGATTCAGTATAGGGCATTAGTAAGATTGTGCTATAGCTCACAGCCTTATAAAGTTTTTGGCAAGACAACCGACTTATATATTTGTTTCGCCGTTACTGGGTGAATTTCACCAGAGTATACTTCACAATTTATTATATTTAAAAAGGTACTCCTAATTTTGTAGCCGCTTCCTTTACAACATTATTATTATTCTCGTATTTTTCGAATAGCACACCTAAATGTGTATACTGCTCCACTTCATCTACTCTACTGTCCCAAAGAATCCAGTTATGTGTGTTTAATCTATATTTGTTGCGTGATTCACGAGATACAATGACCGAGCATTTAGAAGCATTGTAAAAATAATGATATTTGATACCATACTTGTAGCATATATCAAGCATGTGACTTAACCTAGTTTTAGATAAAGATATTAAAACCATGTCATCAGGTGATGTAAGACAGGAACACGTAATGTTATACATATTAAACCCATATTCTGAAGCTTTTAACTTATCCATAAGATCATTTATAAAGACGATGTACAGAAAAGGACGGAGAACCCCTCCCTGTCTGGTACCTTGCAATACTGGGAATCAGTCTGAAAAATGACCTTGGTTTCTGACACAACTGGTCATATTTATAAATAAATTAATAACAACTTTAAGAATGTATAACGGTAAACCAAATTTGAACAATATTACAAGTACCATAAAACTTCGTGTCAAACGGTATCAAATGCACGGCGTACATCTAGAAAAGCAATATTTAATTGACTCTCATTTTCTTAAGCGAAATTAGAGCTTTCACGCAGAACAAAAGAAGTCATCATGCAACCAATATCACGTGAAACCCCCCTTGCAATTTATTAATTTTCTGATACGCACACTTACGTTCATTTCTATCGAGATTCCTATAATTTTAACAGTACCGATTAGAGGGTAATTGCTCGATAGCTATTCGGGTCATTATTTGCCTTTTTACCACCTTTGTATAAGGTATGATTAAACATTTCTTCATTTCATTTGGGGTATGCGCATATGTAGTCATATTTTTTAAATATTTTTGCTAAGAGTTTTAGTACAATTTCACCACCATAGGTAATACTTTTGTAGTAAACATTATCACACCCGCAAGCTTTAAACTGTTTTGCTTTTAAGCAGGCTACAAGCACTTCGTTAATACTTTAAGACAGAACATTTGTGTATGTTACATGCGATAGAAAGTTATTTATCGAGTGACATTCACTTTTGAAACTGTCATTTTTTTGCACCATAAAAAATAGGATTATCATAGCTCTTTAAAAAAATACCCCCAGTGAATTGTGTTTGATTTTTGAGGCAATAAGGTTCCAGAATGAGCCATTTATGTTCTTTGGCCAAAAAATTATTTTCGATTTTTTTAATTTTTTTCATTTAATTATTTTTTGTTTTATTTTGTCCAAAACCTTTAGTGCAAGCGAATTTTAAAACGTCTAAATAACTTCAATTAAAAACGTTATTAACGTCAACCTTAACGGTTAGATTTATCTTAAAAATACTGTAACTTTTTTTTATAAAGCAAGATAATTAACCAACATGAAATGGACATTTTAATCTCAATAATGTGTGAATAAAGTGCGTAAATAAGCATAAAGTCGCATAACCTGAAAACTTCTCTTGTGACCCCAACAAGCTCCAAAATGCGAACATGCTTCAATGCTAATAGGAGCCTCGCATTATGTAATTTTCCTGATTCAACGCTTCAACTCCAGCCAGTATTGACCCCTATATAAGTTCTTAGTTGTTTATGACTCTGTCCTTTTTTGGACTACAGACCTGGAGATCACTAAATTGAAAAAGTATATGTGTCACGCCTTGCTCTAAAATAAACGTTATATGGTTGATTCGTTTTGGTATTTAAATCTAATATGATTATTGAAAAAAAAATCGATTTTGAAAGAATTCTAAAGGCGAGAACATGGTTATTATTTAGTTTTACAAAATAAAATTGTGTGGTTTTAGATAAACTGAGTGTAATCAAACTCAACTCAAATATTGTAATCGACCTTGAAATTAGTTTATATACATATACATGTATATTCCAACACTTTGAATTTATCGAACAACTATATGCCTGAAAAATTGAATATATAAATGAAATATAATTCTGGGATTAACAAACAGCTCATGACACTACCAACAAAACAAAACGCCATAGCCGGGTCAGCTGAGAATTCTTGAACCTGGAATTTTCAAAAACTAACTTCATGTTTAAACAATACGATAACGATGGTTTAAATTGTTTTACCAATGAACAGTCATTTGATTTAATTGATATTAAAACTACACAACCAGTAAGTTATATCATATTAATGGAATAAAAAATGATATAATTGTAATGTTTAGCGTTTAACATCTATAGTTCAGACTGACTTTTCTCGACTACACCCGGGAATCATCGGTTTAACATGCAATTTAAGATGTGTATAAAATATACCATACTGTTATAATATTCCCATGTAGCACAGTGGATATATCTAGGGATTGCCGCATGAGCGATCCGGGAGCTACCACAGTGATAAGTAATTCATTTTTTATTTTTTATTTTGGTTAATTTCACCAGCAACACTTTTTCCATTTACAGTTGTCCATAAACGGCACTTGCTATCAAAATAGGTTAAAACAAAACAAAACAAAAGACTAACTTATCTGCATATATCTAGCAACCCTTCCCTGTTATCTTTAATATATGATGCCATCAAGGAGTCCTTATACCAGAAGATGGCGGAATTTGAAGGGTATGTTCAATTGCAATTCAACAGGAAACAGTATGGATATCATCTGACATGTTACGACAGAGTTCTCCTTCACCAGTTTAACCAGCCAGTGTCGCTACTCACTATTTTACTACAACTGACCATATTTCGGATGGCATCCTCATTAACCGATACGTCTGACATTGATCTATTTTATTGTGTTCAATATATGAAATATGCAAACTGGTATAAGATAATTATTTATAGTAATTAAATATGAATATAAAATATTATAGAAATCTTATTTTTTATACAAATGTATGTTTTAAGTATTTAAACCTTACTTTACCAACTGCATTTTATATAAAGATGGCTATTTTTCTCCAACTATGCAGCAAAGTGTATTTTTATTTATTTTTATTATAATATTAATTGTGAGGTTTTAAACAAATTCTATCCATACACTATATCAAAATATTAAAAACAAATGCTTGAGTTTTATTGCAAAATGGAAAAAAACATTGACACTCAATCTAAATGATTTTGTTTTTTAAAACCATGAACAGTAAATTCAAGCTTATAATTGTCTTTTCCATGACAACGGTTATTACATGCATGAATTTTTGTATTTGTTTTAAATAAGAACTAGATGTAAACAATTTCAAATATAGTTTTCGCATTGCTTGTAAAACCTACACTTTTTCAAAATTACTAGGACGTGTATGTTGTTGAGCAGGTAAAAACAAAACACCTGTAGGTAATATATACTTTTTATTTCTGATATTGCATGAACATATAATTAACTTAAATATCCATAGAAAAAAATGACAAAAACTATAGAAATCGTCTTTAACTATTGATATTTGCCTTTTAGATTTTATTTAAACTTTTTGATATTAAGTCGATTATGAAACAAGTTCTTATAACTTAGACAAATCATGCTCGAAGTCTTCTTAGGTAGAACCAGTATATAACAGGCTTCATTGGCCAGTTCATCGCTTACTGATGTTACCATAACTGGTTCAATAAGTGACTTATTCAAGACGGATATATCACCATAATGCGTGAGGTGTCGACACCATACGTTCCTGATATCGATTTAATGAATTGGTTATGTGAAAATCAGACAGGCCACCACATCTGTATGTGTTACAATATGTTCTTTATTACATGTACCGCTACGTAAAAAATGATTAATAAATGGACTATCAAATGCTAGTTGAAGAGAACACAACGTGTGTAAATATGTCAAAGTATGCCTATAACAAACGGTCAGAAGCATTAAATATGTTGTATTAAATGGAATCAAAAGTTTCAGAGTTCGAAAAGTATTAATGGAAATAATGTTATGATGGAGAAAAGATGTTTCTATCTAGTTGAGTAAAGGTCTTTCATTTTAAGACACAGCCCACATACCCCAACAGTCTCCAGACACCTATGTAAAAACGTTTACGAATATTCTTATACGGCATACACGGGAAGTTAGAAGCGGTATTGCGTGATAAAATCAGCCCAACAACTGAAATATTGAGCCAGTCGTTCTGGAATTAGACCCTTTACAAATTTATGTTCAATTCATCGTATACAACAAAACAAATGTGACAAACATAAGTTGATTAAAGGGCTTTTACTTCAAGACACAGCCCACATACCCCAACTGTCTTCAGACATCTGCTATGCAAAAACGTTAACGAATATTCTTATACGGCATACACAGGTAGCTAGAGGAGATATGGCGTGTTAAAATAAGCCCAACAACTGAAATATTGAGAAAGTCGTTCTGGAATTAGACCCTGTTCAAATCTATGTTCAATTCATCGTATGTAACAAAACAAAAGTGACAAACATATGTTAGTAAGCGCATTTTGCTTCAAGACACATTCCGCATACCCCAACTATCTTCAGACACCCGCTGTGCAAATACAATAACGAATATTCCTATACGGTATAAACAGAAAGCTAGAGGAGGTATTGCATGACAAAATAAGCACAACAACTGAAATAATGAGCCTGCCGTTCTGAAATAAGACCTTTTCAAATCGTTCAGACGAAAATAATGTGGCACATTTTAATGGGTTATTACAGGACTAAAACGGCCCAACACAATTGTAGCCTGGTATGACAACATATTTCTTGGAAAGTCGACAAGTCTTTCATGTTCACTTACTTCTTTCAATATCATCTAGCACAGCTGCTGGGATCTATTTCCTAATCCGTAACAAACATATTAAACAAATTCTGCCATTTTCTGTTTGAATTCTGTATTGTACATGAAGTGCGCTGATTGGTCCTAAAATACACACCCCTGAGGAAGAACCAATCAGTGTGCTTGATATATAATCTACTTATTGGTCTGGAAATGGCAATGCATGTTCAATAAACAAAACAAATTATGGATTAGAAAATTGGTCTCATGAGTTGTACATCGAATGACTTTAAAAGCGCAACACTCAGACAAATAGCAATGAAATATTGAGATTTTATTTGATAATATAACAATAAACATTCCCTGGATATTATCATCAAAATATATTGCGATTATCACTTATTTATAGTGATTTGAAATATACAGCCCCTGTGACCTCAATTCATAAAATCAGTATCTTGTATAGCCTCCTTGCTCATTGAGACACGCACGACAGCAAAACGTATTTTTTATATCTCGGCTTGTGGTTCGGTGATTTCAATGATTTAAAAAATTGAAAGCAAATAACATAGAAACAAATCAGAATACCAAATTACAGATAAACTAATTTGTTATAATCAATAACGGCACCGATACAACATTATAAATACTATCAGATTAAAGTTTCCCATGGATAAGCAGAACGCAATCAATGAAAGAAATGTGTAAAATTGGTTTAATAATTCTTATTATTGGACATAATAAAATGTGTAATACCCTCACATCCATGAGCATCGGCAGTATATTTATTTAGTTAATATAAAGTAGGAACGCCAGCGACTCGTGGAGTCAAAACCACGTGACAAATTTCACATTTTGACAGAATATTGGTGAAAAACACATGCCTTCTCAAAATCGTGAAAATAGTAATTTTAACTGAAAGATCGGTCAATTTTTACCTCCAATAACAGATAAAATAGAGATTCCTTTAATACCAACAATTTCTTTTCGGGAAGCATATCTAGCAATGTTATACACCGCGTAAATCGAATCTCAAGGCCACAATTTGCAACTAAAATTTGACTTTTAAACAAAATGTTTTAAAAAATAGGTCCTTATAGCGAGAAAAAATCCGAAAACATCAGCAGGTAGCTCAACATCTCCTCTAGCGACAGGCAAATTGTTTTAAAAAATCAGGAAAAACTTCTTTTTGTTTTTGCAGAAAAACAGATTCATCACTATTGCATTTAAGAATTGTAAATTGTGCAAAAACAAGTTTTAAAATAAATATATAACTGTTTTAAAAAATATGTTTATTCAGATGACTGGCTGGGCAGGGTTGGATTTGTCCATGGCTAAAAATGCCGGTTATATATTAGTATAAATAATAATCAATCACTTACATTTAGTAATAAACAACAGTGCATTTATAAACTTAATACAATTCTGAAACTAATTTCCATTAAAACATATGCTTTAAATGCATTTTCTTCTATTAAAATTCATTAATAAAACATGCGACTATCGATTTCACACAATTATATCATGCATACCCGGCGCCTGACGCTGTATTAGTAAAATCCATAAACACGAGCAGAATAATGCAGACATTCGGAATACTTGGCCGATTTCCCATATGTCTAATCATGATGAATTGGCCTAGTATGAATGTTTGTAATGTTTGTAATGCACATTTCTCGCAAGTAAGTGATAAATAACGTGTACAATAATATGTTGAATAAAAATATCAATGCTTTAGGCTTTAATAATGTATGTTAATCAATGCAATGATGCCACACACTATTTCAGTAACCAATGCAATGGTGTCACACAGTATTTCAGTAATCAATGCAATGATGTCACTTGTCCATTTGTAGTCTTAGTCTAATAGTTACTTTTTTTTACATATGATATAAACATTATAAGAAACAAATTCAGCTGTCAACAAACAAATACAGCAATTTACAAACAGTTATATGACACGTCATTCATAATTAGTACCACATTTGGTGTTTATAAGATTATTAATTACACCAGACTATCAATGGTTAACAGTTCACTATTTCAAAGTGAAACAATTAGATTAAGATGACAGATTTCGCTGAATAAAATAAGATTATGCCAA
This sequence comes from Panopea generosa, assembly GCA_029582155.1. Taxonomy (NCBI): domain Eukaryota; kingdom Metazoa; phylum Mollusca; class Bivalvia; order Adapedonta; family Hiatellidae; genus Panopea; species Panopea generosa. Next base: position 18,687,400 of record CM055902.1, read on the forward strand.
TGCCAATGAAGTTTGCATGTGTTCCATTGTAATCTTTCAAGATGATTACAAGCACGAGTGGATTTTATTGATTAATAATAAATATATGAGTCATTAGTTAATACAATGGAGTCAGTGGTTTCAGAAGATGTATAAAGAAATAATTGATGGCCAGATGGGCGAAACAAAGAAAAACGATCAGAATAACTCACTTGAACTATCGACTCATATGACCTAACGAGAGGTCAAATAGGGCCTTACTTAAACTCTAAAATTCAACTGATTAACCAATCATTTGACTTACAGATCAGAAAAATGAGAATCATCCCTTTTCCCATAGCTTTTCCATGTAAAAATCAAAATGTCCTTACTAGGTCCTTATATACCCTAGCCCCTTTATTTAAACAAACTGCTCATAATTATGAACTATTTACACTAAATATGAACAAATTAGTTGTGGCATTGTTTCTAAAGGAAAATTCGGTGTAAAGGAGGATACGTTTAGGTGCTTCCATACATTGACTTTTATCAATGTTCTAAGTTTCACTGAATTCATACCCTTAAGGATTTGGAAATGGACAGAATCAAACGGTCACAACTCTGTTAATAATTATTGAAACAAATACAGTATGCAATCCACATTGGTAGCGATGCATCCTAGAATGTTTCATAAATGTTCAACAAAACCGTTATAGAAAAATAGCATGGTAAAGGATTTAGTAATAGACGGAATCAAAAGGCAATAAATTATTTAAAAAATCATCAAACCGAAATACAGACACTATGCGCATCTCCACTTGGTAGTTATGCATCCTAGAAAGGTTCGTACAATTCCAACCACAGATTGTAAAAAAGTAGCAAGGACAAAAAAGCAAATCAATTATTTCCTAATGTGGAGAATCAATTGGACATAACTCCGTAAAAAAATCATCGAAACAAACTTCAAAGACAATATGCATATCTTTACTTGATAATGATGCCTCATAGAACGTTACATACATTTGAAACAAAACGTTTCAGAGAAATATTGTGGACATGGATTGTGTAATGGACCGAATCACAGGGTGATAACTCATTAAACTGAAACAAGACAATATGGTTGGTGATGCACCACTTGTTGGTGATGCATCCTAGTCAGATTAGTAAAATCTCAACAAGATGAAACATTTGAATAACTAGGGCAACATGTGTTCAAATTGAGCGGATTTTACATGTGGAACGTCGATGCTGACATTGACTATGGGTTGTTATATAAATACATCTTTTCATACACTTAGTGTAAACTAATAGTCGTGATGAAGGATTGAACACACGACCATCCGATCATAGGTCTGATACCCTACCACAGAAACACGCGTTTAATACATCCAATAACGTCTATAGATGCTCATGGTCCTTCTTTAAGGTTGGTTGAATATATTCCAACACTTTAAATAAAAAATACATGAGCAATTACTTTTAATTAACAAACAAAATACAACTCAGGGATTTAGAAACCGTTAATGACATTTTCTACATGAAATGAAAATACTTACTTTCTCCAATAATATGTGAAAACAACTTCATTACTCGTGATTCACTGGTTTAAATAACATGGACTTCAGCGATTATTTACAGTGTTTTTCTATCTACTGTCACTTGGTTTGATTTTCTATTTCAACGGGCTCTTAAGAAGCATGATACTGCTGAAGTCTAATTTAAGTTAGAAACATTTATACAAAAAAACGGACAAAATATTGAAAAAAAATTCACCAAATACCAAAAACCACTTTTAGACCCCTAGGTCGAAAGATAAGCAACATTGTGTACACAGTGTGCTATAAAATTAAACTAATACTGGTTTAGTTACCTGCCCCTAATCTCCTCATTGACGCTTAGATTATTATTAAAACTGTTCCATCAACGTAGTTTCCTGATACTGTAAATACTTAAACATATATATATCATTCTGATATCATATTGCAAGGTTATAATGTATGCAAGTATGTGATTTATGTTGCGTTGTTTGAATAGCATATAACAGTATCGTTTAGTTTAAATTTGTAATTACAATAGTAACCATGCAATATTGTTGTTTTTATTCAAACATATTTGTCTTACTTCGATCGTGAAACAAGTTCTTACAACTTAGACAAATCATCCTCGAAGTCTTCCTTGGAAGAACCAGTACTAGTAAAGTGTCCTGCTCGAACGCACGACCCACATATTCTAGGCCCGATGCTGTACCATTGGACCACGCACTCCACACAGCTTGTGCCAACGAAACATGAGTAATATGTCATGGAGTTAATAAACTATCAATATATTGTGCAAACTGGCTTATTAAACCACAATATGAGCTGTTGGTAGGATAGCGTACTCGAATACCTTAAATAATTAAATACAACCTAAATTATCATAACCTGTCCTAAAAGCAACTTTAAACCGACTAATAAACTGGCACGAAAACATTTGAGCAGCCACATTGAAAATCAAAAATGTTTTGACCTACCTTACAGGAGAAATGCTCTCTATATCTTTAAATATATAATCAATGTGTAGACAATGCATGAAATAATAAGACATACTTTTGTACAGCTATGACCAGTTTTATTTTGTCATTACATGCCTATTTTTGTATGTGTTTAAATATGTTCGTTTTCAATAAATGTGCTATTATGTGATAGTTTAAGAGAAAAAAACGTGTGTAAATCAATCAACATATGCTCATAACAAACAGACAGACGCATTATAAATGTTGTGTTATATGGAATAACGAGCTTCAATTTGAAAAGTATTAAAGGGAAATAATGTTATGATGGGGAATACTTTTAAGTAAAAGTGAATATCCTTAAACCAAAATCTAGGTTTCTGTTCATGTTAAGAACATTTATACACAATTTAAATAATCTGAATATTAAGCGTCGTGTTATGCCATCGAGGGCTAACAACGATCAGTTAACATAAGTACTTTTTCCTTGGATCATATAGGTCTAACCAGTACTCGAGCAAAACCATCTTCGCGAAAAACTGATAACTGTCCTACTTGAATCAGTAGAGAGAATCGAATGAAAATGAGACGCAATGTCGTATATCAAGCATCAGAGAGATTCTGGCTGGGTTGGGATTCGAACTCACGACCCCTAGATTGATATTCAGACACGCTACTGACTGAGCAAACTAAAACAATTATCAATGAATATAAATATACACAAATTCATTAAATCTATTGAAGAAAACTTAAGTTATATATCAAACGGAAACCGTTTCATATATTTAAGCAACAGTGACCCTGACCCGATTTCAGTTTCAATAACACAGCAGCGATTGTTTAATATTTTCCCAACCTACAGTCACTTGATTTTATTTTCTAAATTAACGGTCTCCTAAGAAGTGCGATGCTGCTGAAGTCTAATTCATGTTAGAAACACTCAAACTCAAAAGAAAGTGTGCACATTTATATTTTTGATTTTCTGAAAATCGAATGAAGGAAAACTATCATGTGTGGTATCAACTTTTAGCTTATTCAGTTAACTTTCTAACCAATATGTTTAGTATTGAAATTGGATAAAACGTATGACGCCTTTACATGGATTAGGGGTCAAAATAAAAAAAACACAAATAGCCCAACTGATTTTTTAGGGTGCCCTGCCGGATCGAAGACGGTCGGCAACAGTTTGCATAACTCTATACGTAACTTGATTATAGTGTTTCTATGACAATTAAGTGCCTGTGAAACTACAGCGAATGAATCATCTCTGCCCAGTATTATTAAGGCGTCATTATTCTGACGTTCTGATAGCCGTGGCATATTCGCTGTTATAAATGTTCAAAATACAGTGATATTCGCACTATACATGTGTGAAAGAATGTAGAAAAACAAGTTTGTACTAATGTACGCATGTTTAACGTGGAAATCCTGCAAAATCACAAGTTGGGCTATTACTTAATAACTAGCCATAGTTTGACTAATTTTTGGTTGTGGCTATAAACCGTTATTACCCATATACTTATGTTTTAAATTAACAACTTTATATTTGAAGAATTAAAATAATCAAAATATAAAACGTGCACACTTTCTTTTGCGTTTGAGTTTGAGTATATATACAAATATTTTAAACACTAAATACAATTCAGAGATTTAGAAACGGTTCATGGCACTACCAACATAAAATAAAAATGCATTACAATGTCCATAATAGTGTAAACCGTGAGTGGTTTAGTCTGGATTCACATGATTAAATAATATAACGGCCATGGTTTAAAATGTTTTCCTATTGATTTGTTAACATATTCTTAAAAATTGCGGTATTGCTAGCATTAGGTTTGTCAATATCACAGTAAATATAATTCAGATATTTGAAATTAATTCATAACAATACAAATGTAAACTAAGAAAGACTTACGGTTTTCACCGAACATGGCTTGAACTTTGTCTGGAAAATATTTTTAAGCAACTTCAGTGTGTAACACGCGGGTGCAAGTCTTGAGCTTAGTCTGGAAAATATGTTAAAGCAACTTCAGTGTATAACAAAGGGGGTGCAAGTCATGAATTTTGTCTGGAAAATATTTTAAAGCACTTTTAATGTGTAACACGGGGAGTGCAAGGCTTGAACTGTGTCTGGAAAATATTTTACAGCAACTTCAGTGTGTAACACGAGGTGTGCAAGTCTTAAGCTGTGTCTGGAAAATAGGTTTAAGCAAATTCAGTGTTTAACACGGGGGTGCAAGGCTTGGGCTATGTTTGGAAAATATTTAAAAGCAAATTCAGTGTGGAACACGGGGGTGCAAGGTTTGGGCTATGTTTGGAAAATATTTTAAAGCAAATTCAGTGTGTAATACGGGGGTGCAAATCTTGAGAAGTGTCTAGAAAACACTTTAAAGCAAATTCAGTGTGGGGATGTAAGTCTTGGATTATGTTTGGAAAATATTTCTAAGCAAATTCAGTGTGTAATACGGGGGTGCAAGGCTTGGATTATGTTTGGAAAATATTTTTAAGCCAATTCAGTGTGTAACACAGGGGTTCAAGATTTGGGCTATGTTTTGAAAATATTTTTAAGCAAATTCAGTGTGTAACACGGGGTTTGCAAGGTTTGTGCTATGTTTTGAAAATATTTTAAAGCAAATTCAGTGTGTAATACGGGGGTGCAAATCTTGAGCTGTGTCTAGAAAACACTTGAAAGCAAATTCAATGTGAAACACGGGGAGGGGGGTAAGTCTTGGATTATGTTTGGAAAATATTTTCAAGCAAATTCAGTTTGTAACATGGGGATGCAAGGCTTGGAATATGTTTGGAATTTTTTTTTAACCAAATTCAGTGTGTAACACGGGCGTGCAAGACTTGGGCTATGTTTGGAAAATATTTTTAAGCAAATTCAGTGTGTAACACGGGGTTTGCAAGGTTTGTGCTATGTTTGGAAAATATTTTAAAGCAAATTCAGTGTGTAATACGGGGGGAAGCTTAAGATGTGTCTAGGAAACACTTTAAAGCAAATACAGTGTGTAATACGGGGGTGCAAAGCTTGAGCTGTGTCTAGAAAACACTTTAAAGCAAATTCAGTGTATAATACGGGGGTGCAAATCTTGAGCTGTGTCTAGAAAACACTTGAAAGCAAATTCAGTGTGAAACACGGGGGTGTAAGTCTTGGATTATGTTTGGAAAATATTTTCAAGCAAATTCAGTTTGTAACACGGGGATGCAAGGCTTGGATTATGTTTGGAAAATATTTTTAAGCAAATTCAGTGTGTTACACGGGGGTGCAAGATTTGGGCTATGTTTGGAAAAAATATTTAAGCAAATTCAGTGTGTAACACGGGGTTTGCAAGGTTTGTGCTATGTTTGGAAAATATTTTAAAGCAAATTCAGTGTGAAATACGGGGGGGGGGGGGGAGCTTGAGCTTTGTCTAGGAAACACTTTAAAGCAAATACAGTGTGTAATACGGGGTGCAAAGCTTGAGCTGTGTCTAGAAAACACTTTAAAGCAAATTCAGTGTGTAATACGGGATGCAAAGCTTGAGCTGTGTCTAGAAAACACTTTAAAGCAAATTCAGTGTGCAATACGGGGGTGCAATGCTTGGGCTATATCTGGAAAACACTTTAAAGCAATTTCTGGTGTAACACGTGGGGGTGGGGTCTGATAACACTGCAGCGTGTGTTTAAAATTTGTTTCAATTTACAGTCATTTGATAAATTTTATTTTGCTGACCGCCAAATACGAGTATTTGCTTTTCGGAATTTATACAAAGTGTTATTTTTACGTTTGCACCATTTGTATACTATTTTGTGTCCGATTTGTTACAATCAATAATTGCATCGAAACACAGCAATGAATAATAGTTGATCAAGGTTCCCATCAGAATAAAAATCAAAGGGGGAAATTTGAAGAATTGGTTTACTAATTCTTTAATTTGACATTATAATATAGTGTGTAATACCCCTCACACCCTGATCAAAGGCGCTTTGAAATATATTTTTTAAAGTATAATCCCCAGGAAAAAGAAACGTCCAAGATCATATTTCTAAACTCATGCATAACTTCCTGATATCCCTTTATGAATTTGTTTAATTGTTGTCAGACAATATGGCATAAACAATGCGGTTGATATGGACAATGTGAAAAATAATTTAGCTAATATTAATTAAATTTTATCTATTTCAGTAATAGTGTTCTTGGCCCGATTTCCTTAACATGTATTGTATTTGTGAACGCTATTTCATCAAAATGTCTCTAAGGAAAAGTTGTTGAGCGATAATAATTTCTAGCACCAGACCGGGGATTTAAAAAGGGAAATAACTCACATATAGAATTTAGTGAGGTTGACCTTTATTCTACAGCAAACATTAATGATCTACCTAACATTTATAAAAAATTACCAGGTTTCGTTTATTTGAGTTACTGAGTTAATGTTGAACATTCTTTATGATAAAAAAGGGACACAAATCATGTTACAATTTACGTGAGAACCTCAAATACACTCATATGCAAGGTCTAATGGATCATGAAAAACGTGTAAGAGCTATTTAACGGATATTAAATAAGACGTAATTTGATTTTCGAAAAAAAACAACAGAATCAGAACTCTTGTAAATTAATATTCAAGAGTTGAATTTCAATCCGATACAAAGTCTAGTAGTCAGCATTGTGCACAACCTTAAAAACAAGACATTGGCTGAACCGATGGAAGATTCCCGAACATGTGCTTTGTTAAGAAGTAGCTTCAATGTTTGTAAATGGAAAGTGGGTATAAACGGAAGATATTTCATGGAATAGATTTTTGGTGTTTCCTCACATTAACGTCTATCAATGTTCTGAAACTCATTGGATTTCCTTCAATATTCTTAAAGATCACAACTAGGATTCGCTCATGAACACAATCAAAGGGTTATAAGTCATCGAAACAAAGACAATATACACATCTCCACTTGGTAATGATGCAATTTAGAACGTTTCACACATTTCCAAAATGATTTTAGAGTAATAGCGTTAACAAATATGTGGTTATAAACAAAATCAAATGGCAATAACTCTGTAATATTTATTAACCCAAAACACAAGGTTAATTCTGTGTAAAATCATTAAACTGAAACAAAACCATATGCAAATATTCAATTGGTAGCGATGCATCCTATCAAGTTTAGTTAAGTTCCTACCAGATGTTGTAAAGAAATAGCGCGGAAAAACAAATAAGAGAACCATTTGGACCTAGGTCGCTCCCCTTATTTCACCTGTCACATCATTACAGAGTTTGAGAATTGTCTGTGTTCACATAGTATTCTTACGTAAAATATTTGGGCTCAAATGAAACACTAGTTCCTTTATTTGAACAAACTAGAAAACCCTACCGATAGGGACCATTATATCAACTATAAATACATTTAGCTGATTTATTCATGTTCCCCTGCTTACTCGTATATGTATTAAATCTCCTTAGAAGACCCAGTCTCTACAAATATGACTAAACACATTGAACACTAGCCGCTCTAATTTTTTTGGAGAAAAATATGTTTTAAAAATCCAATGTGTATCGTTTTTTCCACCCTGCTGATCCCTATGTTTATTTAATCTACTTTAAAGGACCGAGTGTTTAATGTTATGGCTAAACAATACCCCAGATATCAAGATATTTTAAATAAATGAGGATTTTATAATTATAAGGGGCCAGCATGGTTAAAAAAGGATAAGATTGTGAATTTGAAAACAATTTCTTCTCAATTTGTTTATATTTGGTATAAATGATCCCTTTGAATCGTCATTTAACAACACAGTCTCGAATATTTTGATCAAACGACACTCCAGATCTCAAGATGATTAAAAATAATTCCTGTAATGGATGACATAAAGAGATTTTCTATGTAAAAAAAAAGTCTCTCTTCACTTGAGATTCTAATTTATATGGATCATCTACACGCCTGGTAATCTCCGAAACCAACAAATAAATGTAATGCATTTTGTTCGGTAGCATTTCCGGTGCTGGTCCGGTCACAAGAAATATTGACAACAAAGATGAGTCGTCTTCAATGTTTCCGTATTTTTCTTGTGTAAGAAAGAAAATGAAACATCGGGGAACATTCTACGATATATTTATGCATACCCTATTCACGCATACAGGTTCTTTTCAAATGTGATATTTTGTTTGTCTGTAATCACTTCTGTTAACGAAACGGCCAGGCAAATTGTGCCAAATTTCGGCATGAAAAGTGCAAACCAAGTTATTTCTTACCAGTTGCTCGAAGGATTGTAACTTGAATTGGCTTTAAATTGCCTATTGTATATGCCCGAGAAAGTCTTGTATTAAAAAACGCCACATGTACTTCATGTTCGATTTTTTTTGTGTTATGGTTCGGAAATGTATGTGATGGTTTTGTGAGGCATGTAATGGTTCGGCTGCATTGAAACCCGCTCTATTCAAAACATTCTTATGTTTTCTCATTACGTGTACATTCCTCCCCTATAAACACATACCGCTGAAACTCCATGGCGTATTAACATACGTTTTAAAGATCGTTGTTAACTGCAATATGTGTTTGTGTATATAATTAATTAATATATATGATATTTAGTTTAATTAAAAGAGAAAAGAGTGCAAAATATATCATTAAAATATCCGTTTACGCTAATGAATAATCAGATATTCTCTCATCCCATCGTTTAAGTCAGTAAGACGGTCATTACCTGTGGTGTGATTACCCGCAGAGTGGAATTGACACGTGTCATTCAAATAGTTTGGTAGGTGACCTATAGTTGTAAATAAAGAATAAGAATTCCTGTGTATGTCAAGTTATGTGTGCATTTTGTTATGATATTTTATAGACAAAAATACACTAAATAAAATGTAGTGTACATATTAGGGTCGAACTCAAACACTTGTGTGGATTATGTTCATAATTTTTTAAAGACACATATAGATTATAATTTTAAAAAACAAATGAAAGAAAAAAGAGTTACAATTTGACTAGTCGAGTCGAACAAACCATGCATATGTATTATACATATGCGTGCTATGTTCAACTTGATTTAGCCAAGCAATTATATAGCCAAATTATTATAATATCATATATTTTTATATGCCTTCTCAAATAGATATTTACATACCATCGAAACAATTGCTGTATATGAACGTATTGCCTTTAAATATATCAAAACTATATTAGATTGTTGAAGATATGCACGCATCTGTGTGCTAGTGTGTCCTGTCTAAAATATAAATTATACAATCTGAGACATGCATGTCATAGAGAAAAGATACTCATATACAGGGTGTTTCAAAATATATGTCACAGTTTCGTTGGTTTATAATTTGCATTTTTTTATACAATATGTAAAAACAGAAAACACAATTTTAAAGAGAATGTTTCAAAATTTTATTACATATGAAATATGTCAATTTTGCTTGAAAAATGAGATGTTAGTCAGAAATTTCATAAAATTTAATTTTCAGATGATGTGTTCCAAGTGACGTCCGTTTTGACGAATAACGACGTCAATACTTTTTCCAAATGTCTCTATTACTGCTGCACAAGATTCAGCTGATACTGTTTGGAACTCTCTCTTGATTGATGCTTTCAAATCTTCAACACATGTTGGTTTGCATTGATACATCCTGTCTTTAAGATAACCTCACATAAAGATGTCCAACGGGTTGAGGTCACGGGAATGGGGTGGCCAAAATTGATCTGTTCTGAAAGACAAAAATCTGGTGTCAAATGTCTTCTTTAGCCATGCTAGAACTTCTATAGATGTGTGTGGTGTTGCTCCATCTTGCTGAAACCACATCCTGTGCATATTCACTTTCCTCCTCTTTATCTTTAATGCCGGAATGAATTTCTTCTGCATGACATCCAAATATCGACAGCTGTTTATCGTTTCTGTTTCACCATCACTGTTTTCAAAGAAAAACGGCCTAATTAGTCCAGTTGAACTGAGTGCTGCCCTTACGATTACTTTTTCAGCATGCAACGACTTTTCAGCATAAATGTTTGGTTTTTCACTTCCCAAAAAGCGGAAGTTCTGTTTGTAATCACATGCATCAAGAGAGAGTTCCAAACAGTATCAGTTGAAACTTGTGCAGCAGTAATAGAGAACTCTGGAAAACTAATTGACGTCGTTATTCGTCAAAACGGACGTCATTTGGAACACATCATCTGAAAATTATATTTTATGAAATTTCTGACCAACAACTCTTAAAATGATTTAAGTGAAAAAATAAAATGTTTTAAAACGGGCGGATTTCAATGCAGCCGAACCATAAAATGACTCACAGAACCATCACATACATTTCCGGACCATAACACCGTGTACAAAATCCATATACTCTCGAAAATGAAGTGCATGTGGTGTTATTAAATAAAAGTCCTTTTCGGATATATACAATTAGCAATTTAAAGCCAATTTATGGTACAATCCTTGGGGGCAACTGTAATAAAATCGTCATGCCGAACATTGACAACATTCGCTACGGCTGCTTCGTTTCCAGAAGTGATTACAGACAAACAAAGTATCGTATCTGAAAAGAACCTGTATGCCCGAACAGGGTTTGCATTGATATATCGTTCCCGGTTTTTCTTTCTTTATCACAAGAAAAATACGGAAACATTGATGACGACTCACATTTGTATATTAAATCCCCTTTGAGCGACTTGGTAAATATTAAGTGTGTAATTGATTCTGCAGGTAAAGAGGGCTGCTCTACCAAACCCTGCCCTACATATTCATTGTAAAAAACCTTCCCGTTCAACCCTACTCTAATCAATACATACACCATCGAAACCTGTTCTATATAAGCCAACCCCTTATATACCAAGTCAATCCCTTCACTTCAGTGCCTCTCCAAATTTATTTTGTCAAACCTTGTTGTAAACGTGTTTTACTTTATACTCCCTTTTCAAACCCTTCCCCTTCAGCCCTATTGTACATTATACATACCCCATCAAAACCTGCTCTACATAAGTATGCCCTATATGTAACTTTTAAAACCTTTCACTTCAGCCCTATTCTTCACAATGCATTCCCCATACTTTACATAATACATAGTCATCATGATTCCATGTCAAACACTTCTCTTCAGCCCTTTTCCAATCTAACCTGCGAGATCCTGATTTAAAACCAACATACTTTACACAATACATATGTCATCATGTATCCATGTCAAACACTTCTCTTCAGCCCCTCTTCAAATCTGACCTGCGAGATCCTGATTTAAAACCAACATACTTTACACAATACATATCCCAATACAAAACCTATTTTACTTAATTAAGGGTTACACCTTGTCAAACTCTTCCTTTCCAACCCGCTACAACTTCCCCAATATAACCTGCCAAACCTTTGTCTTTCCTCTAGATCTGCCACTGCGTTTTACTAGACTTACATCCCCATACATCCCAACTAACACGTACCACAAACAAACTCCGAAACGTGTACCTCATCTTGACCGATGTCTTTAACACACGGTTAAACTGTAGCTCAACACCCCTACCGCCCAAAACTGTCAAAACTATATCCCTACTATACTATATGTACTTAGTTTTTCAGTTATTCACATAGTCAAGTTAACACCATAAATATATCCAGGTCGAGGCAGCCATTTTAAAGTTTACCAAAATGATAGTTATTTGACCCACTTTAGTTGTATCCATAAAACGCTGCGTAATTACTAATGCTACTCCGCCTTGACATAATTCAAACAGAAAGTGGATTTCACAATCAATGTTGTCTTGCTAAGACATACCGTTAAATTCGATAATGTTTAATAATATAAAGTGGTTACATGAAGTTTAAGATGGTACCTAATATTAAATATAATTTCTAATTGAAATAAACAGCAGTTTAATAAATTTAATACCTTTTAAGAAAGAAAAGATATCCGTCTTTTTTTGTGGAAAAACCCGCATGACATCAATCATCCGTGTCTTGATAAGCGCCACCTAGTGGTAGCCTGGTTCTCGGACTCAAAATGCTCTCGGCATTGCCTTCGCATCTTATATTATATGAGACCGGGGACCAGTGTACACCTAATGGTAACACATTGTTGTCGTTTAACAATCAAGCGTCGCAGGTGATAAAGACTGCGGTTCGCAAATACAAATTTCAGAATTATTTGGTTTGGCCCGATTCGTTTTCCCTATGTCTGAATATGGACTCTTCGACCTATTTTGATCGGTAGATTCGACATGCTTCATTTTCTTAGACATGCATAATTATAATTATTCAAAAAGGAAGTATGTAAATAATACTTCATCTCAGGAGTTTATGATGGTCAAAATCCATTCAGCTTAGTGAATCCATTAAACCAATATTTTTGCAAACATGTTACAAATAACATCATAATTGATTACCATTAATATTTAAATATCAATTAGAGAGTTGAATACACTATATAAGACAAAAACGATCGATCTCCAACATCGAGCCGACACGACTCCAGGACAAAACGTTCTCCGGGACGAACAGCAATAGGGTTGAAACATTTTTTATTCGTACTCGTTTCTGTTCGTCGCCAATTAGCGGATTACGAAAATGTAAATTGTAAGGAAAATTACATCTTAATTTAAATATTTTAATAAATTAATATGATCAGCCCTCTACTCTTTAAATAAGGGATAATGTGAGGTGTAACAATTCGTGTTCAACAATTTAGATTTAAAACATTTTCTCTTAAAGTCTTTGACCTATTACATGTGGTATATGTAGAATAAACACGTTAGGACTAAAACAGATCATATAGGTGTAACCCCACCATTGATTTTTGTTCTTTATTCTATAGTAAATAATAAAAGTTTGAAGGCTTGTCATTCACAGAGAGTCCCAAATGAAAGAAGTGAAACCTACATTTTACTGTTTGTCAACCTCTGCACTATCAAAATATGATGAGAAAAGTAGGGGTCATGTGTCATATAAGAGATTTTTTTTTCTGCTCAGTGTGTACACTGGTGACAAAGTGAAAGTAGACATCCGAAATCATGAATTCATACCCCAATTTCCAAGCATCATTTTTTTTCTAAATTCACAATTCAAACATGACAATGCTATCAAAATGTTCAAAATACATCAATAATGCCATTCAAATAAAAAAAATGAGCATTAAAATAAGGAAAATGCATTTTTAAAGAAGAAGAATTGAGGATTATTTATAACCGCCATTATGCGACTACCCCACGGAAGCACTTCCTTTTTGCAATGGTGGCACTATGCCTATAGCGAAACATTAAAAAGACTTAAGTATATTGACAAGGAAGTGTTTGTATGATTTTCTTTATAAATTTAAAAAGTGCTAACTTTGGACAAAAGGAAACTAAAGTGTATAAAAAAAGTCTGATTCTCCTTGATTAAAACTTATGTGTGTTTTTTAAAAACGTTGGTAGGGTATTGCTGATATTTTTTTTCTAAAATCTATATAAGATAAAATCTTATTTTTCAGTGTATTTTTTTCAAAGATTAAATCCATTTTGTAATTATACTCATTTAAAGTAGAGTTAAATTTCTGCCTGGGCATTCAACCACATGCCAGTAAACAGATATATATCCCAATATTTACCAGTTATTTGCTGCAAAGCAATATACTATATTATGTTTGCCAACATATTGAAGGCTTTTGAAAAGCTATGACATAAGAGTTTATTTTATAAACTTAAACGACGAACAATTGATCGTAAATAATCAAAATATTTGGAAAATAGAAAACAATAAGTTTTTGTAGGAAATTCATATTCAGAATTAAAATATATTTTAACTGGTGCTCTGCAAGGTTATGTCTTAGCTCCACTTTTATTTTTATCATTTATAATATGGATCTTGCAGACAGTATGCTGAATATAGTCAGATTGTTTGCTAATGACAGTTCGTTGGTTGTTTCTTCGTCTATTCTAAACGATATGGAAGGAAAACTCAACCACAATTTACAAATACATACATATAGTATCAAATTTGTCTAAACAATGGCGTAATGATTTTAGCCCAGTAAAACAGAAGTTTTCATTTTTGCACTTAATAACGGTGACCAACGACCTGTAATAACATTTTAATTATGTTCAGCTTGAATTTGTTTAAATCTTTAAGCACTCGGGTTTAACATTCAGTCAAGATGGCAAATGGCATCAACATATAGATAAAATTATAAATCCATTCTCTAAATGCTCGGTATGATGCGTTTCTAAAAAATTAAATGAAATCGCCAAACATTAATTCAAGTATACATTTCTTATACGATACCTATCCTTGAATATGCCTCTGTAGTTTGTGACGGATGTACAAACTATGAAAAAGGTAGGCGTGAAAAGTTACAATATGAAACTGATAGAATCGTGACTGGTTTAATTCGTTCGGTCTTGTTAGATTTACAAAAAAGACGAAAAATGTATTACCTTGTTTAAAATGAATAAAGACCAATTACCAGGATAGTTATCAAGCCTATTGCCTCCATTGATCAATGACGTCACACTAGATGCAATTTGAGAAATGCAGATCAGTATGTTACAATGCCGAGAGAAATGCAACTTTTCTCAACATCTTTCGTACCATCTTCAGCTAGAAATCCGCTCCTCAGTTTCACCACAGGTTTTTTAGAATAACCTGTATAGAAGACAGCGATTGTTCTTACGGAATACAGTCAAGCTGAAATTGAGATAAAGGTGTGTGGGGTACGTGCATGTGAAATTTTAACAAGGGGCTTATGTGGTTTTAAATTAATGCATATAATAATTTCATAGAGATTGGAAAGATAACAAACTACTAAATAATGCAATTAATATCAAATCGACTGTTTTTGTGAAGTTGTATGTACCTTATATTTGGTATCAGATAAACACAGTATCACAAGAGCACCTTCTAAGTTGATTTTTTTTATAAATAACACTATCACATGCATATCTACAATAATCAGTATAATATAAATGATTCAAATAAATCAAACCAATAGAACGAGTTTTATCACCAACTTCAGTTTCTTTAAATAGTTAATTTATCAATTTAGATTCGTTTAGTCTATTTTAGCTCGATTGCGATGAAATCTCAGAGCTTATATGAATCGCTCTTTAGTCTGCTTCCTGGGTAGAACCAGTATTGTGTGTTGTTTTATTATTGGCATTGGGTCGACTCGGGGTCGAACCCGCCACGTCTCTGTCCATTACACTACCACCCTGTTTTATCAATTTAAAGAATTTCAAGAACTTTGTTCTTAACTGTTCCAAAGTTACATGTTACTCTTAACTGCTTTCATGTTTTAATTTTACTACCAACGCCCAACATAATCAATATAGAAGTATGGATTTCATGTCACACCTATTTTGCAACAATGTATGGAAATACATAGTGGCCAGTCATTTATTATTTGTGCCATTCGCTTGATGCTCTGGATGACATTGTTTTATTAAAATTTAATATACCAGTAGGATTTTTTTTCGTGTTTTAATGTTACGTAAAATGTTGGTTGTGTATCTCATTGGTCAGTTCATATTAAATACTATACAAAACGCATTGCGATGCTTGAAGATTCGATGAATTTTTGTTTTAAATTCGAGTTAAATAATCTTTGCTTGAAAATAGTCTCAAAATTAGTTCTTACTAGTTTAGACGAAGGAGTTAGTATATGGTCTCACTATGCAAATCTTGAATCGTAATAAACATATCTTGGCTGGGATGGTGAACAGGATGTACTGATCCGTAAAGATAATCTAGGTTGACACTTGTCACACGTGTAATTGAAATTCTAAAACTCGAATTCAATCAACGCAAACACCAATATTTCGAATACTTACATGAAGAACCGTCGACAGCCTCTTAATGTTGGTTTCAATAAGAAATTCTCAAATCGGACAAGTGACTTCTTGGTTTTTGGAAGTATATGTGTTTTCGTTTGTGACTTTTTGTCGTCATCTTATTTATCTTCTTTTCATTTTTCGTATTCTTTAATTTCTTCCGTCATTATTTTTGTGTAAATATGTATAATATGTATGGATATGTATGCAGTTATTGTATTGTACTTGATGTGTAACGTTTATATAAAAGTGCTCATATGTGTTCGATCTTTCTGCTTGATATAATACACTGCTCATTTGCTTGTAAATCTCTATAAAGAGGTAATGAAGAGTATATAGGGAGAATACATAGTTATATTTCATCAATTTTATTTTTCATATACTCGTACATATACCGGTTAAATATGTTATGTTATATATGTTCGCCTTATTTCTCCGATAAAAACGTTTGTAGGAAAACTGTTTGTCACTACATATGATCTTAAAAACTTTATTTGTATAATACATACTAGCAATATTCCAAGTATAGAATACAGCAGAATAGAAGACTATCCACATCTACATTTGATCTTTACTAACACAAACAACAACAACAACAACAACAACAACAACAACAACAACAACAATAACAACAACAACAGCAACCACACCCACAACAACAACAACAACAACAATATAACAACTATAACAAGCATATAACAACCATAACAACCATTTACAACAATAACAACCGTATAACAACAATATAACAACCATATAACAATAATATAACAACAATATAAAACCATATAACAACCATATAACAACAACATAACAACAACAATATAACAATACAAAAGTGAACATCAATTTATAATATACAAAAAAAATCAATACATTTGGAATTTAAACTATTTGGCATTTGCTTTAAGACCTAGGATAACGGGTCAGCCAGTAAATTTATACATACTAAGATAATCATAAAATATACACATCCTACATCGCAGAAAGGATATACAAAATGTATTGTGCAAAAATAAAGTTTTTAATATAAATAGTACTTTTTCCTTTCACATCTATCTTAGTTGTTTCTCTGCCAATTTCGGCATTAATTTGATATATTGAAATACGTAAAACATCGGACTGATCTTAATAATTGATTATGAAACCATATATTGGTGACTTAATTGATATTTTTATCAAACCAAAGAGTGTAAACATTTGGAAACATGTTTATCAAACGATATACTATTGACCTAATTTGAAAAATGTTTATAAAACACCATATAGTATAGACTTAATTTAAACAAAGTTTATCAAACGATTTACTATTGACCTAAAACGAAAATTGTTTATTAAACAGCATATTCTCCAATTCGAAAAGGTGAAATCTCACTCTCGTGCGTGACGAGATCTGTGCGTGACTTGAGCTCAGGGGAATCGCGTCACACCATAACAAACCGCAGTGGTGTTTCTGACAGTAGTTAATTACAACAAAGTTACATAAAACAGCCATAAAAAAAGAAAACAATACAAGATATGAAAGAAAATGAAAAATAAGAATCTCATGATAAAATAAAATTACTTTTTATCGTTTTGCGCCTGTTTGTATACTTTAATTAATGCTTGATTTCTGGTGATGGGTGAGGTAATTTGTAAACTTGAGAAGTTTAGTATTATTTTTTTTATCAATATCCCTGCTATCATTTACAAATAGGGAATGGTTATATTTTATTTGTTAAAAAGTTCATGCGACATGACGGATTTTATTAAAAATTCAAGTCTTTTTATTGATGCATTATCTACCAAATTTCGGACCCAACTGACGACATGCATGTTGCACAGTTAATGGGCCTTTTTTGTTTAAAGCGTAGGTAAATGATTTTTAAAAAAAACACATTATTACTATAACATATCAATATAATCTAAATGTAGTTTTTTGCTTAAAAACTATGATTTTCTTTTATCTAAGAGAGCTTTGAATGAATTACATACGTTTCGTACCACCAAATTGAGGTTTCGTACCACACATAGGTTAATGCATAAACTTTACAGTGTTTCACACGATGATTAGGTGTCACAATCATATACTTACGGTATTTGTTTGTAGTGTGTGATAGTATTGGATTGTTATTATTTGAGGTTGAAACGTAACTAAAATACAGTTTATTTTGTTTATACATTTATTGTATTAACGAGAAATCTGATGTATTTATTATAAAGTTACACCATATACTACGGACACAAATCACACAAAATAATACACATACAATTTTCATTTTATCATATTTACAACATTTACGTGTATCATATTGTAATGCATGACCACGAGGAGATGTATTTGCTTTAATAATAGTGTATTTGTGAAATAATGCATAAACTCAGAAAATTTCAATTTGTGACAAAAAAAAACTGTAACGTCTGCATCCCTGGTATATAGTCTTCCAACAAGATAAATAGAATGATACAAATTCACCTGCTGTTATACCGAGGTACTATATAAAATGTAAAAAAAGATGGTCATTTTTGCAAAGATATACACGGAAATGGAACGTCCGCCCCCGTAACGTCCGCCTCCCCCTCCCCCACCTGCATATACATTCTATTTTTTTTTCAATTTATAGAATCAATTTCACTTTTTTTCAATGTATTAAGTATTTTATGTTTGAAGAGTGCATCTAAGATATGAATAATTTATCAAATAAAAAAATGACCAAAAATTTAGAGATTTTGTTTAATGTCACTCTAATATAGGGGATGAACGTTACAAAAAGGGGACGGACGTTATATAATTTCTTACCATTGGTATTGACCCCCTAAATAACTGAAAGTGTTTAAATTAAGTAATTGTCCATTATACTATGCAATATAACATACATCCTATCTTAAACCCTGGGGACATAAAACCTGTGGTGAATTATGCAAATTGGGGTACAATATGCATGTTTTTTCTCATTACCACATGGTGTGACTGTAGTGTTGGTAAATTATGAAAGCTCAGCAGGATGCCAGTAACTGGACAGTAGCATACATTTTGTGCAATATGCCTGTAGGCAAATATATTCCATATGACACTATCGATCAAAGGTTAAAAACCCTATTTTTAAGAAAAGATTAAATTGTGGTTAGATTTGTTTTATTGGATTAGATGCGTAAAAATATCCAAAAAGGTACATTTTTGAAAATGATGCTTATATATTAATTCCAGAGACATAGAATATGTCTCTTATTAATTCAGATATCTCAGATGAAAACTTTTATTCTTTTTCAAAACTTAAACATGAAAAACAAGCGTATTCCGTCTGTTTGGAAATATGGAAGGCCGTACAAATCTTTCTAGACTGTCGACATGTGAAATGGAGGATAGTTGGGTTTTCTTCATCAAGTGTCTGTCGGTATCCATGGCTTAAGTTTGCCCTTTTAATCCTTATAACTCCGTTTGATCCTAGACTACCACTGTTGGGCTCTTTTGAAAAGGTGTAAAATGTAGAACGTGGTGGAACTTTACTTCTTTTGTGGTTACACAAGGACACACAACACTAGTCATCCGACGGCATTTTAATTAAACTGAAATAAAATTCATATTAAAATAAACTTAAGTCACTTATAAATAGTTGATGAATAAAATAAAAAAATATATTAATAAACATGTATAGTATAATGTCACGGGAATTATCGTTTCTGTGTTGAAACTAAGTTACTACATCTGGTACAGAACAGCCTCAGAGACGGAGTTTTAAACTTCTAACTCGTCTTTATATATCTATAATAAATTATGTTCTTGAAACAAATTAATTAATTTTTTCTGCAAGAATAACTTTTCCTAATTATTAACACTTATATACCACACACACACACATACCATTATACATTATGCTAACACCACCCACTTACAACAGTAATAAAAGTCGCAATAAAAAGGTAATCATGGTCAACAACTGCATCATTTCTTAAGTTCATCATTGATACTAGCATACTTTCTAAACTTAAACTTTATTAAACTGCTTTAATATATATTTGTGTTGTTAATGTATGAAAATTCAATTTACTTACGTGAAATCTACATTGTTTCAGCAGCGACCGCGGTGAAACGAATTCCCCTGAGCTCATAGTCTCGCTCGAAATCTCGCTCTCGCACGCGACGAGAATTCGGTATTTCGAAGAGTTCAATAGTATAGAATTAATTTAAACAAAGTTTATCAAACTATATACTATTGACCTAAATTGAAAATTGAATATTAAACACCATATAGTATAGACTTAATTTAAACAAAGTTTATCAAACCATATACTATTGACCTCAATTGAAAATTGATTATTAAACACCATATAATATAGACCTAATTTAAACAAAATTTATCAAACCATATTGGACTTAAATTAGCTTTTTTATCAAAACATATAGTACATACTTAATTTGAAAATTGTTTCATAAACCATATAGGATATTATTTGAAAATTGTTAATCAAACCATAAAGTAAAGACTTAATTTGTAAACTGTTTATCTTAATTTTCAAATATTTTGTTAAACCATATAGTAGAGAGTTAATTTGGAAACTGTTTATCGTAATTTACAAATTGTTTATAAAACAATATAGTACAGAGTTAATTTGGAAACTGTTAACCGTAATTTTCAAATTGTTTATAAAATCATATAGTACAGAGTTAATTTGGAATCTGTTTATCTTAATTTTCAAATTGTTTATATCTACATTCGCACTGCAATCTGTCATAATGAACTACATAGATAAACTGCAATTCATTTTCCTATGAAAAACACTTGCAGCTGGGCGGAGCTAAAAAAGGACCAGTTTGCATTTCATTGGTTGTACGATTTTGTTTTGCTTATCTTATTTGTTGAAACAGTCTACAAAATAACTTAACTACTAAGTTCGTTCTCAAATATTAAGACGTTCGTTATCACTGCGTACGCGTGAATAGCATTGCACAGACTCCGCCCTTGATTCAATTCTGAACGAGTTATGTACAAACTACAAAGCTGCGCGAGCTATGCTTAGAAACGGCCTTAGTAAACATCAACTTTAAAACGTCAGTCATCTTACCTTTCATCGTAGCTCCGCCCGGAGTCAGTCAAATGACGTTTAACACTAAGCCAGTTAGCAGTCGCTCCCTTTTGATTTCTTAATTGCTTATTTCGTACTAAATGAACACTAACTATTACTTTATGTAATCAATACAGTTCAATGTTTTTTTAATTTAATGCAGATAAAAGAACTCAATATGATTTGTAAACAAAAGTCAGTGAAATGTGTTTTGTGTGATTTATTTTTGATAAATTTGAAAAGCTAGATGACAGGTATTATGATTAGTAGTCAGGAGGACAACTGATTTAGGGTTGTGTGATGAATAACATGTACTCTATTTGGCCATGGTAGACTCATTGAAACATTGACAAACGTTTTCTAATATAACAAGGACGTCATTCACGTCTGTGGAAATGTTTGTGTACATTAACAAATAAAAATGCTGCCAAGTGCCTGAAACAGAATAGCATGTGCTTTATTTATTTTTTAAAGAGGTACGCAATATACTACTGATGAATGAATTTCAAACTACTGCTTCAATCTTTGTGTTCCCTCAGAATGTCATTAACATGTGTAAACAACTTCGGACACACCTTTTTCCAGAGGTCAACGTGACCATCTTGAATGTGCCCAATTCGACTACAACGTCATTAGGGAATGTGTTGTAATAATATTCTACATTTATAATTGCCCGAAGCAGGAATCTTGCGCTAGAACCTTCCTTACATACAACTTCTTTCCATTGACCTCATAATTCTTCAGATATGCCTTTAATTAGCAAGGGAGATTCCGCGTCCAATTTCCATTTGGTAACAGAAATGTATTTTCCAATATTCCCGATTTTGACGGATTCTCATGAATCAATGCTTCAAGTTCGTCACTTTTCTTTGAAAATAATTTCAAGATTTGTGTAGGTGTCCAAAAAGCTGGATGTCTACCTATTTCTTCAGCAGTTGGTCTGTCCCCAGGTTCTGGTTTAAGTATTTTGTCCAAAATATGAAGGAGGTAATCGTTAATAATTGACAAGTTCGGGGTTACCTCAGTTCGATTTTATTCTGAGCTTCTTTTTAAGTTTCGTATGAATGTTTTCCAATTGTAGCGGTAAAATAAAAAAGGATACCTAATGAAAAAATCATCAGTCCTTTTATTTAGATATATTTTGCAGGTAGAACAACTAATCAGATTTGAAATGATATCCCACGCATCAGGGGCTATGTAGCCTAGTGTTCCTATTAAACCAGATACAGAGCAAAAACTTACAGTTGTGACTTTGGCTGACCCAAAATCACCTATGACAACATTTTGAATTTGCTGTCCATTATGAACAATGAGTATGTTTTCCAGCTTTAGGTTGCGATGGACAATATCACATTTATGCAAAAAGCGGAGACCATTTGCCATACTTCTGTTGACATCTACCGGTGTAAACGATTGCCATAGGTGCTCGTTGTATGGCTTTACATAGTCCCTTAATGTTCCTTGACAAAGCTGAAATGCAATATATAATGTATTCAGCTCAGTGTGTGAGCCATAATATCCAACAATATTTACATTTCGGCATGGTTCAAGTTTTTCCATAAATTTGACTACTCTACAAAGTTTTTTTTCTCTGATGTAGCGTTACTTTTTTGCCATTTGTATCAGCACATTGAATGCGCTTTATTGCTACTTTAAATCCTGCTGATTCAGGCTTGGTGTTACAGTACAGATTTCCTTCATAAACATGCGCAGTTGATCCTCCTCCCAACACTTTCTCACTGCCGTAGGACATGTTGGATGCCAACATGTCTGATATGTGACGAGGCTTCAGTCGTATTTTTCTACAATGTAAAACAACAAACGTATCAACACTTTAATATGAACCTCACATTTCCAGACAAAATATGATAAACCAAACCAATATATGAACATCACTTACCGTACAAAATATGATAAACAATACGAAGTTTGAGTTCACATGCTAAATTAATTAACATACTTTAAAATATAGTTCATTTATATTCATTTATATATGTTTGTTTGCAAGCAAATCGTTTAAGGTTTAACTAATTCAGTTTGAAAGACAGTAATTTCCAATTCATTACAAACACTTAAACAATCCTTAAAGTACTGTTGCCAGCTTATTCACCTTATAGACGTCTTCAGATTCAGATAAAAATCCATATTGGATTTAAAAAAAAAACATTTTAACATAAAGAATTAAGAACAAAACATAAGACACGGGGTACATCATATTTAATGTTTAGAAGACGGATTCACATTTCAAATCTTAAAAAGTTATGGAAATCTGAGTAAAATATACGCGAGACATATTGTACTTCAAAAATTTATTACCAAAACACCATACATGTAAAATGAGGCATGACCAGAAGGAGCTCATAGAGCTATGAGTAGCACGGAAAGTGGTATATAATGTCAAACTAAATGAATCCTAATCGAAACGACACATATGTCTATAAGTGTGGTCGTTTCTTATATAACAATCCTTGGTCTCCCAAATCTAAATCTTTAACACCTTTCAAACCCTTTGCGATTTCTGGTTTTACAGTCTAACATTGTGTTGCTTTATTTACAGCATAATGTCAAATATCAAACATAATGGCTTTGGAATGAGTATTCAGCGGTTAGGTCACTCTTTATAGAATTGGAAGCTATTTTAACACGAAACAATTAAACATTGTTTAAATATACCCAATTTAAACGATGCATTATATAATAAATAAGACACACAAGCGAAATCTAAGTTTAATGATCTGATTTTTGAATGATAAAAGATATTTGGAAAAGCGACAAAAACAAATAGATCACCAATATTTATTAGCGCATTTGTTTAGAAATTGATAATCTCACGGAGTTTCATCAGCTACAAAACGTCGAAGCGGGGCAGCGCGATACTGACTCACGACGCCTAGCGATGTTAAAATTCAGCACGTCAACGTTTCTCGAAATACCCACTCACATAAGATGTATTTCTGGTGTCTGTCGATCTATTAATATGTGATACAGCAATTATTTCAGTATTTTCCTACGTTTTAAAATACATAAGCGTATTATTTAATATGAACACACATATACATATATTTTATCAGGGTCGTAATAGCGTGTGCTCGGTTAAAATTTGAAGGTAAGTGACATTGTTTTTTTGTTGACTAGCCAAGGTGATCACGAATATCCCATGCAACTGGATGTAAATATAAACACGGTTTAGTTTTGTTCTGTACATGTTTATTAGTCAAGTGCACAAAATTTTGAAATTCAACAAACGTCAACGTCAGTATGCGACTGTCGAATGAGAAACAATTGCATGCAGTCGGGCAGCTACAGGATGGGATCACCGCAGCTCAAGTTGCAAGGAATTTTGGTGTGCAGTATCAGACGTCTAATACTTCGTTACGGTGCATTCGGGACATTTCTCGACCGTCCAAGGATAGGGCGTCCATGTGAAATACACGTAAGCAGGGCAGACAAATCGTCGTCTCATTTACGTCGGCGTTTTATTGTTTCAGAGGAGACTGCCAGAAACACCAACTGCTCGTCATCGTGTAAGTGCGCTTACCATTCGACTACTTGAAGTTAGAGTACGTCCAAGACGTCCATATTAAGATGAGTTCACCATCGCAATCGAAGGCAATGAGCTAGACAACATCAAAGATGGCCATTACGCTGTTGGCAACAAGTACTCTCCATCTTCGGGTGAATATTTCAAATTGATTTCAATGAACGTGTACTGACGTCTTAATGAAAGGTTCGCTGATGTCTGTGTCAAGAAGCGAAATTGTTTTGTTGACCCGACAACCATGGTATGAGCTGGATTTACCTATCATGGGTAAACACGTTTGGTTTTCTTATATAACGTTAGTGGAGCTAGAACACATGGCGTTACAATTCAGCGTTACGTTGATGAAGCATTGCGTCCGGTAGTTATCCCTTTCAAGCAACAGAACCCTGTGTTATGTTACTGTATATCCAGGAGGATAGATATTGTAATGGCGTGTGTCCAGTTAAGACGATTATTCCATAAGTTACTGATTTTCTGCCACGATATGTCAGGTAGTTCGCTAGGTTGTAATGGTTTCTAAGCATTTGTGTTCCCGTGTTTTGTGCTGCAGCAAGATAACACACGGCCTCATTCGGTATGGCTAACGGCGAATTTCCTGCAGCAGAACAACGTTGACATTCTTCAATGGCCCTCCATGAGCCCAGATATGAACCCAATCGAGTATATCTAGGCGTATTTGAAGAAGACATTTATGACAACAATCTACACAAAGCAGTGTAATTAAGGAACTTTATCCTGCGCGAATGGGATGCCTGCTTTGCTGCAGCGGTTCTTGTTTAAACTAGTGTTGTCTACGAGACGGAGATGTGTAGCTTTTATAATCGCAAACGATGGACACACACGGTATTAACTGCAAAGGGGACATAGATTCAAATGCACTGCGATTCGCGTGTTTAACTATTTTTGATAGTGATGTTACCAAAATGAGCAGAAAAAAGTATTTATTGATTAAAATCGTAATAAAAATGGATTATTGTTGGTCAATGAATTGTTTTGTATATCCTCCTTTCAAAACAGGTTATTCGTTTTTTTTCTTTTTTGTATACTGTGAACAACTTTTAGCCTTATGTATATATCGTTTTAAAAGATTTATTCTTCCTTTTTGTTTCTTTTAAGAAAAGCACACGCATTTTTTTCAAAAAACAACAACATGTGAGTATACAGTCCAGTTAATCGTGAAAAAACACTACTTTAGTGCAAAACAAAGTAGAAGAGCATGATACACACTCCAGATAATCAAATATGGCAGAAAAAACAAAATGGCTGCCATACATGCTACTTACATTTATCGGTGCCATTAGTTAAAAAATACCTATTTGCAATATTCAGACATTTGTGATAAAAAATACAATGCTTTTAACATTATTAAAAAGTTGTCTCCCTTAATTTGCCAGTACTTGTAAGCAGAAAAAACACACAGACATTTAACCAGTTTAATCAAATTACACTTTACATTTGCATGTGCCTACTGTAATTTGATTTTTATCAAACTAAAGCACAATGTCTTTGCAATGCTTAAAGCACGTGATGTACAGGTACTAAGTTTAAAACAGTTCTATGTATGTTTTTTAAGATATTTTTGCTATTTTTTTTGTGGTCATTTTCAGTTTTACCACAGTATAGTACAGGACGCCTGTATACTAACAAACTAGTATAGTAAAGAGCAGAAGCATGTCAAACATCAACTATAAAAAAGAGTCGAAATCAGTTGATTGGCAAAACAAAAGTGGGGAAGATCTTCAATGCCAGGGCACTATCAGGCCAAATAATATCAATGAAATTGGCTATGTTACATTAGTTGATGACAATTAATGCATTGAACAATCTGCCTATGGAAATTGGATTTGATTTGTTACATGAAGGTTTTAGTATAGCTGACGTCTTGTTTTGTTAGAACAAGCTTGGTGTCTGATGTCAAAGATTTTTACCTGTTCTTGGCTGCTTCCCATTTCCAGCAGACTGGCTCAGACAAAGAACGACTGTTGATATTTCTACACTGAGTCAATTGTTTGCAGACCGGTCAATGTTGTTGTTGTTGTTGTTGTTGGTGTTGTTGTTGCTGTTGTTGTATGGTGTTAAGCGTCGCTTTCAACAAGTTTTCATATCACGACGGTGTCTAATGGAGACAGTTTTCTGAGAGCTGTCACACTGGTGTATCATGCCGCAGACACATGGTATAAAATCCCATCCAGTCACATTATACTGACACCCGGCTGACCAGACCTTGAATTCTCCTCTAAATGCTGAGCGTCGAGTGAGGAAGCTTCTAGTATCATTTTCAAAGTCTTTGGTATGACCCGGTCGGGGATCGAAACCACGACCTTCCGCATGCGAGGCGGACGTTCTACCACTAGACCACGCTGCGGTCTCAGAACGGTCAAATCATGTAGCTTTGATTAATATGCAATGACTGTTGTTAGACAAATTGCCATGGCCAGACTCCAGTAATTACATGTGGCCAATCCCTGTATGCAATTTCAAAACAAACCCAGTGGACATTGCGAGGTGGATGGTTTCAGTTCCAGAGGTTGCACGATTTGTGAATGAATTTCAGATATTTGTTGACAAACTCAAACAAGAGGAAAACAAAGGCCTTTTATTCGTCATCATTACCAACAAATCCATTTTCAGAGTCAGAAAGCATTACACTCTCTTGGTGACAAAATAAAGGACATGGGGAAACTCTTTTCATTGTGCGAAATTTATGAGCAGCTGGGGTGAGAGCAATATAACCATTTTGTTTCAGAAAGGTTACAGAGGAAAATGGACAAAATGTCAATTTCGCTATGAAAACCTCGATGAAATCTTCGCCCATGAAAATTCTACATTTCCACCATCCCTATAACTGTTCGACATAGACTGTCACTTCTTTCAGGATTACGCCATCATTTTCAAGTCATTCTTAAGTCGTCAACTTTGAAATGTGTAACGATTCGATGTGTATGGCTCAACAGCCTGAAGTCCGATACAAGTTCCCAAAGAGGCAAAGACGTTCGACATGTGACCATGAAGCTGATATAAAACTGATGTTACACCTAATTGATATTGCAGTTCGGGGTTACAAGTGGGTTATGATAAAAACTGTTGATACAGACGTTCTTGTTATTGCCGTTGTAGACACTCCTCATATTCCTGTAGGTGAGCCGTGGATAGCATTTGGTGCAGGCAACAATCTTAAATGTATTGCAGTTAACTTTATTGTACACTCTATTCGAGAATCGAAGACAGTAGCGCTTCCGGCCTTTCATGTCTGTGACAAAACATCGGCTTTCTGTGAGTGAGGCGTTTAAATCAGCTACGGTAATTTGGACAAGCTCCAGTGATGTCACAGCATATTTCTAGCTGTTCTAGCTACTTCTCCTACAGTTAAGTCTGCCTTATTGGACAAATTGGACAAGCTCTAGTGATGTCACAGCGTAATTCTAGCTGTTCTGCCTACTTCTCCCACAGTTAGGTCTGCCTTAAGACTCAATGCCTACAATAGTGCGTTTCGTTGTTCTTCTGTAAGACAGAACAGGTTATATTATACTTTACATGTGAAGTGATGCACATACAATATTTTACTCAATATCCTACTTTCTTGGTATTTAGTACCCTACGTTATACTCAGGCAATTTCTTGGCTTAAATACGTACATTTTGTAAACTACCGTTCAACAAATTTAAGTACATAATGAAATATTTCTTACATTATATAAAAAATTTGAACACAACGTATGTAGTACCAAACATATGTTACCAAATCATCTCTTACCTGTGAATAATTATTAATGTGATCCACAAATGAAAATGGACTGCTTTCCACGAACAGATAAATGCGCTATTAATATCATAAAATATATTCTGATAAAAGAGGTTATTTTCGGGAGTTTCCCTTACAAAGGTCAGTGTATCGTATAAAGACTGTTATACAATCTAATAGTCACTCAAATTATATATTAACGTTCCGGTGACGCTAAGCAGGTGTGTTTTTTTCAGTACAGTCTAGTCATGATCGTCTTCGATGCTTGCTAATCTAAAGTTCAAATATTATCTCTGAATAAAACATTTTCCTGCGCAAATACACCGTTAAAGTACAAAAAGAGCCATTTGTCCTTTACAAATTTAAACGTCGAAGATGATTAAGATTGTGTATGGTCTACCAGTATTTACTAACGCGTCCATTTATTATACGGATAGGGCAAGTGGAATTTTGCTAAATATATTTCCATGGATACCATTATAAATTTAAAAAAGTTGCATCAAACATCTTGTTACTTTTCAACATAAAAAGTAACGCGATTGATATATCATGTTTACATTCCAAATAACAGTAATCATAGTTTCGCTTTAATACATCATTTCGTTTATAACGAAAAGTTCATGATGTCGCCTTTTTGTAGGATAACAACAACTTGGTCATTATGCTATTCGACATGTTCGACATCTTTTTTGTAATTTAAGGGAAAAAACTCATATTTCCTCACCATGAGAAATGATACTATTATTGGTCTCCCTTCGTTATATTCCCAAATTGCCTTGCTAAAAATGTCGGGTTTTCTTACATTTTTTAGAAAATTTCCGTGCATAAAATGATACAATGGTTTCAATTTTGAAGTCATCCAGTTGATGGCCAATGTCACTGTTATCAGAAAAAGTAATATGTGTAACTCAAAAACGTCAGCTGCCTTTGGATAGTATGAATGAATTTCATCGGATCGACTCAACACATCTTTAAGTGCATTTGTAATGGAAGGGAAATAACGCGTATTCCCTTTTAAGGTAAAATTCAAATATGATTTGTTTCTCATCGTTATATTATCAAAATCTTTGGCTAAACATATGCTGCATATCTTCGCTCAATAACTGTATTTTCTCTTAAGGTTTCTTTGTGAAATTTTGGGGACAGTTATCTTACACGCATAGGTACGTTGATGTCGATTTTTAGATAATTCAGTTTCAAGCCTATATCATCCTTATTAGAAATAGAAATATGTTTCGTTCAATAATTTTGATTTCATTCAGGTATACACGTGTGGTGGAATTTCATAGTTAAATTACCTAATGTATATCAAACGAAATTCTGTGCCAGTCTTGTTTTAGGTAATTCTCCTGACAGATTAAGACAAGTGGCTGCCTTATAGAGTTGATCCTTATACAGGTTTTACTGTAGCTTAATAGAGTTGATCCTTATACAGGTTTTACTGTAGTTTAATAGTGTGGATCCTTATACAGGTTTTACTGTAGTTTAGTAGTGTGGATCATCATACAGGTTTTACTGTAGTTTAATAGAGTGGATCCTTATACAGGTTTAACTGTAGTTTAATAGAGTGGATTCTTATACAGGTTTTACTGTAGTTTAATAAAGTTGATCCTTATACAGGTTTTACTGTAGTTTATATTATGTGCCAGTCTTGTTTTAGGTCATTCTCCTGGCAGATTAAGACAGGTGGCTGCTTAATAGAGATGATCCTTATACAGGTTTTACTGTAGTTTATATTATGTGCATCCGTTGGATTTTGGCAATTAAAAGAAACATCAGCGTCCAGTTTGGTTAAACATCTCAGCCGAGACTTTCCTCAGCTAAAATGTCAATTCGTCTTAGTTGTTACTTTAACACATTAGTAAACATTCAATTACCTCACATAATCGAAGTCACAACACATATTTACTCATTGGTAAAGGATAAAATGCTAAATCAACACAATATGAATTGTAATTACTTGGACAGACAACGCCATGTGGCCGGTAGCCACAGCAATATTCGCTCTCGTGTCAGGTCAAAGCAGGTTAGATTTTTTTGGTAGTGTATTGATTCAGGTATGGTAAATATCAAATTAACCAGACAGTCATTTTTGATAATTTTATTCACTATATACAATAAGATTATTTAAACATGATACATGATACATTCTTCATAATATAAGATTTACAACCCTGACAATTATTGTTGATAGTTTTATTCACTATATGCAATAAAGACAAAATGCATTCTTCATATTACGGTAAGACACACATCCTTGACATTTCTTTTTTATAGTTTTATACACTATAAACAATAAACACATGATACATTCTTTATATTGTATGACCCCCATCCCTGACATTTCTTTCACATGATAAACATATCCAAGGTATGCGGTGTACATGTATTTTAAAATCGTCACACTTCGATTTCAAATAATTAAGGGATTATATTGGCAAGTAAAACAAACACGGTGTTAGTCCAGATTTTTCCTGTATGCAGGGTGCACAAAATAATTCTGATGCGTATAACATTTATTTACTTGAAAGTTATCAAATAAACAGTAATTGAATATTGGCCAAAACTTTAATACGTCCCGCAATAAAGTATTGCGCAATGTTTACATTGAACTCCGTAAACTTCCCGGACAAAGCCCCAAAAACGAGATCGGGAACGAGTCTTTACGATGTTATCCGATTATTGATCGGAAACCCGAAAGCATGGCAAATATAAACAAAAACAAAAAACGTGGCTTCAGAAACCCGATGTTTGTAATAAAGAGGATATACAATTGGACACTTTAGACGCGTATATCTCTAAGTTATAAGTGTATCTTCATGCTAGGCGTATTTATTTAGGTCAGGGAATTGACGGATATATGTCAATATAATCCCTTTAAATATATCCAGTTCTGATTTGTCAGGGAAAGCAAGTTCTTGATTATCGGTATTTCTGAATTAATCTGAATAATATGCTTGTATCAATACTATAATATTCCAATGTTGTCTAATAAATAATTGCAAAATATTAAGTATGCCGACGTAAATTGCCGCTTTCAGTTCGGTATGCTTGTTACCCCAATTTATGAAAACAACTATTTTTGTCTTTTGTACACTAATTTTCCTTCCAGTTGCAAAATGACAGAAATGATGTTAATATGTGACTGTAAGCCTATAACAGTATCACTAACGTTTGCATAATTATCTGGGTACATCACTGCAACGATATCTTCATTTTCTGATATTTGTATTCCTCTGATATCGGCTCCTTTTAGTTCATCAATAAAACCATTATTAAATAATGAGAGTGAAATTGTGCAAAATGTTACAATAAACAATTTAGTATATTTACAATCATCAACCCTGACACATGTACATATATTTTATACAGCAACAAAGAGCATTAGAAAATTCCTCCAACACCTGTCGTTCAAAGTTCAAAGTGGTTTTAGGTATCAAATGCCTTACAGAAAATCAAAGAAGATAAATAAAATCTACAACCTTTTTTGCTATAAAATATAAGATATTTTGTTACATGGTCATTAATGTATATCGTCATTTGCTTGCAGATCATCTAACTCCTCGTGCACACTGTCATTATATAAAAGGGATTTAAAATGGTCATAACAACGTTTGCTATTGATATCGTACCTGCATTTTGACTTATACCTAAACTTTTTAACAGTTTTCCAAAATATAGTATTGTCACCTTGTGAACCAATTAAACATTGTCTAATTTGTATTTGATAATCAAGTTTTTTTCTTTTCAAACATTGTCAAACATGTTTCTGGTATCATTGCAGTTAATTAGGTTTTCGCCTGTGCTGTTATTCCTGTAAATACGTAATGCTCTGCTTGTTTCTTCTTAAGAAGGCCGCATTGTTCATTCCACCAGGGCGGTTGAACCGTCCTGTTGCGATGACTAGTCCAAACTTCAATACATTTAGCGGTGGTACAACTCATCAATCATTTCATCACTGCTATCTATTTCCAATTCAATCTTATCACATATATTATTTTTAATAACAACTAACAAAGCATGAACATTTAAGGAAAAACCCTCCTGTTTCTCCTGATTCCAGTTAAATTTTCTAGCAGTTTTATCAGCTAAATATTCATCATTATGATAATTTAATTCTGCTTAAACAGGGAATGTTAATGTACAATGATATGAAAAATGTCCAGATTCTGAATTATCGCCCATTTCAAAGTACGTAAAAAGTGGGAACAGTTTACTTGAAGCAATGAAACAATCTACAATACTGGACAAGTTATTTGCCGTACATGTAATTTCTACGTGAAAATCATTTTGTCGTCTACCGTTGAAAATTTATGTGATTACAGTCAGCTTTTATTAAGCAACCACCTGTATTAAGCAACCACATTTACTATTTCCCATTCCTATGCTTTCATGACAAATTAATCTACATTAAGCAACAACATGCTTAATAGGTCACCTTTGCTCATTCCCTTGACTGGCTGCTTAAGACAGGTTTAACTGCATGTCAATACGATTGGTGATTTAGGCATAGCAACTTTGATCGAAAATTTGGCTTATTATGAAAGGTTTTTTATAACAACAAATATATATGCTATTGATAAATACAAGCGATATATGCCGCGATTATGACACTGGCATTGCATTATCGTCATACCAGCGATATAACTCTAATACGAAGCAATCTAAATAAATCATTTTTGTTTGTACAATTCTAAACATTTTTCTAAAATACATATACAAATATTAGAGTTTAAAACAAACATTAATCAATTTTGAACATTTTCAATTCAAACAATAAATTGGTTAAATTCTCAAAGTGAACAAGATGAAATGTGTTCACCAAGGTTCAAATACTAGACTCATAAAATAGTAAAAATAACAACAGTAGTTAGTGGAACAACTCTATTTTAAAGCAATTTCGAATGAATGAATGCATGAATGAATGAATGAATGAATGAATGAATGAAAAAAATATGTTCGTACGGCGTTCCAACATATTGTAGGCTATTCGACGCCAACAGGAAGGAAAAGTCCAGGTTCACACTATATGTACAAAAACAACAAATTAACATACAGATTAAAAAAATGCATCAGCAAATGAATATGCAGAATGAACTATAAGGTTTCAGCAATTATATCGTATTATTCAAACTGTCGCTTTCTACGACATGCATGACCCTCAGTGATCCTATTCTTGCCATCACTCATATAGCTCCCACGAACCACACAAAGGTTGGTAACTTAACCACAATAATGAACATGACAAAAAATGATAAAATGAACATGACACCAATTTGGAAGATTCCTACCTCTCTGCAGAGATCGACAGTGATTGTATTCTTAGCCGGAACCTCACGGGCTTAGCAATTTTGAGCATTTCTTTTAAGGATGGTTATTACAATGCTAACACCATACTGTATGATATTGTTTCATTAATAATTACAGCTTTTATTCAGTTTCTTTCCAAACGATTTTAAACGTCGTTTAAAAATGTGATTATTCGTAGCGTATGTCTGACATTTTGTTTTGTCACCATTTCTTTAAGGTTATGTATATGTGTAAACCAGATTTAGATGTAGATTATAAGAATCCATCATGAGTATCCATGAGTTTATCTCACCCGAGCGGTCAAAATTAC
The DNA here is from genome assembly GCA_029582155.1 of Panopea generosa. Lineage (NCBI taxonomy): Eukaryota > Metazoa > Mollusca > Bivalvia > Adapedonta > Hiatellidae > Panopea > Panopea generosa. The sequence goes on from CM055902.1 coordinate 18,721,555, forward strand.
ATACATGTAAGAGACTCTGCCGAACAATGCATATGACGAAGCCGAACAAACAATGTGCTGAGAGATTAACAGGTGTAATATCTTACTTTAAAAAGTTCATTTCTTCAAATATGTGTGAAATTTTGGGCGTTAAACACGCGTTTAAGGATGTTGACTTGTCAGAAAGAAAGCAATTTGGTTTTTTTTTCAATTCTGTTTAAATGATATTTATTATTTTCTAAGATGAAACTTGTCACGAAAAAGTATGTTGCATTACTCATTTTCGTTCTATTTAATTTTTAAGATGATACATTTAAATCTAATATTTCGTAAATGTTGATAAAAATTAGGTCATTGGGATTTCATCGTATTATACATGAAAATGAACTTAAAATAAGCATCATATTAACAATAAATAACAAATATATTAATCTTTCACAGAACGCACAGAAAACTATTGTTTTCTATTATACATAATTGATTTTAAAAAATGACCAACAATATCCCACCCACTGTTTTATATGTTTTTTAAAATATATGTTCGGATAATAAAACCTTTTTTATATTTTCCTTTGGTCCAATGTAAGCACTTTTAGACTTTTTTAAGAAAACCATAAGCTGCCGTGGATTTAAAAGATATATTTATCAAATAACCTTAAACAGTGCATATTATGGGGTTATTAGAAAATGTTTGTATTTGATAATATCAGTAAATACTGAATATTATGTTTAAGTTTAAAATTAGTCTTATACATACTATCATATACTTGTACAACTTTTTTGAAATAACGGTGCAAGATTTTAAATTATGAAATCATATTTATTCAACCTAAAGTAACCCCTTACCACTATTTTTCTCGGTATGAAAAAATGCCAAAAGTTGATAAAAAAAATATCAAAAAGAAAAAATTGTTGAAAAATGACACAACTGTGGCTTAAATCTGTCAATGTATCCATACCAACAATACTGAAACAAAGATAATGATTTCTTAAAAGAAATACAATTTTAATTTAACACTAAAAAATCACACACATAAAAATCTGTACATTTCCGAGCCAACATCCTTAAAAAAGTAGAATATTTTTTTGTGATGGAGGCCATTATCGAGGAAATCCATCATGAGTTCATCCATGTGGATAGAAAAATTCTCACCCTCTGGGTCAAAAATACATGCAGGAAACTCGGAAGTGCTCGTCCCTGCATGTAAGTTTGACATCTCGGTGAATTTTTTTTAACATCTCCATTGGACCATTAAATTGCTGAAATGAAACTGAATTATTTACACAGCGTGACACTACTATAATACAAAATACATGTTTTGAAAAGTATCAATACTTTATTTTATTCTATTTTAAAATCCAAATAAGCGTTCACATATCGACGACAGACACGATTTTTTAACTTTTGGGAAAAGGAGGAACTCACAGGGAGCTAAATTCGGGATGTCAAACAATCTGGTCTAGTCGTCTATATCACTCAAGCCGAGCTCTTGGCTCATACGTTAGCCAGTGTCAAAGGGGTTTACCCAAGTCTGCCTACTGCGATACATTTCAAAGTTAATTCAAAGGCTGAAGTTATGTATCTCCTACACGTGTAAAACTTTGAAGGAATGTAAACTCCGTCTTATAATTCCTCTCGGTTCTTTGTAAGATAATTCATAGTACACATGACATATCGATCAACCTTCGTATAGCTCTGACAAAATAACCTTAATATGTTGTTTCTTATATTTTTTGTAAAGTAAAATTTTCAATTTTTTTTAAAATACTGGTCATACAAAATTTGTAACAGTGAAGTAAATATGTACAGCATAAACATGCATCATACGCCCATTGTGGCTGGCCATTTCTTTAGAGGTGATGCTATGATAAACATACTTTACATCATATCCTCCTCTGGATGTTCATAAACATTACACACATTCATGTCTTCTTATTCAGTTGAACTCTGTTTTTTGTTCTATATAAAATAATGCCTAGAGAATCCACAGTAAAAAGATATTCCATATAGAAAGTTTTTTTCCATAACAGGAATGTATCCGCATATTAAATGCAGAATAACTGGTGGATTGACCAGCTTGTTGTTTTTTAAAGACAGCGTTATGACACACCTCATTTTTTTTAAAAAAAAAAGAAGTCCTCAAATACTCATAATTACATCCATATGTTAAAATCTTATAACAGTTACTTTTTTAACAACCTGATGGCTTATTGCCAGTATATGCTATACCAGGCTTTGCACCACTCAACAGCAGCAAGATATCACAGCATCAATGAACTAGTTTTTAAATATTTCAAACCATGTTTTGCTGGACTTTAAGCGCAATTATCATTGCCGTGGCTAAACGGCGCGCATCTATGTAGTGGGACGTTAAATATGCTTTTTCGACTTCATTTAATTATAAAAATCAAGACTGTCAGTATTCACATGAGCTCCTGTTATTGATTAAGGAGGTAACAATAATTTGACGTCCATTTATTGAAAATACCTGTTTTGTCTTTCACAGTAAAATCATCATGATCTACAATTTTGATTTGAATGTCATTTTTCTATTATCTTTTCACTAACCCGACCAATAATTTGTTAAGTTCTTTTGAGTTACTTTACATATTATTTACAATGTCCTCATGCATTTTAAACAAGAATCTATGATTACTTTTTTCTACAAGTGCATCAAATTATTTCCATTTTTGGACAACAATGTCACTGAAGGAATAAATTCTCAATATCATCTGTTTGAATTGTTTCCGAGTTTTCATGTTGGTATCTTACAATATTTCATAGACATGTATCAACAACTTTGGACAGTAGTTCATCCAAAAATCGGCGTGGCCGTCTGGATAGCTGCCCAATTCAGATTGGACAGCTGATGGGAAGTCTCTAAAGTGGTTAGTGATATTTCTGATTGCTCGAAGTAGGTACCTTACACTTGATTCTTTTTTGTCATATAGTTTTCTACCGTTTATCTCTTTCTGTTGAAGATAGGATTTTAATGAGCTCGGCAGATTTTGCATCCAATTTCCGTTTGGTAACACAATCGCATTTTCTAAGTTGCTGGACTTTGTTGAATCTTTCCTAACCATGGCTTCAAATGTATCGCTCTTATCCACAAAGAAATCTAATATTTGTTTCGAATTCCATAGCGCCGGATGTTCCCATACTTCTTTAGAAGGTGGCCTATCTTCGTCTTTGTTTGCTAGCATCTTCTTCAAAAGCTGACGAAGTGGGTCGTTTTTGTTTTCTAGAAGATCTAAGACTGGTGGATTTTTTTTTTTAATATTCTTCTGTTGACGTTTCATCTCATTGCCGAAAGGGTGCTTTCCTAATGTGGTTGAGTAATACAACAATATACCCAATGAAAATATATCCGTTTTTTTTGTCAGATATTCCTTGAATTCTGAATCACTTTTTAATTTACAAATGAAATCCCATGCCTCTGGAGCGATGTAGCCGATCGTTCCTGATGCCTCAGTAACTGAGAAGAGGCTATCTTTTGTGACTTTAGCGGATCCAAAATCTCCTAAAACAACCTTTGATATCTGCATTCCGTCATGAACAATGAATATGTTTTCAGGCTTTAAATCACGATGTACGATTCCGCGTTCATGCAGAAAGTTAAGTCCATTGACCATACAACGGTTCGCTTCAATCGGTTTGAATAAATTTCTTAAATCAGTATATGGTAATTCATTTTTGACATAGTCGCGTAATGTACCTTGGCAAAATTCAAACCCTATGAATAGCTTATCATCTTGAACTTGAGAACCATAGTACCCGACAATATTCATATTTCGATGTGTTTCAACCTTTTCCATCATTTCTACTTCTTTATACAGTTTCTGACATTGCTTTTGCTTGTCGGTTGCGTCAGTATCATTAATGCAATAAATGCGTTTAACAGCAATTCTTATTCCTCCAGAACTAGACGTATGCTCGGAAATAAAACTCCCCTCATACACTTGCGAACTCGATCCACGTCCAAGTATTTTATCTGTATCGTATTGCATGTTGGAACCTACTTTTCGTATAGAAGTACTCTGAATAAAAGAAGGAAATTAAACAGATACACATTAACTTTTATAAATCATAGGAATATGTTCAGTTAACAATAGTGTTGCAAGATGAAATAATCGTAATTAAAAATATATGTGGACAATTAAATTTAAGCTGTTTAGAAACTGGTTAAGATGAATTAAACGTCACAGGGGTCGACATAGAAAAGCGATGACCTGGTCGAGTTAGAATTCACAATTTACATTAACAACATGTCTTTTACAAATTATACTGTGACAGGTTCAACAAAAAAGGTAAACCATAGCAGCTTTGGCCATCCGAATTAAGTCAACTTTTGATAATCACTTCGTATTTATGCTTGACATATAATCACCCAGGGAAGTAGCATGTATATAGGAACAAAATCTTGGCTTTTTTACATATTTTTCTTCTAATTTCGGCCACTTCTGTCTGACTACTATTTTAAAGACACACTATCGTTGAAATAAATAGTGGTACTTCATCGCTTTTTAATACACTTATATACACTTCATCTATAGGAGTTTATTTCTTCTTCTAAATTTAAATCGGTATTTTGCTGATATATTACATGATCATTCGATCATATTTATTATTTGTGTAGGATCAGTTGAACTATCATGGACTGATTGAAAGTTGTCTTCAATTGATTAAGCGTTGTTGATCGAACTAACAGTTGTTTATAGATTGCAATATAACGTCTCACGACACAGTTATGCCCCTTTTTTCACACGGTAACATGATTCTTACGCTTCAAATAGGCCTATGTACTTTGGTTATGAATTATTTTCAGATTGGTTCATAGTGGTTGTGATTTCTTGCTGCAGATGAGTAGAGCAAATTTTGGCATAGCACATACTGCAATAAGACACCACTGGTGTTAAAAAAAATGATTTTTATAGGATTTCAACATATGCATGTACTTACGAGCATTTGAGGACTTCAAAAATCAGGGTGTCACTGCACCCTCTTTAAAAAAAACAACGTGACCAACCTACCAGTTATTGTGAATTTTTACCTGGGTACACATTCCTGCTATGAAAATAAAAGTACTTTTAAATTCTATGTGAAATTCATTTTTTACCATTGAAATCCTAGAACTTATTTTGTATAGAACAAAGAACAAAATTCAACTGTGTAGTGAGACTTTAAGAAAAATATGATCAAACGCTTTAAAAAGCGCCACAATGACAATGATCTTGTTTTTCTGTCAGAATATTCTCAGATGCAGTACATTTAGTGAATTTGGGTGTTTAACGGTGTCATTTCATGAGAAATCAATGGATTTTGACAAATATTTGACAATATTATGGCCATATATTGATGAAAATGTAAGTAGAAAAAATTGGATTTGTATCAATCAGTTGTTTTGCTTTTCAAGCAGGGATGCTGTGAAAAGAAGTCCACATTTGTGTATGACAATAGGCACTAGTGACTCATTTTATTGTTTCTACCAACTTAGCAATGTTTATGGTATTGACAAATTGTCAGATGTTTCCAGGAAGGCTCAAGGCAGTCACTGTTTATGTTTACAGTTATAACTTTCAAACATAAAATCACCTTCTGTCTTTGTGGAAAGGCTACAATTGCATGATCAAACCTTGTAAGCATGTTTATACCATGTAAAGTGTCCAGATTGCTTATTACAGACATTTTTTTAACAACACTTTAAGCATATTTTCTATATTGACCATGTTAGAAATGTACCCTACCCATTTCATTTCTATAGAGTCAACAAATCTCAGGTGAGAAAAATGAACACGTCTGAGTAGCTGATAACGCTTCGCGAGTTGTCGCGACATGTTACTTGTCATTTTATTTTGTAACTTTGTCGAATATGTTGAAGAATCGTACAATTTTGTATTTTCTGGTATCTTATTTCAGTTTCTTGAAAAAGTTATTGCCTTGAAATTTTTACGGTTACTCCACCATTTTAGCGATTGATTATATGCGATATCACTAAATGCTTCTTGACTATTAAGCAAATAAATGCTCATGAGTCGCTTCTTATTTCTTTTTTTTTGTACAAAGACAACACCTAGTCTATATTGAAACTTGCAATTGATTTAATTGTTATATTTAAATAGCAATTTTCATAAGAGGACACGTTGAAAACACTAAATTTATTATGAAATAAAGCATAGTACACTAAAATATAACACAATTTAGACTATGTACACACTCTTATACAATAGAGAGGCATTTTAAAAGAAAACCATCTAGCAACTGAAGTCTTACAACTCATGAGCTATGGAAATGTAAATGGGACAAAATTTCACCTCTTAGTGTTGAAAAGTTGCCTCTTTTGTTAAAATCATAAAGTTTGTCTGAAGTCCTTAAAATGTTCATAGATCAATTTTTAAATGCACTTTTTGCTGAGATAATTATCTAAAGTTGAAGCGAGTCTAATTTTGTCGACAAAGTGGCACACGCTGTCTTCCTTAACGTCTCACTACACAGTTATGCCCCTTTTTCCCCGTCGGAAACGTTATTCTTACTTTTTAAAAAAAGGCCTATGTACTTTGGTTATTAAATATTTTCAAAATGGTTCATAGTGGTTGTGATTTCTTGCAGCAGATGAGTAGAGCAAAAGTTGGCATAGCATATACTGCAATCGCAGGCTGTCACTGCACCTTCTTTAAAAAGAACAACGTGGCTGACCTAGTTATTGTGAATTTTTATGTGGGTACACATTCCTGCTATAAAAAAAAGTACTTTATAAAAAAAATCTATGTGAAATTCATTTTTTACCATTGAAATCCTAGACCTTATTTTGAATAGAACAAAGAACAAAATTCAACTGTGTAGTGAGACCTATAGTTTTTTGTACAGTTGAGTTTATGAATCCCAATTTTTGTAGCATTGCGTTATTTACAAAAAATTATCTACCCTTTACTGTTTATCTCACAAATATCTAGTTGAGATAATAGTCATGTTCTTACGCTACTTTGACACAAAAACAGTTTGTATTGTTTATTATAAACTGACTTTCTTGCATGAGCCTTTCTATTGATGAAAATACTTGCGAACTGAGCCATTTGGAACTAATATGGATCAATACGAAAACACAATGTCAATATGAACCTAAAACAAGCCGGTACGATTATTTCTGGTTGTTGATTAATAACAGTGTCATTAAGTGATTACATACTGACACGTTTTTTTTGGTAAGGAATACTAATATAATCACTGAATAAATATCTATGCTATTATGAAATAATAAATAATTACCTTATACTCTGACATAAAAACATCTTATATGTCGTATCTGTATTACAATGTAGAACCAGGAGGAAATATGAATAGATTTGAATGGACATGTGAGCAAGTACGAATCTCAACCAAGTTATAAATTGACAATACAAACAATATCACCCGATGCTAGCATGATAGATCCAAACAAAGTCCAAACATTTAAGAGAAATATACCTTTTAAATTATTTTTGAAATCAGTAGTATATTTGGTATATAATGAAATAAAAATAATTTCCAATGTGAATATGTATTTTTTTTAAGGTTAATATAGCACATATTTATATGCGACGTCGAAAACATGGTCATGTTCGACCTTTTTGACGTCCCAATTTATAGCAGCAAAATCGCCACGTACACGTTTGACGGATGTATGGATTTACGAATGCAAAAATTACAAAGAACGGCACATTCTAAAAATACTATCGAAGAACGGAAACTATTTTTTTTTCGATTTTTTTTTCGAAAAAAAGGGTTCAAATAAAATTTACTCAAAAACAAAATTGAGCGATTTTTGCATAATTATTATCTGATTTTATATGATATATTGTTCAATTATTGTGAGATTTTTAGAAAAATTGACAAACTTGATTTTTTATAATATTCAATTATATAACCCTACCCTGCGTCAAAAACCCACTTTAAAGCAAAACGTCAACGTTGGTATAGTTCATTTAATGTTAGGTTTGTGATCATTAAATAAAACTGGATATGCATAAATGTGTTGAAAATGACGTTAAACCTCATTCTACAAAAACTAGTATTTTGTGCATACGAGTTATATCTACTATTGCACTACTGTTTAGTGGCATATTATTTTGAGCCAGTTGACAAACGTTCTGCATAGAGGTCCCTTACTAAATCGTGCTCAACATCATCGTAAAAAAAGCGAAATATCATCATCACCACTGTCATCAGCATCACTGTCATCATCATCACCATCATGGTTATCGTCATTTGCTTAGGCGTTATTAACATCCCTTATTTTGTTTTTTTATTCTAAATGTACATAAAATCGCTTTAGATTCCATACTACGTCTTTCCTTCAATCAACAACATTTTAATTTGATATGTTTTCTATTTTCTATGAAATATCACCAGTGTTATGTAAAAATGTGTAAATATACGGCTTTTTGTACGCTTGGTGCTTTTTGTTCGCAACGGTTTTTATCCACAGGAAAAAATAGAAATACGTCGACTTTTGTCTCGATGCGGACCGATTTCTTCTTTGTCCTAAATTGAAAAAAAATGGCGCCATGTTGACAAAATTTAGCATATTTTTATTTTTTCTGCTTACAAAATGCGTCAAATGAACAAAAAGCGCCTGCACACACGGTCGGTTTGTGATTTTTTCTTCCCCAAAATAATTGATGGAAGTAATGCACATGTATCTCATATCGATAGAAAATCGATTACTAACCACTTATCTTCGTACACTTCAATGTAAATCTAAGATATTAGTTAATGTACAACATTTTTTTTTTATTTTAAGGGGACACATCGCTATTTTAACACATTTTCACTTGAAGAAATTTCTAAAATTTCTTGGGCCTAAAAAATGTACCCGTTTCTGCCTAGCCCGTAAAAAATAGTGTATAGCACGTACGATTGTCTTTCCTTTTATTTTCTCCCAAGGTACTAGTAATGTTCAGAATAAGCCGATCATTGGTTGTAGTTGTATGTTAACCAGGTTATATTACTGAGATAGGTACATTAAAGATTCACTGTACTATTCTGAATAACAAAATAACCATTTGTCTCTCTCGGCAGCCATGTTTGATATCGTACAGAACACACAAAAGAATATTAAAAATCCACATTTTATTAGGTAAAGTGCAGTGGCTGTTTAACGGATATGATTTAAATGAAATAAAATAAAATAAAAATAAGAAAATAATGTTTTTGATTTTTTTTAATTTCGGAAAAATAGAGTCAGTAGTAACGATTAATGACGGTCAACCAACCGGAATCTCATATTTTTGGCCCTATCAAATATAAAATTAAATACCTCAGTATAAAAAAAATCCAAAGAAATATCATTTTATATGTTTAAGCATTTTCACAGGTACATTCAAAACTAACATGCCTACACTTGTTAAAATTACTATCTTCGAATCACCGGCCGGCGAAAATCTCCGTGATGAATTATATACATGTACTATAATGCGTCTCACTGTCTTTCGTCTCTCACTACTGATTCCAAGCGAAAAGTAAACCGTTTCTTGTGGAGATGATTGTGCTCGAATATTGGTTTACCTTCTAAGATCGCAGGAAAGATTGGTTTGATATAACTGATCGTCGTTTAGCCCTCGATGGCACAAAGAGCACAAAACTTTCTAAGAAGAATGGAAGTGCAGTTGAAAGAGTGTAAATCGCTTACTCCAAAGGTTGCGGGTTTGATCGTCTTAATGACCATACAGGTTACCAGTCCTCGTCTATTCATTCATCATCAAAAGAGTCAGTGAGCCTTACAGCATAACTAAGTATGTGTCTATGAAACTTATATGTATTATTTTAATTCAACGGATGTTTCGAAAAAAAAATAATTCCATCATAATTCCTGTTGTTCTAATAATTGACAACCGTGATGTCCACATTTCACTAGCAGTCGTGAAGCTAGTTAGATATGAGAATATTGTTTGGGAATCCAGTTCCGTGTAAGTGAAAAAAATGACGGTTTTGTACGTGTGCCAAACAGACACGCTATCATAAGTGCTATAGACAAACTAGTTGCCATTGAACAGCAGAAGTATATATAACTAGTGTGCACAAAATGCAAATAAAATGGTAAAAATAAACTTGTTTAATTATCACAAAACGTATATCTCATGCGCTATACCGACGTTGACGTTTGCTTTAAAGGTTTTTTTTACGTAGGGTAGGGTTAAATAATTGAATATCATAAAAAATCTTGTTGTTAATTTTTTCTAAAAAGATCACAATCAGTGTACAATATATAGAATAAAATCATATATATTTATGCAAAATTCGCCCGGTTTGTTTTTTGGTATTTTTTTTTTTTTTGAATACTTTTTTTTTTTAAAAAAAATCGAGAAAAAAATATTTTCCGTTTTTCGCTAGTATTTTCAAAATGTGGCATTCGTCGTAAGTTTTGTATTTGTAAATTCATACATTTGTCATATGTGTACATGGTGATATATGTTTCTTTTCTGTACATTAGGAATAACTCTACTGAGGTCGACAAATACGCGATTTTGCTGCAATACATTGGGACGTCAAAAAAAATGAACATGGCCATGTTTACGAGGTCACATATAAATATATATTATATTGACTGCTGCAAAAAATACATATTCACATTGGAAATTACTTCTAGTTTAATTTATAATATGCTTTTTATACCACTGATTTCGAAAATAATTTAACCTTAATCAACCATCGAAAAATTTATTGAAAACACGTAGAATTATGCAATATGTTGAAGTCTTTTTTGACGTAGGATTGGGTTAAATTATTAAATTTAAAAAAAAATCTAGTTTGTCAATTGTTCTAAAAACTTGCAATCACTGTGAAGTATATTTGTTGAAATCACATAAAAATTATTTCAAATCGTTCGGTTGGTTTTTTGGTAATTTTGATTTGAAGCATTTTTATGGAAAAAATCGAGAAAAAAATAGTTTCCGTTTTTCGCTAATATTTTCAGAATTTGGTGTTCGTCGTAATTATTGCATATGTAAATTCATATATTCGTTGAATGTGTACGTGGTGATATGTGTTTCGATTCTGTACGGTCGGTAAAACTTGACTGGGGTAAAAAAATACGCGATTTTGTTGCTATAAATCGGGACGTCAAATAGAACAAACATGGCCATGTTTACGACGTCAATGGTAAAGAAGTGTTATATTCACCGCAGAAAAAAAGCATACTCAAATTAGAAATTACTTTCATTACATACCAAATATTGCACTGATTTCGAAAATAATTGAAAGCTATATTCCTCCTTAACAGAAAAAAGAGCAGCTGCATGACATTTCAGCACAGTATCTTATAATTTCAAACCATTTGAATTATTTTATGCAACATGAGTGAGCGTGAATGTCTAATTAAAATGAAAAATAAAATAGCAAGGTACTGTTTTTCAGCAAAATATTACATTGATAAACAAATAGTAAATGATTTAGTAGCCAATGTAACAAAACATACAATGTAATTAGTAATAAATTAGCCTCCTATAGAATATCGCTCAGAAAAAAAAAATGAAAGGTTATTTATCTCGGAACGGTTTTATACACTGACACAACCCGGTGATATTTAATATAAAATGTCTTTTAAATATGAACAAATAATGTAAATAAAAACCGTCAATTGCGTCTATGTATTATCATTTTCATGTTTATATCTACTTGCCTCTGTTAGTTCTGCTGTAGGTGTAGATTGAGGTCCTCGTACGTATCTTTCTTTATTGGGTTGACCATGAAATACAACAACACATGTGCAATTTGAAATATTGTTAGAATTTTAAGTGAACATTTTATGAGCATAACAATCATTATGGTGCAATGTTTTTGTCATATCTTTTTCAATTGGAATTTGAATCGGAGTAAGTTTCACGTTTTCTGATGTTATCTTGAACGGGTTTAGATCTAATCCGGACGGTGCCAATTTTGTAATTTTGGACCTTTGCTTCCATGGTTACCAAAAAAATTATTAAAAAAAACTTCAACATACTTAACTTGGCAGTACTGTGTCTGCAGAATATACCAAGGGCAGACTACTCTTCGACTTTAGAGTCACGGATATCTTGGATGGAAAAGTGCATTTTTTGTGAAGGAAGACTGTTTTGGAAGGATTGATATAAGACATTTGTCTTAAATCAGCTTAAGTCTTATTAATAAGATTAATCTCAAATTTATTGATTACACCTCGTATATTGCTTTTTATAACATTAGATTTTAGTGTTACTGTTATAACAGTAATAATGTGCTATTGTTTTATTTAACTTTCGCTATTTTTATAAAAAGCAAGAGTAGTGCATAGGTAGCCATACTGGACTATTTAAAATACTAAAAAACGACAGCGCAAAGCAATCAAAACACCAATATGAGTATTTGTTAACTTATTATTAAGTGAACACCTACTGAAAAATTATTTTTTTTAAATGTGTATAACTGATGAATAATGTATTCAAGGTGTATAAAGCAGCCGAAATATGCCCATAACAGAGGATCAGAAGCATGATAAATGTTTTAAATGGAACAATTGAAATTATTATAGGAAACTAAAGTTATGGGGATGGGGGTGGGCGCTGTTGTTTTTTTTTCGCAATTTATAGAGGATGACCAATTACCCATAACATTCAAACAGTTGGATATTTTAAATCTCATTCAAGGTCTGTTAATAAGTAACTTGTGAACATACTTTAAAAAGAATTAGGAAACGATTGAATATGTAAATGAAGAAATTATGACTTGGCCATACTTTTTAGTTAAAAAGGGCCATAATGCATGTACAGTTTGTTATGCGGAGTTGTGTTTCAATCCCGTGAACGGTATTGTGATAAGGAGAAATTGAAGTGAATTAGACAACGTATGTTCGTGTTAAAGGTGTGGTACACGCTGGTGATGAATATGTGAATCCTTGTTCATAAAGAGTCGAGCTAAATAAAGCAGCATCACCAGTATTTGAAGATAAGATAAGAAAACTTTACTCGTATATTCTCCGCCAATTCTGTTATCCTTCCGTTATACCACGGTTGCTAGAGATGTGCAAATATATAAATGCATATACGTATGAACAGATATTTTTTTCAATCTGTTTTTTTTTATATATGAAAATCCGATTATGAAGCCCTATCGGCAAAATAGTGTCGCTAGGGCAAATAACAAAAACAAATACTCATATATATACGCAAGTGATAATTTGATTATAACTATATGTGATTTTTGTTATCAGTATGCATCAATGCTTCGATCCTCGGGTCGATTAAATTAAGTTAATTGGTCCTGTAACAGCAGGGTGCCCGTGATACACTGATAACGAAGGGTATTTTACATAGCTTTGTTTTACTGTTTCGATGATAATGAACTGATTAGTGTGTTTTTTATGCCCCCCAAAAGATTGTTGGGGTGAAATATAGTAATCGCAGCGTCCGTCCGTCCTTCCGTCCGGTATTTCGTTTCTTTCGTAACTTTGTCATGCATCGATAAATATTAATGATACTTGCTACAAATGATCAACATAACATGACAACGTGTTGCTAGTAAGACCCACACCCGTAACTTAAAGGTCAAGGTCACTATTTGAGTTTGTTTGACAACACTTCGAGTTTGTGTGAGATTTCGTGTCCGGCCTGTAACTTTGACATGCATAGATGGATTTTAAAAATACTTGCTACAAATGATCAACATAACATGACGACGTGTCACGAGTAAGGCCCACACCTGTACCTCAAATGTCACGGTCACAATTTGAGTTTGACAACACTTTGAGTCCGTGTGAGATTTCGTGTCCGTGATCAACATAACATAACGACGTGTTGCACTTAATACCAAAACTTCCACTTCAAAGGTCAAGGTCACAATTTTACTTCAACAACACTTTCAGTCATTTTGACATTTCTTGTCCGGTCTGTCATCTATGGATAAATTTTAAAAACACTTGGCTCTGTTGATCAACATGACATAATTAAGTGTCGCATGTAAGACCCAGAACCTTTCCTCAAAGATCAAGGTCACACTTTCAATTTGTTTGATGTTGTGTGTCTGGTCCGTGACTTTGCCTTTAACTTGGCTCAATTTATCAAGATGATGTGACGATGTGTCATAAGTAAGACCTAAACCTAGACTCATACCTAAAAGGTCAAGGTCACACTTTTAGTATGTATGACAACACTTTGAATCTGTTTGAGATTTCAAGTCTTTACTTTATCTTTATCATACATGGATGGATTTCACTTGGCTTAATTTATCAATTGATATGTAACTTTGTCTTACATTTAGGGATTTTAAGATAGCTTGACACAAGTGAACAACATGTCATGATGATGTTTCAGCAGCATTTAACTGTTGAAATACCCAGACTATTACATCAGATAGCAAGGTCAAGGTTACACAAAGGTCAAGGTCACGCTTTAATGTAAAGAAACATGAAATTGTATGTCTTGTCTGAAACATCAGCCCATTACTCTTTATATTCATGGATCGCTACCTATTATGACATAATTATATTGTTATTTTTAACTACCATTTTGGGGGCATGCGACATTTACCAGTGGCATTTCTTGTTTAAATATATATTTAACTTTATGAAATTATAAAAATATCGATCCTAAAATTTAGGTTATATTTCTGCTTAGTGTCGTAAGCACGAATTTCATATTACCGATGAATTTTACTCGAAGTATTACATGTTATTTTATCAGGTTAATACATAAAATTAATAAGAAATATATGTTACCTTAAATAAAACGTGTTATATTCGATTTAGAATTATTGATATGCATTGTGTTTCATTATCATTCGTCTCTCACCGCTGATTCAAGAGGGAAAGTTATCAGTTACTTACGGAGATGGAGTGTGATCGAGCACTGGTTAACCTTTCAGAACTCCATGAAACAGTGGTTAAGATAACCAATTGTCTGTTAGCACTCGATGGCATAAAATGACGGTAAAAATTCGATCAATTATCTAAAACATGAATACATTTATATTTGATAGTATGATTTTTTTTTGTAAAACAATATTTGTATAAACATGAAAACAACTTGCAATTAGGATTAAATACATATATACATAGGCTTCACATTTCCAACCTTATATTGGTTTAATGTAACACCATGAAACACATTGAAGTATCCAATACTATTGAATCCCTAGCACAAACAATTTGAAATATATATTTTATTTTCTTTCATGAGATTAAAATGTTTCCCTTAAACAAGGTTAAGTCACTTTAATTAAACAAAAATGCATCATATAATAATTATAATAATGTTAATTACCTCAAAAATATATTATTTAGTTTGGTTCTATCAATAAATATAAATATCATCCATAACAGAGGGTTAACAAATACTATGTAGTGTTTATTGTATTAAAGTATTATTCTGTGTTTTAGAGCATTTTGATGCTTATTGCTAGATAAATCAAAATAGATTTGTTTGTCTAGATCCCATTTATTCAATAAATTTAAACACGAAAGGTTTTTGATAATAGTATCGTTTTATATGGTATTTCTAAGATCATTAAAACATGGACATCAACATATAGAGTGATACTCATCTTCAGGAGAATTACACCATACACATTCTCTTTCTTGACCATTTCTCGGTATTCTATTTCTTTCGATACGAGAAAAGTCAAAACCAGGTAAAACCCAAAGTTGATATATCTATCTCCGACCACCAACCTGGCCATAAATCATATTCACACTTGATAGCCTCAGGTGGATAAAAGAGACCATGATATCGATAAAGGCGAGCAGCTTTTGAAACACAATAAATAGGGCCATTAATTGAGTTGATTCCCCTGATTTTATGATAATCAGCGGTAAGCCGATAAGTTCGACATGGCCCCTGAATACAAGCAAAAGCTTCAGACCCTATAGGCAATCATATTTGAACATATTTGACTAACTGGCTGTTGAGGTAAAAAAACATTGCTGAAAAATCCCAACTTTAACCATATTGTCCCTTGGACCTTTTTGGAAATTCAATCCTCTGTATTGAACGAATTCAAATTTACTATTATTAGACAATGCTTTACATCCCAAATTGAACAAAACATTTACAAAAAAGTCATCTTAAAGGAATTCCATACATCTCAGTGTCCCTTGATTTGTACAAACGTTTAATCATGGTATACTCTATATCAAATACGAATAAATATGACTGACAGGTTGTTAAGAACAAGAATTTTGAGGATTTTCAATTTTAACCCTTCTGTGATCCCGACTGGTCCCTTATAGAAATTCAGTCATGTTAATTGAATTAAATCTTATTTGCCATGGCTAGTAGAAGCTTCAGATCTAAAACGGAATAACAGTTCTGCACAATTTGATGAAGAAAACAGATGTTTTTGTTTTTTCCATAGTATTCCTATGTGAAACTTTAAATCCGCTTACAGTTTCCCTACAAATGCTACGCCTTGATTTGTACACACTGCAAATCTCTATTCAGAGGGATAACTTATATCCAATATGAATAAATTTGACTGACCAGTTGTTGAGAAAAAGGTTTTTGAAAAATTCAATTTAAACCATTTTGTGATTCCACATAGGGCCTTTTGGATAATGAATACAACCTTAATTATTAAGACTAGAAGATGCTTAAGAACTCAAACTGAATGAAAAATCATTAATTGATAAAAATAGAATTTTCCGTTTTCCTATAGAATTCCTATGTAAAATTCAAAGTCAGGACCCTATCAATACAAGCCACTTGGTTTGTAAAAACTTTAAACCCATACTAATTCGTATGTTTACATGTATATCAAATGTGAACACAATATGGGAAGTAAATTCTTCTTATTGAACCAAATTTTATTTTCTATGACTAAATACTGCTTCAGAACTCAAATAGAATAATAATGTTGTTCTTATGGATGAAAAAATGAGAATTTTCTGTTTTCTCATAATATTCCTATGTAAACGTCACTTTACAGAGCCACTTTAAATATTAACCCCATCATTCTCATCTTCATTTAAACCCTTACACATATGAATAATTACAAATGTGAACAGATTGACTGACTGGTTCTTAAGAAAACGGTTTTTGTAATCCCAAGTTTTATAAAGATAGTGAAACCCAGTCATTTTTACAAATCTAAACCTCCTTGATCATACAAAGCTTCCGTGAAAATAAAGGCAAAATCAGTTCCATTATAAAAATAAATATTAATATTGATTATAATGACATGTGTCCCCTTTTGAACCCTCGGGGCAGGGTCATTCTCAATCCCAGGGACGCGATTTGCACAAATACGGATGACAGACGACAGACGACGGACAACGCCTATCCCATAAGCCCTTCCGGTCTTTGGACGATAGAACTAACAAATAAAAAATCTTGATGTTCATGATCCTTCCTTAAAGTAGTTTGAATATATATATATATATAAATTATGCATGATCAATCAATTCAACAAAGTAAATACAATTCAGGGACTTAGAAACGGTCCAGAGAAGGGCTGGTAGCCTGGAAAATATGATAAAACAACTTCATAACTCACTGGTTTAGAAAACACAAGCAGCAGCACTTGTTTAAAGTGTTTACCAATCTACTGTCACTTGATTTTATTTTCTATTTTAACAGGCTTTTAATCAGTGCGATACTGCTGAAGTCCAATTCATGAGATTGAAAGATATTATCCAATAACAGAACACATATAAAAAATAACAACTCCCAATTAGCAAACGAAACTTCTAAACCACAAGGTCCAGCGATAAGCAACCTTGTGTAGACAGCGTGATATAAAATAAAGTTATGCTTGGTTACTTACCAGCACTAGTCTACCCAATGGCCCTTTACATTTGCTTATTATTAAAACTGTCCCATTAACGTTGTCTCCTATTCCTGTTAATACTTAACTTAAATCTATACAAACACTTATATAAATAAGCCCTTCCGGATTTTGGCCAATAGAACTAATAAATAAAAATCTGGTGGTTCATGATCCTTGTTTAAAGTAGTTTGAATATGTTTCAGCACTTTGAATAAATTATACATGATCAATCAATTTAACAAAGTAAATACAATTCAGGGACTTAGAAACGGTTAATGACACTATCTACATAAAAGTAAAATACTTACTGTATAAAACTAAAAACAAGGACAGGAGGCCTGGAAAATATGATAAAACAACTTCATAACTCACTGGTTTTGATAACACAAGCAGCAGCACTTGTTTAAAGTATTTACTAATCTACTATCACTTGATTTTTTTTTCTATTTTAACAGGCTCTTAATAAGTGCGATACTGCTCAAGTCCAAATAATGAGATTGAAAGATATTATCCAATAAAGAACACATATGAAAAAAAAAACAACTCCCAATTAGCAAAAGAAACTAATAAACCACTAGGTCCAGCGATAAGCAACCCTGTGGACAGCGTGATATAAAATAAAGTTGTACTGGGTTACTTACCAGCTCCTAGTCTGCCCCATGGCCCTTAACATTCGCTCATTATTAAAACTGTTCCATTAACGTTGTCTCCTATTCCTGTTAATACTTAATTTAAATGTATACACACTCTTATATAAATAAGCCCTTCCGGTCTTTGGCCAATAGAACTAATAAATAAAAATCTGGTGGTTCATGATCCTTCTTTAAAGTAGTTTGAAAATGTTTCAGCAATTTGAATAAATTATACATGATCAATCAATTTAACAAAGTAAATACAATTCAGGGACTTAGAAACGGTTAATGATACTATCTACATAAAAATAAAATACTTACAGACTACAATCAAGAACAGGAAGACTGGAAAATATGGTAAAACAACTTAATAACTCACTTGTTTAGATAACACAAGCAGCAGCACTTGTTTAAAGTGTTTATCAATTTACTGTCACTTGATTTTATTTTCTATTTTAACAGGCTCTTAATAAGTGCGATACTGCTGAAGTCAAATTCATAAGATTGAAAGATATTATCCAATAACTGAACACATATGGAAAAAAACAACCAACAATTAGCGAAAGAAACTACCAAATCACTAGGTCCAGTGATAAGCAACCTTGTGTAGACAGCGTGATATAAAATAAAGTTATACTTGGTTACTTACCAGCTCCTACTCTATCCAATGGCCCTTTACATTTGCTTATTATTAAAACTGTTCCATTAACGTTATCTCCTATTCATGTTAATAGCTAATTTAAATGTATACACACTCTTATATAAATAAAACATTCCAGTTCTTGGCCAATAGAACTAATAAATAAAAATCTGGTGGTTCATGATCC
The DNA here is from genome assembly GCA_029582155.1 of Panopea generosa. NCBI lineage: Eukaryota > Metazoa > Mollusca > Bivalvia > Adapedonta > Hiatellidae > Panopea > Panopea generosa. The sequence goes on from CM055902.1 coordinate 18,740,739, forward strand.
TTCTTTAGAGTAGTTTGAATAAGTTTCAGCAATTTGAATAAATTATATATGATCAATCAATTTAACAAAGTAAATACAATTCAGGGACTTAGAAACGGTTAATGACACTATCTACATAACAGTAAACTACTTACTGCCTTCATAATAGGTCGGGGAGCCTGGAAAATATGATAAAACAACTTCATTACTCACTGATTTAGATAAAACAAGAAGCAGCACATGTTTAAAGTATTTACCAATCTACTCTCACTTGATTTTATTTTTCTATTTTAACAGGCTCTTAATGAGTGCGATACTGCTGAAGTCCAATTCATGAGATTGAAAGATATTATCCAATAACAGAACAACTATGAAAATAAAAACTCCCAATTAGCAAAAGAAACTAACATTATAACTTGACCACGACATACGGTATCTGAGTGAGTACATTATATGTTATTGTTTCAATAGTTTAGTAATTTAAATGTCCGATAGCTATATTTCGACATAATCAGATCCTAGTTTTGTGTATGAATTGTTGTTATATGTTCAGACTAGAATGTAGTCAATTTATTTGCATATCCGCAGTATTGAGAGTTGTTTATTAGGATATAGGTCGAAGAATCTGGAAACGTTCTTTGAGATGTTTATATTGTGTTGATGATGAAAGATTGAAATTCGGCATTTTATATTGTCAGATATGTGTGATTAAATTGTGTTTATTCTGGGTTTTTTTGTTGTTTTTTTATTTTGTGCAAAGCAAATAGATATAGAATTTGTCCAGTGTTTAGATTGTATAATGTGGAACTATCTAGAGATGTATTTGCTACATGTACCATGAGATTTTATAGACCGAGATATATGAATGTAATGTTGATATATTGATAAAATCTACCATGAAATGTGACAAATGGTAATAAATGAATGTACTGTTATGATAAATTGATAAAACTACCATGAAAGTAATTTATGGTAAGAAATAAATGTACTGTTGTGATATATTGTTATCATGAGATGGTAAGTGATCAACGTAAAACTATTACAGATTGAGAAAATAGTAATGAGTTTATTTATATATATATAGCCGTTTATTGACGTATGTGCAGCGTACTCGTAGGTCCCGTAACATTAACGACGTAAAAGGAGTCAATCGGTGGTAATACCGTTATAATGACGCACAACACACATAATCGTCATATGGACAACGTGACAGTCCTGACGTCAGACTGGAATCGACACAAGGCGACGTAAAGCCGCAGTAGCTCAGTACTATATAGAACACGGGAAGAGAACCCTGTTGATACATCCATCGCAATAGGGAAGATTGGACATAATACATTTGATTATTATTTAAATATACTTATTTACTGATGCTTTCCGGTGTATTTACACAAACAGATACAGCATATCAACAAATACATTGATAATAAATATAATGTTTTGAGATTTGCGCACTTTAATAAAATTGAATTAGCCTTCTGTCTCATGAATTCAGGTAGCTACTATTTTCATACAACTGGTGAAATGTTTATAGTTTACACCCCTACTCCTATAGAATATAAAAAAATGTATTTCCGACTATCCGGAATATATACAGGTTTATTTCCCTTTATCCGGAAAGTATTTCATTGTAAATATTTCCAATTATCAGGAAAATCTATATTCTATTCATTCTATTCATTTCTGATTTCCCGGTATGTACTGTATTGGCAAAAGTGTCCGATCGTCTCGAATATCTATAAAATAATCATTTCCGATTTCCGGGATACATTACATTGGAAAGATGTGTCCGATTGTCTCGAATATCTATATTATAGATATTTCTGATCATCCGGAATGTATTCCAAGTGTCTGGAATAATCTACAGTGTTAAATGTGCCGTCTCAATATTATATGCTTTTCGATTCAAATATTTCCGAAAGTCTGGAATACCAAATATTGAATGAAATCAGCTATGTCCAATTTCTGCCGAACAAAATAAATTATGAAATATATTGATGGAAGTGTATCAATCTTCGTTATATTTTAACTGCCACTTTTCATAACAATAACTGATTATGTCGCTTTAAATGGCACTTAATGATTATGACAAAGATAAAGCCAAGTATGTCAATACAAGTATTTGCTTTTCTTTATTATCAGAATACAGAATACAGACGTGTATATCACTTTTTGTATTTATAGATTTCGTAGTTATTGATATAACAGTATTTTATGTGATATTGTTTTTTATTTTCACTTTCTTAATTTTGAAATAAAGCAAGACCTGTCCGTAGGATGTCGCACTTGACCATTTCAAAATACTCACAAACAAAATTGTAAAGCAATCAATACATCAATAAGAATATTAATTGAAAATAATAATTAAATAATTTTCATAAAAATGGGTATAACTGCTAAGAAATGTATTCAAAGTATATAAAGCAGTCGAAATATGCCCATAACAGAGGATAAGTAGCATAATGAATGTTTTTTTAAAAGAATAATGAGATTCGGAATATGGGAAATATTATAGGAAATTAATTTAAAAGTTATTGAAAGGAAACTGTTTGATTTTAGTAATTTAATGACGTGGACCAATTAACCTTCAAATTCAAACAGTCGGACATTTTAAATCAATACAAGTTCTGATAATAAGTAACTTGTGTACAAACATGAAAATAATTGAGCCGATTGATCGGGTTACTGAGATAAAAATAACTTAGCTATTCGTTTATTTTAAAAAAAGCCATAATGCATAACAGTTTGTCATCCATATATATGACCACTGTGCCATGTAGGACTATCACATGATCGTCTGTATTAATCTCAGTTTAAACTGAACCGATTATTCGGGATGAATAGATGATGCCTGCAAATTTCTTAAAGTTTACAGTTATAACAGAGATACAATGTGTAAAATTATTTTCTTTATTCTAATGATCAGGTTTAATTCAATAATTCGATAATAGCGAATTTGCATATGGGTTTTGACGATAGATGACGGTATTTTGCACTAGACATGGTCCAGATTTTATCAGTTATTTATTAAATTAAAAGTGTAGAAAAACACTTATAATGCCGTTTTAACGAAGTTATTGTCATTGTTTTTGTGGTATTGTTCTTAACATTTGTCGTTGTTAGTGACACACGAACGAACTTAATGTACTCGCTTCGTTTTATTAAAGCTGTTTAGTATCTGTAATAAACAAAAATCAGTCTGGAGGCTTATGGTCCTTTGAGGTAGTTTAAATATTCCAGCACTTTGAATAAGTTGAACAATTATACATAATTTAATAAAGGAAATACAATTCAGGGATATTGATACAGGTAATGACACTATCTACAAATCAAAGAGCTATGAACGCTGAATTCCTAGGGGCTGCTGATGGCTGGTGGAGATGACATATTTCAAATTCTACTCCAAGTAGCATTGCTTTTTCAAATTTTACTCCACGACTGATAGTTTTCTAAAATAAAATTGTTAATTGAAACTATTTGTACCTTTAGTAATGACCATGTTGGCCTATTATCATCAAAACCAACATAAATGACAATTTAGTACAGACTACTTCTTGGAACAGATGTTTGGTGCATTCACACATTGACTTACATCAATATTACATCTCATTCAATTCCCTAATATATTCTTAAATACCGAGCAAGGACTTCGTAATGGACATAATCAAAGGGTCAAAACTCTGTGGAAATTCATGGGAACAAAAAGAGAAGCCACTTGGTAGTGATGCAATCTGAAACGTTTCATAAATGCCCAACAAAACATTTTAAATAAATAGCATGGACAAGGATTTGATAATGGACGGAATCAAAGGGCAAAATATTTGTAAAAAAATGAGAAACCGAAACTCCTAGACAATAGATTGTAGAGAATAGACAAACACAAAAGAAGAAGCAAATCAATTATTTGATAATGTGCAGCATCAAATGACCATCATTCTGTGAAAGATCATCAAAACACATTCATCAAACTGAAACAAGACAATACACATATCTCCACTTTTTAGTATTGCAACTTCTCATCAAGTTTAGTAAAATGCAAACCTAATGTTATAGAGATATAGCGCTGACAAACAAATAATAGACCCAAATGGGCCTAAGTTGCTCACATTATTTCACCTTATTTCACCTTTCACTTCTTTTCACCTACTCGCCCTTTTTTGTATTAAATCCTTGAAGTACACAGTCTCCACAGCTATAGCTAAACAATCCCCCATTGAACCCTAGCCCCTTTATTTGTTTTTGAAAAAAAATATTTTCATTTTTTATTACTTTCTGTGCCCTTGCTAACCCCTATGTTTATTAAATATCATTTAAAGAATCCAGTCTCTACTGTAACGACTACAGATGCCCCAGACATCAAAATGTTGTAAATAATAACAAAAATATAATTTGCTGTTTTCCTAGAGCATTCTTGTGTTAAAATCAAAATCCCCCTATCGTACCCAGATGCAACCGGATCTCTTCATTTAAACAAAGTTGAAACTAAAAGGAATCATTAAAATAAATGAATTGGGCTCATATCTTTTTAATTTTCACAATGTAATCCCTTGCTGGGCCCCTGTTGCTACCTTGTTGATATTAAATTCCCTTAAAAGCACCCAGTCTCAATTGTTGTGAATTGGCCATGCTTCAGACCTCAAGATGATTGAAATAATACCAAACATGGATACGAAACAATTACCTTTTTCTTATAGTATCCCTTTTTAAAATTAAAAGTCCACATACTCAGCCTTTTTTGTTTAAAAAAATCGATACCCCTTCTCAAAGGGATCATTAATTCTAATCATGAGCACATTATGCTATACAAAGTCTCCATACCGAGCTCCAATCAATTCTAACCGCTTAATTTGAACAAACTGACAATTGCTTTTCTTAGGGATTAGTTATACGGAATATAAATGCGTTTTATTCATCAGCTTTTGAGAAAGCGATTTTAAAAATGTCACAATTGTATCGCTTTTTGCCCTTCTTATGGATAATTAATCCCCTTCGAAGGACCTAGTTTCAACTTTTATAACAAAACAATTCTACAATTCTTCAGACTTCATTAAACATTGGAAGTAATTTCTACTTAACAATTACATTGGGATAATAGGCGGTGCTCACTTTATAATTTTTTTTAATATAATTTTGTGCATTTACCTTCTGATTAATATCATTTTTTTGTTGTTGAGAACAATATCTTATGAAAATGATATATACATATGCTATATAAGACTTTAGAAAGAATAACCATGTTCCAGAAATCTATATTTGCCATGGCAACATTTGAAATACATATGTAGGTACGAATGTCTAATAAATGATCAGATCAGTGACTTAATTATGTGTACAAAATTCGTATGATGACAGATGACTGTTTCGTACATGATTCCACTACGGTTTCGCAGAGAATTTTGATTTTGTTTCCAAGAAATTATATTTTCCCGTTTATAACTTTCATGACAAATGGAATTCAATTGTAGTACGAGCGATTTTATTGGCCGGGATACATATTATTGACAAATTCAATCGCCCGCGACAGCTAGCTTTAAATAAAATATTTGAAACAAAAGCAAATAAACGTACAGGAAAACTGTTGTTATTGAATTATCTACGTATTTGTTTTAAGACTTTCAAATCTGTTTGAGCATTTGCAATAACACTATCATAAATTTAGTCCAATACTAAAGAATGTTTAGTGTAGGTAATTTTAACTTATTAATTTTAATTCAAAGAAGAACCCTAATGGATACCAAACATAGCCGTGGTGGAGGATCGATCCCACGACCCTCATAACCTGGGTTCAATGCTCTTGTTGTATTGTTCTTAGCATACACTGTCATTGTTGACAGACGAACTCTGTGTACCCGTTGAGTTTTAGTAATGCTGGTTAGTATGTGTAATAAACAAATATCAATCTGGAGGTTCATGGTCCTTAAGATCGTTTGAATAAATTCCAACACTTAAATTATGCATAATCAATAATTTAACAAATGAAATACAATTCAGTGATTTAGAAACAGTTAATGACGCTATCTACATCAAAGAAAAATACTTATTGTTTGAAGGCATTTGCTGTTTTTCGTCTGAAAATATGTTAAAACAACTTCATTACTCGTGATTCACTGGTTTAATTGACATAGAGAGCAGCGATTGTTTACAGTTTTTTCCAATTTATTGTCATTTGATTTTATTTTCTATTTTAATGGGCTCTTAAGAAGTACAATACTGGTCATATATTATATAAAAACAGAATAAATATTGAAAACAAAAACTCCCAAAGAGCAAAAGTAACTACTAGACCATTAATTTTTGTCTAAAGATAAGCCACATTGTGTATACAGCGTGCTATAAAATAAGACTAACAGTGGTTTAGTTACCTGCCCCTTGTCTACTAAATGACCTTTAACATTAGATTATTACTCAAACTATTCAATCAACATAGTTTCCAGTTACCGATAATACCTAATGTCATACTCTTATATAAATATATCATTCTGTTGCCTTACTGTAACGATATAATGTATTCAAGTACATGTATATTCAATGATGCGTATTTTGAATGATATATAGCAGCATCGTTTAGTTTAAATATGTAATTATAACAGTAATCATGTAATATAGTTTTGATTTAAAGATCATTTCTAGAATATGTCATGTGCACCGATTCCGCGCACAAAGGGAGCAACTGTTTTTAAATGTCTCAGTTTTTGGCTACTCAGTCGATATAAAGAAAAGACAATGAAAGATGCAAAAGAGCTGTTTACAATTAAGACAGGTAATAAAATTAAAATGGTTAATTTTATGATCAGTATCAATCAACGACAGACATCTCCTCGACCAGTTAGACCAGCCAGTGTCACTACGCACTAATTTACTACAACTGACCATATTTCGGATGACATCCTCATTGACCGATACGCCTGACACCGATCTCTTTTATTGTGTTCAATATATGAATTATGCAAACTGGTATAAAATAATTATTCATAGCACATTTAGAAATTTCACAATATTAAGCGTCTTTGGAGGAAGTCTTAACCGCTTATGGATAAATACCTACACTACACCCTAACTTAATAAACCGTTAATTACTATGAAAAAGACATGCTTTAAATTCCAATACCATTCATCTGTAAAAAAAAAATATAGTCATCGTACAGGACCCTTGTATATCCAAAACCATTGATCAGTATACATGGATAGGAAAATAAAAAAAAATATGTTTTCCCCAATAATATTCCTATTTAGAAATAAAAGTCAACTTGCAGGCTCTCTATATATCCCAGCCCCTTGATTTGCAGAATCTTCAATCTATTACTGATGTAATGATAATTCATACAATATATAAACAAGTTTGACAGAAAAGTAATTGAGAGGAAGATTTTCGAAATATCACAGTTTCAACCCTTTTGTTGTCTACTTTGCTAAAACTAGACAAAGTTTCAGATATAATAATATAATTAAGCGGGCTGTACTCTTATATAGTGTTGGCAACTCACGCCAGAGGCTGCGGGTTCGATCCCCAGCTCGGCCCGATGTCTCTCACAATACAACACTCAGTACTGGTTCTACCCAGGAAGCGGACTCAAGAGCGGTTCATAAAAGCTCTGAGCTTTAATCGAAATCGAGCTAAAATAAATTAGTATCAACTAAAAATGAAAATATAGGCAAACAGTATATTAATTATGAACATATTTGACTAACTCGCTGGTGAGGGAAAACAGAAAATTCCATATTTTAACCATATTCCCCAAATTCAATCCTCTGTATTGAAAAAAATCAAATTGACTGTTATTAGACAATGCTTTGTATCTCAAATTGAACAATATATTTACAAGAAAAGTCCCCTTACATGACCTCTTTACATCCCAGTGTCCCTTGATTTGTACAAACGTTTAATCATTGGCATAATCTATATCAAATATGAATAAATATGACTAACAGGTTGTTAAGAATAAGACTTTTGAGGATATTCAATTTTAACCCCTTTGTGATCCCACCTGGTCCCTCATAGATAGTCATTCCTACTTATTGAATAAGATATTGTTTTCCATGGTTAGTAGATGCTCCAGATCTCAAACTGAATAACAGTTCTGCACAATTTGACGAAGAAAACAGATTTTTATGTTTTTCCGTAGCATTCCTATGTGAAAATCCCTTCACAGTGTCTACAGTGTCTCTACAAATACTACTCTTTGATTTTCAAACCTCTATTCAAAGGGATAACTGATATCCAATATGAACTGACCAGTTGTTGAGAAGAATATTTTTGAAATTTTTTAACAATTTTGTGATCCCACATGGCCCCTTTTGGAAAGTCAATCCATCTTATTGAATAAAAGCTTATTTATTATGATTAGACGATGCTTTAGAAATCAAACTGAATAAAAAATCATGAATGGATAAACAATTATAGAATTGTCCATTTTCCAATTGTATTCATATGTAAAACTCAAAGTAACTTAACAGGGCTTTATCAATACAACCCATTTGGTTTGTAAAAATCTTTTACTCCATCATTATAGGGATGTTAACATGTTTATCAAAATGAACACATTTGACTACCGGATTGTTCAGATGAAGATTTTTGAAAATGATTTATTTAACCCTTTTGTGACCCACGCTGGCCCCTTATGAAAAGTCAATTCTCCTTATTGGACTGAATTTTTTTTTCTATGACTAAATACTGCTTCATATCTCAAATTATATAATGATATTGCCCAAATGGATGAAAAAAAATTATATTTTCTCAAAGTATCCCTTTGTATTAAGTTTAAGTCCTCTTACACGGTCATAATAAATATTAACCTCTTAATTCGTTCAAACATAGAGATAATTCCAAATGTAAACATATTTGACTGACCGGTTCTTAAGAAAACGATTTTTGTAATTCCCGATTTTTTATCAATTTGGGCCACTTCTCATTCGTTAAGATGGTGAAATCCAGTAATATTTACAAATCTGAACTTCCTTCATCATACAAAGCTTTCGTGAAAATATAGGCAAAATCAGTTCCATTTTAAAAATAAATATAAATATTTATTATGACATTTGTCCCCTACATTAATCCTCGGTGTGGAGTCATTTTAAACCCAAGTGACACCATTTGCACAAATAATATAACTGTAGTTGGTTATCATTACTAAATAAATATTTTCAAAATCTGTTTGGCGGTTCATGAGAAGACGATTTTTAAGTTTTTAACATTTTTAGTAATGGTGACCATCTTGAATTTCAGATCGAAAAAATAATTCTGTATAGTCTCCTATATAATAAAAACATCCATGTGAAGTTTGAGTTTAATTGGCTTAGTATTTGTTTCAGAGAAAGTGCTGTAAACGGACGACAGACGACGTACGACAAACGACGGAAAACGCCTATTGCATAAGCCCTTCCGGTCCTTTGCCAATAGAACTAATTAATAAAAATCAATCAGGAGGTTCAAGATCCTTCTTTAAAGTAGTTATATATATTCCAACACTTTGACCAAATTATACATGATCAATTAATTAAGCGAAGGAAATACCATTCAGGGACTTTGAAACAGTTAATGACATCAATGGAATATTTTGATGGTTTGAGAAGACGTTTATACTATCGCTATGTCAATAAGCTTTAATGAATATATTTGTCACGGGATTCGAATCCTGATCGTCCACATAGATAAGACCACAACGCCCTGTAGGACTATCACACACTTTTCGAACGTTTACGATTATAACTGAGAATATGATATTTTAAATCATTTACTTTATTCCAAGCCAAGTATCAGGTTTATTTCAAATATCAGCGTTAATAACGAACTTAAATACATGTTTTTGTCGACAAACAACGGTATTTTTCACTAAACAAGATTCAGATACAAGTAATTTATTAAAAGGGCAGAAAAAAATGATAATGCCGCTTAAAGAAGCATGACCTATCAGTCCGATACTTTTAGCATAAAATATTTAACACTGAATATCTAAATGTAACATATAGATAAAGTTATTTTTGAATTTTTTGTCCAGAAACCTGTATTGTTTTCTGTTTCTGTAATGTGTGTTTTACAGTCAGAATGTTCATGTCGATTAAATCGCGTCGCGCGATAAATTCAATAGCAACAACTGTCCTTAATTCGATAATTCCCGAGCGAGTTGGCCAGAATGACAAAATATCAATGACAAGAAAATCGTCAGGACCGTCGTGTGGATAATTTTTCTTATTGGCACTACTGAATTATTTAAGTTTACATAGCACATAAGTGAGGAGAAATAACAAATTGAGGGAATTAATTTTAGACAATACATGAAAAGAGTAAACAAAAGGAACACAGACAAGACATGACAATACACGCAACCATAAAATCAAAAGACAGGATAGTATAATACAACATTTGGTAGAAAAGACAACACAAGACAACCCCTCTGACAATACCAGGAAGGCTGCCATATGAAGACATCAGAATAACACGAATTGTCCACGGCATAACAGGGATTTTAGTAATACATCGCTGGCACACGCTTTATTAAGAGCAATAACTATTTGGTAAATTGTACAACTGCAGTTAGGTTTTTACTGGAAACAAATTATGGAAATACAACATCATGGTCTCTAAAACATATGCAAGCTTTTATTGAGAGCATGTTTTTATTTAATACAGCAAACTAACTAAATCACCAGCATCATATGGACAGTATTTCCATGGAAACAATTAGGTTGTGCAGGCAGTACATTTTAGTACCTGCATTCCGGAATATGTTAAAATATCTGATTGGTGCATTATATAACAATGTGGAGAAAGCCTCAAATTTCGAAAGTTATGCAGATACATAGGAAAAATGAATGTTGATTTTTATGCCCCCCTCAACCATATCAAAATTTAGTTAGGACCAACTTGGTAACATCCGGATGGAAGCTCGAGCCAGCCTTGTGAGAAGAAGAGAGCAGAGGTTAGAAACTTAGAAACACTGTATAAAGAGAAAGAAACAGTAAAAAACAAGCAACAACAATTTCTCTCCCTTTCGTTCTCTCTCTCTCTCTCTCTCTCTCTCTCTCTCTCTCTCTCTCTCTTTCTTGTCATTCATGTTTATCACATATCAACTATTGTTTCCTATGAAATGCAACTATTACGTACATTTTATAACACTCATGATAATAATGATAATACAACCATGATCGTCTTTGATTGGATGCCGATTCACCGGACCTTTGTATTATTTCGCGTATTTTAAATAGAATATAACAAAAACATTCCTTTAAGAAAGGTTATAATGTATTCAAGTACGTATATATTCAATGATATGTATTTTGAATAATATGCAGTAGCATAGTGTAGTTAAAATATGTAATTATAACAATAATTATGATATATAGTTTTAATTTAAAGACCATTTTCTAGAGTTTGTCCTGTGCACTAATTCCGCGCACAAAGGGAAGCAACTTTTTTAAATGGTCTCCATGTTTTGACTACTAAGTCTTTATGAAGAAAAGACAATGAAAGACGCAAAATGGCGGTTTACAGTAAAGACAGGTATTAAAATTAAAACGGGTAAACTTATGATCAGTATCAACCAACGACAAAGTTCTCCTTCACCAGTTAGACCAAACAGTGTCACTACTCACTATTTTACTACAACTGATCATGTTTCGGGTGCATTCTCATTTACCGATACGCCTGATATCGATCTATTTTATTGTGTTCAATATATGAAATATAAAATAATTATTCATAGCACTTTTAGAAATTTCACAATATTAAGCCTCTGTGGGGGTCGTCTGAACCCTTTATGGATAAATAACTACACCACACCCTTACTTAAGAAAAAGTTAATTACTTTGAACAGGAAATACTTTAAATTCCAACACCTTTCATCTGTTAAAATATAGTCATCGCACAGGACCCTTATACATCCCAGACCCTTGATTTGTATGCATGGATGAGAAAACGAAAAAAAATTTCTAATTTACTAAAACTAGACAATGTTTCAGATATAATACTATAAATTAGTATTGAACGAACGGATAAGACATAGTATTAGTATATACAACTCAAAGTTCCCTTACAATGCCCCTATATACCCTAGCCACTGGACTCAAGCAAAAGATTCAGTCCCTATAAGCAATCATTATGTCAATTATGAACATATTTGACAAACTGGCTGTTGAGAAAAAACATTGCTGAAAATTCCTAATTGTAACCATATTCCCCAAATGCAATCCTCTGTATTGAACGAAATCAAAGTTTCTGTTATAAGACAATGCTTGACATCTCAAATTGAAGATCATATTTACAATAAAAGTTCCCTGACAGGACATTTATACATCCCAGTGTCCCCTGATTTGTACAAACCTTTAATCATTGGTTAATCTATATCAAATATGAATAAATCTGACTGACAGGTTGTTAAGAATAAGACTTTCGAGGATTTTCAATCTCAATCCTTTTTTGGCCCTACTTGGTCCCTGATAGAAATGAAATCATGCTTATAATATCAAATCTTATTTGCCATGCCTAGTAGATGCTTCAGATCTCCAACTGAATAACAGTTCTGCACAATTTGATGAAGAAAACAGATTTTTCGTTTTTTCCGTAGTATTCCTATGTTAAACTTAAAATCAACTTTCAGTGTCCCTACAAATACTATCCCTTGATTTGTTCAAAATGTAAACCTCTATTCAAAGGGATAACTTATATCCAATATGAATATATATGACTGACAAGGAGATTTTTGAGAAAGTTCAATTTCAAACGTTTTGTGATCGCACATGGCCATTTTCGGAAAGTCAATCCTTCTTATTGAATAAAATCTTATTTATTATGAGTAGAAAATGCTTCAGAACTCAAACTGAAAAAAAAATCATAAAGGGATAAACAATATAATTTTCCGTTTTCCCATTCTATTCCTATGTAAAACTCCCCTAACAAGACCCTATCAATATAAGCCCCTTTGTTTGTAAAACATTTAAACCCATAATAATATGGATGTAAACATGTATATCAAATATGAACATATTGACTGACCGGTTCTTGCGATGAATATTTTTGAAAATGTTTTATTTTAACTCTTTTGTGACCCAACCCGGCCCCTTATTGAAATTCAATTCTCCTTATTGAACCAAATTTTATATTCTATGACTAAATACTGCTTCAAATCTCAAATTGAAAAATAATGTTAACCAAATGAATTGAAAAAGGAGTATTTAATGTTTTATCACAGTTTCCCTATGTAAACGTTTAAGTCCCCTTACAAAGCCACTATTAATATCATCCCCTTAATTTTTATCTTCACTCAAACCCTACATATAGGGATAATTCCAAATGTGAATAAATTTAACTGACCGGTTCTTAAGAAAATTATTTCTGTAATTCCCAATTTTTATCAATTTGGGGCTTCTTCTGACCCCTTAAGATAGTGAACCCCAGTACTTTTTAAACAAATCTTCACCTCCTGATCATACAATGTTTCGGTGAAAATATAGGCAAAATCAGTTTCATTTTAAAAATATATATTAATGTTTATTATAATGACGCGTGTCCCCTACTTTAATACTCTGTCATTTTCAACCCCAGGGACACTATTTGTAAAAATAATATAACTGTAGTTGGTTATCATTACTCCATAAATATTTTCAAAATCTGTTTGGCGGTTCATGAGAAGAAGATTTTTAAGTTTTTAACATTTTTAGTAATGGTGGTCATCTTGAAATTTGAATGGAAAAAATCTTCTGTAAAGTATCCTATACAAAAGAAACAGCCATGTGAAAATGAGCCATGTCCAATTTCTATCGAACAAAATAGATTATGAAATATATTGCTAAAAGTGTAGCAATCTTCGTTATATTTTTATGTCGCTTTAAAGGGCACTTAATAACTGTGATAAAGATAAAGTCAGGTATTCAATACAAGTATTTGCTTCCCTACATTAACAGAATACAGACTACAGATGACGTGTTTATCATTTTTTTTTTTGCATTATGAGATTTTGCAGTTATGGTTTTAACAGTATTTAAGCTTTCCAATGTTGTTCAAATGGATCCTATTTTTTACCACGCATTCATTCTTACATAGGAGTTTTTCGCACTTTTGGGATAGCAATCAGGCAAAAATGGAGCTAGCCAGATATCCAGCATTGAAATAAAATACAATACTGTCTGTAGAGAAGAAAAATATAAACAAACTATTTAAATACAAAATACAAATCAGGGAGATAGTTACGGTTCCTGAAATTACCGACACAATATAAACACGTCTTACTGTGTCCATAGTAGAGCCATCGTGAGTGCCTGAATCTGGATTAAAATAATTACATAATGTAGAGGCGATGGTTTAAAATGTTTCTCCCATCTACAGTCACTTGATTTGATAAGAGGCGCGGTATTGTTAAAAAGAAGTTGTGTCAATACCAAAGTCACTGCATTTCTTCATAAATGATAAAACTAACGTGAAATTAAAGCAAAACGTATAAACCAGTTTATATATGCCTATAACAAATGGACAGAAGAAAGAGCTATGGAAATTTTTAATGGAAACTGTTTTTGTAGGAGAATTTGATTTTTGCATTTTTAGTAATGACCATATTGGCCAATTATCCTCACAACCAATAGAAAGAGAGTTTTGTTCAGAACACTTTTTTGAACAGATTAATGGTCGTGATTTCACACTTTGATTTATATCAATATTCTTAGTCTCATTCGATTCCCTAAAGTACTCACAGCATGGATTTGGTAATGGACATAATCAAACGGTCAAAACTCTGTAGAAATTCATCGAAACAAAGACAATAAGCACATCTCCACTTGGTAGTGATGCAATCTGAAACGTTTCATAAATGCCCAACAAACGTTTTAGAGAAATAACATAGACTAGGATTTGTTAATGGACGGAATCAAACGGCAATATATCTGTAAAAAATCATGAAACCGAAACACAAAGACAATAGGTTGCAGAGAAATTGCGTAGACAAACAAAAGAGAAGAAGCAAATTAACTATTTAGTAATGTGCAGTTTCAATTGACCATAACTCTGTGAAAAATCATCGAAACACATTCATCAAACTGAAACAAATCAATATGCATATCTCCACTGTTTAGTAGTGAATCCCAGCAACTTTAGTAAAATGCCAACCTTATGTTGTAGAGAAATAGCGATGACAAAAAATAAGAGGCCTCAGTAGGCCTAAGTCGCTCACATTATTTCACCTTATTTCACCTGTCACTTCTTTTCAAAGCTTGAGAATTCTCTGTGTTCACATAGTATTGCTACGTAAATCAACACATTCAAGGTCCCAGTGAACACTAGCTCCTTTATTTGAAAAACTTGGAAACAAACCCTACTGATACGAAACATTATATCAAATATGAACACATTATCTGATTTGTCATGTGCCCCTACTGGCCCTTATACGTATTTCATTCTTAGAAAACACAGCATCCACAGCTATAGCTAAACATTGACCCATTTAGCCCTAGCTCCTTTATTTGTTCTTACAAAACAAATTTTAAGTTTTCATCCCTTTATTGTGCCTCTGATGACCTTTATTATTATTAAATATCCCTTAAAGGACCAAATTTCTACCGTAATGACTAAAAAAAGTAATAAAGATGTTTTAAATAATAACATAACTAGGTCAGAAAAACATAATTTCCTGTTTTCGTATAATTTTCTTATGTAAAAATCAAAGTCCCCTTACTGTGCGCAAATGCAACATGGCCCCTTCATTTAAACAAAGTTCAAACTGAAAAGGATCATTGATATGAATAAATTGGGCTCAGAACTTCTTCGGCAGAATTTTTTTTTAAATTTTCACAATGTAATCCTTTTTGGGCCAGTGTTAATATTAAATCGCCTTTAAAGGTCCCGGTTTCAATTGTTGTGACTAAACAATGCTTCAGACCTCAATATGATTGAAATAATACCAAATATGAATACGAAATAATTACTTTTTTCTTATAGTATCTTTGTTTAAATTTTAAAGTCCACATAATTGGCCTTCAATAGGCCCTTGCCTTTATATTTGAACAAATTTGAAACCTCTTCTCAAAGGGATCATTAAAACTTTTATACTAATCATGAACACATTTAGCTAGTCGAAAATCTTTTGTGAATGTTCACAATTGTATCCCTTTTATGGTCCCTGTTGGCCCCATACTGATCTCCAATAAATTCTAACCACTTAGTTTTAACAAACTTAAAATTCCTTTCCATAGGGATTGTTTATACCGAATATAAATGAGTTTTATTCATCAGCTCTTCAGAAAACGATTTTGAAAAATTCACAATTGTATCCCTTTTCGCACACTGCTGATCCCTTAAGGATATGAAATCCCCTTTGAATGACCCATTCTCAACTCTTATGACTTAATAATTCATTAGACTTCATAAAACAAGTAATTTCGACTGATCATTTATATTAGGTTTTTTTAATATCATTTTGTACATTGACCTTCTTATTAATATCTTATTTTTGTTATGCATAAAAAATAGTAAAGCTACTAACTGGCAGATTCAACTATATCCAAATCGGTATTTACAGAAGTCGCTCAAACCTCAAATGAACTTTATCAAACAATAGCTCAAGGAAATAATGCTATATATGTCCATGGAAATAATTACCATATTCCAGAAATCTATATTTGACATGGCAACATTTGAAATAGGTACGAAGGTCAAATAAATGATCAGATCAGTGACTTTATTATGTGTACAAAACTCGTATGACGACAGATGACTGTTTCGTACATGATTCAACTACGGTTTGGCAGAGAATTTCGATTTGTTTCCAAGAAATTATATTTTCCCGTTGACCACTTCTATGACAATTGGAAATCAATTGTAGTACGAGAGATTTTATTGGCCGGGACACATATTATCGACCAATTTAATCGCCCGCGAGAGCTAGCATTCAACAAACATCTTGAAACAAAAGCAAATAAACGTACAGGAATACTGTCGTGATTGAGTTATTAACTTGTCTATTTTAAGACTTTCGTATCTATTTGAGCACTTGCAATAACACTATCCTAAATTTAGTCAAATCCTTAAAGAATGTCTAGTTGAGGTAATTTAAACTTATTTCATTTAATTCGAGGAAGACACCAAATGGATACCAAACTTAGCCGTTGTGGAGAATCGATCCCATGACCCTCATAACCTGGGTTCGATGCTTTTGTTGTATTGTTCCTATCATACACCGTCAGTTGAGATGGACTAACTCTATGTACTCGCTTAGTTTTAGTATTCCATCAACGTAGTTTCTAGTTACTGTTTATACCTAATTTAAATGAATACATACTCTTATATAATTATATCATTCTGTTTCCTTACTGTAAGGTTATAATGTTTTCAAGTACGTGTATATTTAATGATGCGTATTTTGAATAATGTACAGTAGCATCGTTTAGTTTAAATAATTATGTAATTATAACAGTAATCTTGTAATATAGTTTTAATTCAAATACCATTTCTACAGTTTGTCATGTGCGCCAATTCCGAGCACAAAGTGAAACAACTTTTTTATTGTCTCAGTGTTTTGACTACTCAGTCTATATAAAGAAAAGGCAATCACAGATTCAAAAGGACAGTTTACAATAAAGACAGGTATTAAAATTAGAATGTGTAAACTTATGATCAGTATCAATCAATGACATAGTTCTCCGTCACCAGTTAGACCAGCCAGTACCATTACGCACTATGACCTAACCATATTTTGGATGGCATCTTCGTTTACCGATACGCTTGACATCGATCTCTTTTATTGTTTTCAATATAATAAACGATTATTTAAAGAGCTACACAGTAAAGTGTATTTTTATTTATTTTAATTATCATCAGAATTGGTATCAGAGTGTATTTTGTGAATCTTTGTATTTGTTTTAAATAAGTACTAGATGTAAACAATTTCAAATATTATTTTCGCATTGCTTCTTAAACCTACAATTACAAGGACGGTAATGTTGTTGAAGAGGTAAAAACAAAACACCTGTATGGTAATATATACTTTTTATTTTTGAATTTGCATTAAACTTAAATAATTCAGAGATTAATAAAATTCTATCCATAGAAAAAATGTCTATAGAAATCGTCTATTGATATTTGCCATTTGGATTTTATTTAAACGTTTTAATATTAAGTCGATCGTGACACAAGTTCTTACAACTCGTACAAGAAGTCTTCCTAGGTGGAACCCGTATATAACAGGCTTGATCAGTCAGTTCATCGCTTGCTGATGTTACCATAACTCGTTGAATAAGTGACTTATTCAAGACTGTTATATCACACTAATGTGTGAGGTGTCAACATCATACGTTCTTGATGTCGATTTAATGAATTGGTTATGTGAAAATAAGGCAAGTCACCACCCATATCTGTATGTGTTAAAATATGTTCTTTATTACATGTATCGCTAGGTAAAACAAAACAAAATGAATAATAAATGGACTATCAAATGCTAGTTGAAGAGAACAAAACATGTGTAAATATGTCAAAATATGCCAATAACAAACGGTCTGAAAAATTATAAATGTTGTATTAAACGAAACATAAAGAGTTCGAAAAGTATTAATGGAAATAATGTTATGGTGGAGAAAACATGTTATTTTAAGAAATAGTGACGTTAACTAATTATCCCTTATTATCCTTTAAACAAATATTTAGGTTTCTGTTCATATTTAGATCATTTACACACAATGTTAATATTCTGAATGTTAAGCTTTTTTTATGCGAAATATCGTATATCGTATATAACATAGGAAATATGACAAACATAAATTGAGTCGGGGTTTTATCAACTTGGATAAATACTCCCACCATATAGGTATTGAATTAAAACTTAATTGCTATGAAAAGGAAATACTTCAAATTCCCATACCATTCATCTGTAAAACAAGTATAGTCCCCGTACAGAACCCTTATACAACCCAGCCCTTTGATTTGTCAAAACTTCAATCTGCCAATCTTAGGGATTTGTTATAAGCAGTAATGCTCTAGGTTTTAAAAAGAATATTTTTGTACACATGTATGTGAAATGAAAAAAATCAGTTTTCCCTATAATATTTCTAAACGTAAAAGTTACACGACAGGGCCCCAATATATCCCAATCCTTTGATATACAGAATCTTAAATCCTTGCTGATGTAAGGATATTTTTTATAAAATATGAACTAGTTTGACTGAAAGATTATTTAGAGGAAGCTTTTATGAAAATTCCAAATTTTAACCTTATTGCCCTATCCATCCCTGGCCTCTTATAGAAATTCAATCCTCTTTATTGAACAAAATCAAATTTATTGTTACTAGACAATGCTTTAGATCTCAAATTGAACAACATATTTACAAAAATGGAAGTAAAAATGCCGTAGAATTTTCCATTTTCCGCTAGTATTCCTATGTAAATCTCAAATACCTTGTTACATCCCCGTGCCCCTTGATTTGTACAAACTAACCGGTTTTTCAGAAAATATTTTTGTCAATCCCAATTTTTACCATTTTGGGGCCCCTCCTGACCCTTTAAGACGTTTGAATATTGATATAACTATTTCATCTGATATTGTTTTTATTTAACTTTCGAAATATTCAAACAAAGCAAGACCTGTCTGTATGACGTCGAACTTAACTTATTCAAAATAATCAAAAACAAAATAGCAATGCAATCACTACATCAATAAGTCAAACATCAAAATAATGAGTAAATCATTTTCTTCAAAATGGGTATAATGTACTCAAAGTGTATAAAGCAATCGAAAGATGATCATAACAGAGGATCAGAAGCATAATAAATGTTGTTTTAAATAAACAACGAGCTTCGGAATTTGGAAAATATCATAGGAAATTAAAGTTATTTAGGGGAAACTTTTTTTTTAAGTAATTTAGTGACGTTGACCTATTACCTTAAATTTCAAACAGTCGACTATTTCAAATCAGTGCCAGTTCTGGTAATAAGTAACTTGTGTACAAACATGAAAAGAATTAGTCCAACTGGTGGAGTTAATAAGATTGTTATGCTTTAGCTATAGTTTTAAGTTAAAAAAGGCCATAAAGCATGACAGTTTGTCATCAATAGATATGACCACTGTGCCATGAAGGACTAATACAAGATAGTCCGTATTAATCTAAACTGAAACAGAACCGTTTATATGGGTTTAAACGATGATGCCTGGAAATATCATAACGATTACAGTTATAACGGTGATACAATATTCAAAACCATTTACTTTATTCTGTTTCCACGATAAAAAAAACACGGTATTTTGCACCAGACATATCCAGATTATATCAGTTATTTATTGAATTCAAAGTGTAGAAAACACTAATAATGCTGTTTCATCTCAACGTAGTTATTGTCATTGTGGTATTGTTTTTAGCATTTGACGTCATTAGTGACAGACAGATGATCTCTATGAACTCGCTTCATTTTATTAAAGCTGTTTATTATCTGTAATGAACAAAAATCAATGTGGAGGTTCATGGTCCTTTGTAGTAGTTTATGTATATTCCAACACTTTGAATTAATTGAACAAATTACAAATTAATTTAATAAATGAAATACAATTTAGGGATATAGAGACATTTAATGACACTATCTACAAATCAAAGCGCTGTGAGCGCTAAATCCCTGGGGCTGTTGATGGCTGGTGGAGATGTACGTTATACATATTTCAAAATTCTACACCAAACATCATTGCTTTTTTAAATTCTACTCCACGACTGATAATTCCCTAAAGTCAAATTTCAGTAGTCCACCTTTATTATTAGGATGTGACGTCTATAGTTCTTGTTCGATTAACAATTATTTTACGTTTCCTAAAACTACATTGTGTCTTTAACATAGACATATAAAGAATGTTTAAAGTCGAATAATAAATGAAATAGTTAAAAAGTACCGTTTGGTTTTTCGAACAAAATGTGTTAACGTAATTGCATTGACCAGCTCATTTCAAATGTCTGTATCTCATTCATTTGATAATTGGTTTTAATTATCTTTACTTTTCCGTGTCGAAAACAAGATATCTTTAACTTTCTTAACATATATAAACATAATTAAAATCGGTTAACAATTAAAAAATTAATATGAACCGCCAGCTACCATTTCTAAAACTTTCTCTTACTCTAGCAAGTCTACATATTTGAATCCGCTCAGTAGTTTGATTACGCAACCTTGACTGGTTACTCTGTCACATATGCTCGGTACTGTGTGCAGTATCGCATTATAGTCGCACATTAAACTTTTAATTGATAATGGTTCATTAAGATCTAAGTATATAAAAATAATTACAAAAAAAATAACATATGGTCCTTTTCGCTTAATATTCACGATCTTTGCAATGCCGTTCAAATGGATCCTATTTTTCACCGTGCATTTATTCATGCATAGGAGCTATTCGCACTTTTTGGATAACAACCAGACAAATATAGAGCTACTCAGATATCCAGCATTGAAATACATACTGTCTGTAGAGAAGAAACATATTTAAACACAAAATACCAATCAACAAATTAAGATTAAGAAACGATCCCTGAAATTACCGACATAATATCATCACGTCTTACAGTGTCCATAGTAGAGCCAATTTTGAGCGCCTGAATATGGATTCATACAATTACATAATGTAGAGGCGATGGTTTAAAATGTTTGTCCCATCTACAGTCACTTGATTTGTTAAGAGGCGCGGTGTTGTTAAAAAAAGTTGTGCCAATACCAACGTCACTGCATTTCTTCATAAATGATACAACTCAAATAAAATTAAAGCATAAACCAGTATATATGCCTATACACCTGAACAGAAGAAAGACCTATGGAAAATATTAATGGAAAATATTTTTTTTAGGAGAGATCGTGTTTTTATATCTTAAGTAATGACCACATTAGCCAATTATCCTCAAAACAATTAGAAAGCACAATTTAGTACAGAATACTTCTTGGAACAGATTGTTTCTGATTTCATACTTTGACTTACATCAATATTCTTAGTTTCATTCGATTCCCTAATGTACTCTTAAATATCACAGCAAGGATTTGGTTATGTACATAATCAAAGTGTCAAAACTCTGTTGAAATTAATCGGAACAAAGAAAATAAGCACATCTGTTCTTGGTAGTGGTGCAATCTGGAACGTTGCACAAAACAATTTAGAGAAATAACATGGACAAGGATTTTGTAATGGACGGAATCAAAGGGCAATATATCTGTAAAGAAGTAAATAAACCGAAACACAAAGACAATAGGTGGTAGCGAAATTGCGTAGACAAACGAAAAAGAAGTTTGGTTATGTGCAGCATCAAATGACCATAACTCTGTGAAAATTCATTGAAACACATTCATCAAACTGAAACAAGATAATATGCATATCTCCACTTTTTAGTGGTGCATCCCTTCAAGTTTAGTCAAAAGGCAACCAGATGTAATAGAGAAATAGCGCTGACAAAAAATAAGAGGCCCAAAATGGGCTTTAGTCGCTCACATTATTTCACCTTATTTTATCTATCACTTATTTTCAAAGCGTGAGAATTAGTTGTGATCACATAGTATTTATACGTAAAACAACACAATTTAGGTCCCAATGAACACTAGCTCCTTTATTTAAACAAACTTGAAAACAAACCCTACTGGTGCGAACAATTATATCTAATATGAACACATTATCTGATTTGTACTTGCCCTAATACGCATTAAATCCTTAAAGTACACAGTCTCCAGAGCTATAGCTAAACAATCCCCCCCATTGAACCATAGCCCCTTTATTTGTTTTTGAACAAAAAATCCATTTTTATTCCTTTTTGTGCCCTTGCTGACCCTTATGTTTTTTAAATATCATTTAAAAGATCCAGTCGTTACTGTAATGACTACAAATGCTCCAGACATAAGATGTTTAAAATAATAACAAAACTAGATGGGAGAAACATAATTTCGTGTTTTCCTATAGTATTCTTATGTAAAAAATCAAAACCCCCTTACAGTGCCCAAATTCAACCTGGCCAAATCATTGAAACAAAGTTGAAACTGAATTGCATAGTACCACCATTGGAAAAAGGAAGTGCTTCCGTTGGGTTGTCGCATAATGGCGGTTATAAATAATCCTCGTTTTTTCTCATTAAAAAATGTATTTTGAACATTTTGACAGCATTGTCATGTTTGAATTGTTAATTTAGAAAAAAAAATGATGCTTGGAAATTGGGGTATGAATACATGATTTTGGAAGTCTACTTTCACTTTGTCACCTGTGTACACACTGAGCAAAAATAATATGACAAATGTACGAAAGACTGGCGGGGACTTCATATTTCACACTTCTGTGTTCACAGTTCACACTTCACATTTCACAGTTCACACTTCACACTTCACATTTCACATTTCACATTTCACACTCCACACTCCACACTTCACACTTTTTATTTCAGTTCACACTTCATATTTCATACTTTACATTTCACATTTCAAAGTTCACAGTTCATATTTCACACTTCACACTTCACATTTCACACATCACACTTCGTATTTCACGTTTCACACGTCACACTTCATATTTCACATTTCACACTTCAAACTTCATATTTCACACTTTACACTTCACATTTCATACTTCACACTTCATATTTCACACTTCGCATTTCACACTTCACATACTTAATGTATCACAATCAAATTATAGCAGTAAACCTAAAAAATAATATTTTTAAAATTAAAATCAACCAAATGTAACGAGTAGCTAGAACAACTGTACTCGGAAAGTCAATTATTTAACAATATTAAATATAGAATTTAAAATATATATTGTCATAATTTAACTTTGTTAAACACTTCACATACTATATTCATTACCCACATTGTAATACATAGTCATTCTCCTACTCGCAATAATCTTGCTTATCTTCATCCTGACACTCATATTATGTTTATCGTAGCATCAATGCATGGGAATTTACAGTTAATAAAATTGTAATTATCTTTGAAATGTATAAAGTTATCATCATCATCATCATCATCATCATCATCATCATCATCATCATCTCATCAGTTAAATACAATGGCATTCCCTTTACTGTCATAACTGATATCATCATCCTCGTCAGTTAAGAGTAATCCCTCAGCTGTCATAACTGATATCATCCCCGTCATCAGTCACGTATAATGGCATTCCATCAGCTGTCATAGCTGATATCATCATCATTATCATCAGTGAAATGTGAAGTGTGAAATGTGAAGTATGAAATGTGAAGTGTGAAACGTGAAGTATGAAGTGTAACGTGAAATGTGAAGTGGGAAGTGTGAAGTGTGAAATGTGAAGTGTGAATAGTGAAATGTGAAGTATGAAATGTGAAGTGTGAAATGAGAAGTATGAAGTGTGATGTGAATTGTGAAGTGTGAAATATGAAGTGTGCAATGTGAAGTGTGAAATGTGAAGTATGAAATGTGAAGCATGAAGTATAAAATGTGAAGTGTGAAGTGTAAATGTGAAGCATGAAATGTGAAGTGTGTAGTGTGAAATGTGAAATGTGAAGTGTGAAATGTCAACCAAATGTATTGTATATAGTAAATAAGTGGTAGGAAGTGTGAAGTGTGAACTGTGAATGTGAAGTGTGAAATTTCAACCAAATGTATTTTAAATACTTAATAAGTGGTATGAAGTGTGAAGTGTGATGTCCCCGCCGGTCTTTCGTACACATGACCCCTACATTTCTCATCATATTTTGATAGTGCAGAGGTTGACAAACAGTAAAATATAAGTTTCACTTCTTTCATTTAGGTCTTTCTATGAATGAGAATTTTCAAACTGTCAAACTTTTTTTATTTATTTTAGAATAAAGAACAAAAATCCATGGTGGCTTTACACCTATAAGGGATCATTAAAATGAGCTCATAATTTCTTTGGCAGAATACTTTTAAATGTTCACAATGTTATCCCGTTTTGGGCCCCTGTTGCTATCTAATTAATATTAAATCGCATTCTCAATTGTTGTGACTAAACAATGCTTCAGACCTCAATATGATTGAAATAATACCAATATGGATACGAAATAATTACTTTTTTCTGATAGTATCCCTATTTACAATTTAAAGTCAACATACTTGGCCCTCAATAAACCTCTTTTCAAAGGGATCATTTATATTAACCATAATGTAACACATTTACCTAGTCGATTCTTCAGAAGAAAAGTTTTGAATCTTCACAATTGTATCCCTTTTATAGCCCCTGTTGGCCCCTTATGGATACAAATTAATAATTCAATTCAAAGTTTATTAGCAACTCGGCAAGACATTTGCCTTTTGCCATTTACAATAATTACAGGAATATGGCAAAGACAATAATATACAGTTAAATACAATGCAAATAAATATATGATGAAAGTAGAATATAAATTAAGAAACAGTCAAAGTTTCAAGAGTAGTTTTTCTAATGATTAATGTTTCTTTGATGAATTTTGAAAGTTTAAACAACATCTTCTTATTTTTTGTTGACATAAATAAATTGAATTTGTGTACTGAAGGCCATGATGTATGCCCTAAATACATGTATGTTTTCCTAATATCAGTATACCTTGTACAACATAAAATGAAATAATACTCAGATTCAATTACATTTTGATTACATAATTTACATAAACGGTTTCCTTTATTGATTCCATTAAATCTACCAAATTCAATTTCTTATGAGTGTGAACTTAAACTAAGACATGAAAATTGTTTTCTCAATGAACCATTATCTATTTTATCAATGAAATCTTCGTAACAAAAAGAGGTATTGAATTTTGAATAATAATCAAGTTTAGACATAATATGCATGCATGCATTCCATTTTTTGATGAATTGGTCACGTAATCGTCCCTTTAATAATGGCAAATAGTTAATATTATAATCAAAATAATTTAGTACATTTGGGAACCCTAAGTGCTCTATTATTGAATTCATGCGATTAGCCCAGCAACTACCATTTATAT
The DNA here is from genome assembly GCA_029582155.1 of Panopea generosa. Lineage (NCBI taxonomy): Eukaryota > Metazoa > Mollusca > Bivalvia > Adapedonta > Hiatellidae > Panopea > Panopea generosa. The sequence continues at coordinate 18,766,614 of CM055902.1, forward strand.
TGTCACATTGATCTATATACAATGTATGTAAAGGAGTTAATATTTTTCATAATTGTTAACCAGAACTTTATTGAACGCTCTTTATTTCTAATTTCTAATGGTAGTCTCCCTAATTTGCCATAGACGGCCATGTTTGGTGTTTGTTGACGTACACCCAATATGTATTTATAGAATTTGATATGTAATTTATCAACGTCTTTGTAGTTATAGACTCCCCACACTTCAGAACCATATAATAAAATAGGTACCACCATACTATCAAATAAAGATTATTTGTTTTTTACATTTAATTTATATCTGTCAAAAAGTGATAAAAGATTATAATATACCCTAAGGGCTTGATCAGCTAATGTTTTAACAGCACCAGACATATTACCTGTATGAACAAACTTGACACCTAGATAGATAAAGCTATCTAATATTTTAATTCTTTCATTATTGAAAAAAAAGGTAACATCATGCAGTTGTTTCCTTTTTTCAAAAATGCAAACTTTTGTTTTATTAACATTAATTTTTAATCCCCACTCTGTCGAATAATGAGAAATACTATCAATTTGAGCTTGTAAACTATTAGGATCAGTTGTGAAGAGCACGATATCATCAGCAAACTGAGTTAAATACATTGACAATATATTTCAGTCACTATCTCTCAGTGTATTAAAATCTATTCTTGTGTGTATATAATTAATGAATAAAATGAATAGTAAGGGTGAGAGTGGTTCCCCTTCTTTCAATCCAAGCGAGGCATTGATAAACTCAGACATATGCATTTCTGAAGATAGTTTGACACTTGACTTTATAACAGTATATATAGATTTAATCAAAGTAATCATTTTACAGCTAATACCAGAACTTAACAGTTTAATCCATAGAGCATCACGTATAACAGTGTCAAATGCTTTTTCATAATCTATAAATATACATCATAGCTTTGAATTCTTCGACAATACCTTCTGTATAATAGTGTGTAATAAAAATATGGAACGATTATCACGAAAACCGTATTGCTAGTCATTAAACACATTTTCTGATTTGCACCATTCATTAATTCTATTTCTTAAAGTTAAAGGAAATATTTTAGCAATAACATTTATAACGGTTATGCCCCTGTAATAAGAGGGATTGTTAGTGTCACCTTTCTTGTAAATGGGGACAATTATCCCTTTAGACCAGGACTCGGGGTAAATACCTGTATTGTATATATTGTTAAAAATTGTACATAAATACGGACTCATACATGTTTTAGCCTAAATAAAGAAATCGGCTACGTTATTATTAATATCACAACATTTATTTCTCTTACGATGATAGTGTTTTCTTTATTTCATCTTCAGTAAAGGGTGCATCTAAGAGTAAAATATTTACAGTTTCATCGCGGACATTATTGTAGGCATCTGCGCCAAATTGACTACGAGGCGTATTTGATACATCTGTAAAATGTTGCACAAAATTTCCCATGCTAATATTGCTATTTGATGTGTTTGGTTTATTTTTAAACTTATTAATGTAATTCCAGAATTTGCGTGGAGACGTTTTGATCATATGAGAAATCTTATATTTTTCTTTAGTATAAAATGTTAATTTGGCACATCGTTTTATCTTGTCAAAAGAATTACGACAAGATAAAATGTTAACTTTATTTTCATCCGTAGAATTTAAAGTATACGCTCGCTTAGATTCATGAATTTGGCTTTCGCGTCGCGACATTTATCATTAAACCATGCGGATGTTAACATCTTACGCATAGGACGCGTTGAGAATGTTTTACCAAAACTTTTAAAAGATATGTCGTATGTAACGTCGGTTAGTGAATCTATACATTTATTAATATCATATTCACCGGATACCAGTTTACCTGTTATGTCATCAAATATGATTTTTTTGTTATCGAAGTTTTTCAGATTTCGTCGAATCCCAAATAATTTTATCATATGTAGTATTGTTATTATTTCTTCCACATTTATCATTACATGACAGTGTAAAAGTGACTGGACTATGGTCTGAAAACTCAGATTTACCAAGAACACAAATGTGTTATACAGATTCCAGATTGTCATAATTTGTAATCAAATAATCAACCGTACTAGCAGTGGGTTTATTCCTATATACAGAATGATAGGTAAAATCGGCCCGCTCACGGCGATCGTTGGCAATAATTAAATTATTTTCCTTACACAAAGTTAACAATTTAGATTCACGAGCTTGTCCTGGTTGTACCATACAGGATAATCAATCACGTGCGTATTGTCTAATGGCATATCAATAAAGCGGCCCAAATGTATGTCAGAAACACAATCGGATTCTTCACCCGTGCCTGAATTAAGATCACCACACAGGTATACCTCACCAAAAACACTGTATCGTCTTATATCGTTACTAAAGTGCTCGAAAAAATCAAGTTGAAACAAAGTGGAATTAATATTCTTATATTCTTACTGGAATCTTCAGGAGGTATGTAATATAGACAGATATAAGCATCATTATCGTAACAAATGAACTTTTTTTTTTTCATTTTAAACCAGATTATACAATTAAGCTTGATATTTACAATTTCTTAATTATTGCGGTAAATTTATTTAAAGTATACATCGCCGCTATAACGTTTTGCACTACGGTTAAATTTAGGACGAGGACAATCGAAATATTCATAACCTTAAATTTTCGCATTTGCTGATTTAAAAATCCATGTTTCAGTTAATAAAAATATGTCATAATCGGATACAAAATTTATAAAGTCACAATCGTTCAGTTTTGAGTTTATTCCCCGGACATACCATAGCAAAAAAGATAACTGTTTATGCTCTGATTCTTATAGCACTGCACCGTTACGGACCGAATCACCTCTAAATAGCTGACCGTTTATGTATAATTTGTCGTAAGACAACACTGCTTGTTTATTGGCCTCTTTTGCCTTAATTAAATGTGGGATAAGATTCCTCCTTCTCTCCTGTATGGCCCTTGGGAATTGGTCACTGACCCTGTATGTTGAGTCTTTCAGGCTCTCAAAAGCTTTTTGTTTGAAAACAAGTTTGTCTTGAAAAAAGTAAAATCTAGCTACTATAGGTCGCTTTTTATCGGGAGAGTGTTTTCCTATACGATGAGCCCGGTCTATTTTCAGTGTATTGCCTGCATTGGTGTAAATTAACGTATTTTCACAAAAAATCCAAAAGTTTATCAACACACTTTTCATCTCTGCGCTCTGATGCGCTAAAACACATTCAGGGAAACCAAAAAACAGAAGATTGTCCCTCAATGACCTGGATGGTAGGTCGCTAATCTCGTTTGACATGTTGACATTGTCAGTTTTCAATTTGTCAAAATCACGTGACATCTGCGCTGCTCTTGAACTCTTATCCATTAAATGTTGTTCAATAGACACTTGCTATGAGTTGATTTCATCGCAGGTTTGCGAGTCATGAGCACGACTGGATGAGATTGAATCCATTGAGATATTAATCATTTTGACATCTATTTAATAACTATTTGTTTTCGAATCCATAAACAGCATTATTTACTCTTTTTTTTCCATTGAAATTTTGACGGAAAAACCCTTGTCTGTGAATATTCATCTAAGGACAATGAAATAGCATTTTTTTTACAAATATTTTTTTATATCGGCAATGAAACCCTTAACTTTAGTAGGTATTATCTTACAGCCAAATTAACGATTAACAAATATTTGATTTGCTAAGAAATAGAATTACAACCTACAGAGCTGACCTTCAAATATAAGTTTTCTTTGATCAATTTCAGCTTCCATTGATAGGCATCCTAACATTCTTAGTACTACGTCTGTTCTTGTATACTTTGGTAATGACTGAATATATTTTAAACAGAACAAATGTGCTCGTTTAAGAGTAAGTATATGGGCATTAGTAAAATTATGCCATAAGATTATGCCATAACATCCGTACCAAGCTTTCGGCAAGACAACCAACTCATATATTTGTTTCGCCGTTGCTGGGTGGATTTCACCCGAGTATACGCCACAATTTATTCTATTTTAAAAGGTACTCCTAATTGTGTAGTTCGTTTCTTTTATAACGTCATTGTTATTTATCGAATTATGCGAACTGCATGCCCAAATGTGTATACTGCTCCACTTCATCTACTCTACTGTCCCCAAGAATCCATTTACGTGTTTTTAATTCATAACAGTTGCGTGACTAACCAAGTTTTAGATAAAGATATTAAAACCATTTAATATTAAAAGCTGTTATTATTGTACATATAAAAAACATATTCTGAAGCTATTAACTTATCCATAAGATCATTAATAAAGAAGAACCCCTCCCTGTCTGGAACCTTGTTATACTGGGAACCAGTCTAAAAAGTGACCTTGGTTTCTGACACAATTGTCATATTTGTATATAAAGCAATAACAACTTTAAGAATGTATAACGGTAAATCAGATTTGAACAATATTACCATAACAGTTTCATGCCAAACGGTATCAAATGCGCGGTGTACATCTAGAAAAGCAATATTTAATTGACTCCAATTTTCTTAATCGAAATAAGAGCATTCTCGTAGAACAAAAGAAGTTATCATGCAACCAATAACTTGCAACTTATTAATTTTCTGATACCCACAATCCCGTTCAATTCTATCGAGTAGTACAGATTCATATAATTTTAAAAGTACTGATTAGAAGGTAAATAATCGATAGCTATTCTGGTCATTCTTTGCCTTTTTACCACTTTGTATAAAGTATGATTAAACATTTCTTCATTTCATTTGGGGTATGCGCATATGTAGTCTTATTTTGAAATTGTTTTGCTAAGAGTTTCAGTACAATTTTAACACTATATGTACTATTTTCGTAGTGAACATTATCACACCCGCAAGCTTTAAAATGTTTTGTTTTTCGGCAGGCTACAAGCACTTTGTTAATACTTATAGACGGAATATGTATGTATGTTACATGCGATTGTAAGTTATTTATCGAGTGATATTCACTTTCATAACTGTCATTTTTATTCCATTATACCAAACAGGATTATCAGGTGTGTATAGTTATTTAAAAAAAGACACCCATTGCATGGTATTTGATTTTTGATTTCGGAATATTTTGCCATTAAATTTCATTTCTGTCGCAAGTGACATGTTTGATTTTCTCTTTCTAGAATAAATACGCTTCCAGAAGGAGGCAAAAAACTTTCAGAATGAGCCATTTCTGTTCTTTGGCCAAAACATTATTCTCGATTTTGTTAAAAGTACAAGATATTTTCTTAAGAATTTGATAATACCGTCAAATTCCAAAGTCACAGAAAAGTACATGTTTGTTTTCTTTAATTTTTTTATTTAGTTTCGTCCAAACCCTGTAATGCAAGAGATTATAAAACGTCTAAATAACGTCAATTAAAAACGTAATTAACTTTTTTAATAAAGCTGAATAATTACCCAACATGAAATGGACGTTTTAATCTCAATAATGTGTGAATAAAGCGTGCAAAAAAGCATGCAGTCGCCTAACGTGAAAAGTACTAAATCTTTAAGATGACGTTAACACTCTGTTGTTGTATTCATTAACTTTTGTTTTGTTGTATCGGCTATACTTTTACAAATTTCCGGGGAAATTATAAACATTCAAAGATCCCACTGATTGAAATATATTATATTTTATTTCTATTATTTCTATACTAAATATCTAATCTACTTTAATTCAAAAATATATAACATAATAGAAAACTTCCTCATTCTAATACATACTTTTCTATACCGTTTTATGATTCATAGTCAATACAAAGAACCTCCTGTTTCTCTAAACAAGCTTCCGTCATACTACTTAAAATATTCCCAATAAAAAGCCCCAATTAATTATCATCAAGCCTTTATATACCATCAAGCTCCTGAAATGTGAACATGCTCCAGTTTGTCTGAGCTGGAAGCTTTTCACCTCATGTGACCCCAACATGCTCCTGTGACCACAACATGCAAAAATTACATTTTCTCATCTAAAAAGCAAGACTAAAGTGAAGAAGTATATGTTTCACATTTTGCTGTAAAAACAAAATATATATGGTTGATTCGTTTTGATATTTAAAATCTAATATGATCATTGAAAAATTATAACAGTAATCACGTAATATAGTTTCAATTCAAAGACCATTTCTAGAGTTTTTCAAGTGCACCGATTCCGCGCACAAAGGGAAGTAACTTTTTATAATTGTCTTAATGTTTTGACTACTCAGTCAATATAAAGAAAAGACAATGAAAGATGAAAAAGGTCGGTTTACAATAAAGACAGGTATTAAAATTAGAATGGGTAAACTTCTTATCAGTATCAATCAACGACAGATTTCTCCTTCACCAGTTAGACCAGCCAGTGTCACTACACACTATTTTACTACATCTGACCAAATTTCTGACGACTTCCTCATTTACTGATACGCCTGACACCGATCTCTGTTATTGTGTTTAATATATGCAATATGCAAACCGGTATAAAATATTTATTATAAATATAAATATAAAATACTATAGAAATCTTAGTATTTATACAAATATATGCTTTAAGTATAAAAACATTACTTTTGCAAGTGCATTTTATTTAAAGATGGCATATTTCAAGAGCTATCTTTCTCCAATTACAAAGTATGATTTTATTTATTTTAATTATCATTAGAATTGGTAAAAGAGTGTATTTTGTGAGGTTTTAAACAAGTCCATCTATACACTATATCAAAATATGAAAGAAATGCTTTATTTTATATTGCAAAATTGAAGAAAAACATTGACACTCGATCGAAATGATTTTGTTTTTAAAAATCCTAAACAGTTAAATCAAAGCTACAATTGGCCTTTTCCATGACAATTGTTATTACATGCATGACTCTTTGTATTTGTTTTAAATATGTACTAGATGTAAACAATTTCAAATATTGTTTTCACATTGCTTGAAAAACCTACATTTGTTTTCGTCAAATTACAAGAACGGGTGTGTTGTTGAGCAGGTTTCTGATATTGCATGAACATACATTTAACTTAAATACTTGGATGTTTAATAAGATTATGTCCATAGAAAAAATGACAAAAACTATTTATATTTGCCAATTGGATTTTATTTTAACTTTTTAACATTAAGTCGATTGTATAACAAGTTCTTATAACTTAGACATATAATACTGGAAGTCTTCCTAGGTAGAACCAGTATATAACAACCAGTTTATCACTTGTTGATGTTACCATAACTGGTTTAATTAGTGACTTATTCAAGAAGGATATATCACCATAATACGTTCCTGGTGTCGATTTAATGAATTGGTTATGAGAAAATCAGGCAGGTCACCACATCTGTATGTGTTAAAATGTGTCCTTTATTAAATGTATCGCTACGTCAAAAAATGATTAATAAATGGGTTATTAAATGCTAGTTAAAGAGAACAAAACATGTGTAAATCTGTCAAAATATGCCGATAACAAACGGTTAGAAGCATTACAAATGTTGCACTAAATGGAATAAAAAGTTTCAGAGTTCGAAAAGTATTAATGCAAACAATGTTATGGTTGAGAAAACATGCTTCTATTTCCCTTATTATCCTCAAAACCAATATCTAAGTTTCTGTTCATATTTAGAACATGTATACACAATGTAAATATTCTGAATATTAAGCGTTTTTTTTTTTATGCAAAAATCTCTGTTCAATCTATCGTATAAAACATAGGAAATGTGACAAACATAAACTGAGTAAAAGCCTTTTACTTCAAGACACAGCCCACATACTCCAACTGTCTTCAGACACCCGCTATGCAAAAAAATATGTAATGAATATTCTTATTCGGTATAAACATGAAGCTAGTGGAGGTATTGCGTGATAAAATAAACCCAACAACTGAAATATTGAGAAAGTCGTTCTGGAATTAGACCCTTTTCAAATCTATATTCAATCCATAATATATAACAAAACAAAAGTAACAAAAATATGTTAGTAAAGGCCTTTTGCTTCAAGACACATTCTGCATACCCAATGTCTTCAGACACCCGCTGTGTAAATACTATAACGAATATTCCTATACGGTATAAACAGGAAGCTAGAGGAGGTATTGCATGACAAAATAAGCCAAACAACTGAAATATGGAGCCAGTCGTTCTGGAATAAGACCTTAAGTTTTCAAATCGCCCATGTATGGGCTAAAACGTTTAGTCGAAAATAATGTGGCACATTTTAACGGGTTAACAGGACTAAAACGACTCAACACAACTGTAGCCTGGTATGACAACATGTTTCATGGAAAATCAACAAGTCTTTCGTGATCACTTACATATTTCAATATCATCTAGAACAGATGATGGGACCTATTCCCTAATCCATAACAAACATATTGAACAAAATCTGCCGTTTCCGATTTGAATTCTGTATTGTACATGAAGTGTGCTGATTGGTCCTAAAATACACACCCCTGAGGAAGAACCAATCAGTGCGCTTGATACATAACCTACTTATGGTCAGACAAAGGCAATGCATCTTCAATAAACAAAGCAAATTATAGAAATTGGTCTCATGAATTGTTTATCGAAAAACGCAACACTCAGACAAACAGCAATGAAATATTGAGCTTTTGATTTGATAATATAACATCTTATTACCTACCCTGGACATAATCACCAAAATCTATTGCAATTATCACTTATTTATATTTATTTGAAACATACAGGCCTTGTTGCCTCAATTCACAAAATCAGTATCTTGTATAGCCTCCACGCACGACAGCGAATTCTCGGCTTGTGGTTCGGTGATTTCAATGATTTAGTTGAGAAATTGAAAGAAAATACCATACAAACAAAATCTGAATATCAAATAAGAAATAAACCAATTTGTTATAATCAATAACTGCATCGATACAACGTTATAAATACTATAAAATCAAAGTTTCCCCTGGATAAAAAGAACGTAATCAATGAAGGTAACGTGTAGAATTGGTTTATATATTACTTATTATTATTATTGGATATAATTAATGTGTAATACCCCTCACTCCCATGAGCACCGGCAGTTTAAGATATAATTATTCAATTAATATTGATTTAGTTTCAGGATTTTAGTACACCACATAGCAGTTAACAGTTGAGTTATTGGTCATTAAAGCCATTCCATGTTTTTCAGATACTTTAGATACTTTGATAATTTGTTTTAAAAAAAAGGAAATAGTATCAATATTAAATATATCTGGGGAATACCTTTCTCGTACATCGGAGTCAGTATCAGGTGGGTTTAATTGGTAGAAGTATGAAGTTTTGATAAAGTATACTATGCATCGACACATTTAACGTTAAGATGTTTTTATGGAAGTAAAAGCATAATAGTCATAGCACGCCGATACGACAGCACGAGTTACTATTTCTAAATACTCAAAATCAAGTTACATTGTTGTTCAAGTAATTAAATAAACACGTCATACAATTAAATTTCTTAAAAAACAATAAAACTCATGTGAAATTAAAAACGTAAGAACCTGTTGATATATGCATTTAACAGATAGAGAGAAGAATGAACTTCAGATTACGGAAAATGTTTATGGAAACTAAAGTTTTTGGCGGAAAACATTTTTATCTTTAGTAATAACCATTTTGACCAATTGTCATCAAAACCAATATCAAAGGTCTTTTCATGTGTACTAAACGTTTTTATAACATATCAGGTTACGTTTATTTGACTTACTGTTTGAGTTAATATTAAAAATACTTTTACAATAAATATGGGACATATGGGATACATACGTATATATATATATATACACGCAAGATTTAATGATAAACAGCATTTTGTTCTAATTTTAAATGGATCGTGCAGAACGTGTTAGAATAATTAAGCGGATATTGAATAAGGCGTGTTAAGTTAATGTTTGATAAAAGGATCATAACTTATTATTTTAATATTTCAGAGGTGAAGTGCAATCCAATCAAGGTCTAGTACATCAACAGTGTGTACGCTTTTAAAAAGAAGATATCGATGACGCCGATGGCTGCTTCCCGAACAACTGCTTGGTTAAGTAGTAGCGGCATTGTTTCTAAAGGGAAAGTCGGTATAAAGGAGGATATGTTTTGGTGCTTCCATACATTGACTTCTATCAATGTTCTAAATTTCACTGGACTCATACCCTTAAATGGACAGAATCAAACGGTCACAACTCTGTGAAAAATTGTTGAAACAAAGACAATATGCAATCTCCATTTGTAGCGATGCATCCTAGAATGTTTCATAAATGTCCAACAAAACGTTTTAGATAAATAGCGTGGAGAAGGATTTTAGATTAGTAATAGACGGAATCAAAAGGCAATGAATCATAAAAAAAAACATCAAACCAAAATCCAGACAATCTGCACATCTCCACTTGGTAGTTATGCATCCTAGAAAGGTTCGTACAATTCCAACCACAGGTTGTAAAAAAATAGCGCGGACAAACAAAAACGAAGCAAATCAATTATTTGATAATGGAGAATCAAATGGCCATAGCTCTGTGAAAAATCATCGATACAAACTACAAAGACAATATGCATATCTCTACTTGATAATGATGCATCCTCGAACGTTTCATACATTTCTAACAAAACGTTTTAGAGAAATAGTGTGGACATGGATTTTGAAATGGACGGAATCAAAGGGTGATAACTTATCAAACTGAAACAAGACAAAATGCAAATCTGCACTTGTTGGTGATGCATCCTAGTAATATTAGTAAACTCTCAACAAGATGCAACATTTGAATAAATATGGTAACATGTGTTCAAATTGTGCGGATTTTACATGTGGTATGTCGATGGTGACATTGACTATGGGTGGTTACATCAATACATCTTTTCATACACTTAGTGTAAACTAATAGTCGTGATAAAGGATTGAACCCATGACCATCCGATCATAGGTCTGATACTCTAACACAGGAACACGCATTTTGTACATTCAATAACGCCCATAGATGCTCATGGTCCTTCTTTAAGGTAGTTTGAAAATATTCCAACACTTTAAATGAGTTATACATGATAAGTTACTTAAACAAACGAAATACAACTTAGGGATTTAGAAACAGTTAATGACACTTTCTTCATGAAATGAAAATACTTACGTGAAGCTGACAAGCGAGTCTGCGTTTCTGAAAAATAAGTGAAAACAACTTATTTAATCGTGATTCACTGGTTTAAATAACACGCACTTCAGCGATTATTTACAGTTTTTCCAATCTACAGTCCACGTTTTTATTTTCTATTTTAACAGGCTCTTAAGAAGCGTGATACTGCTGAAGTCTAGTTTATGATAGAGACATATATACAAAAAACGGACAAAATATTAAAAATTAAAACTCCCCAATAGTAAAGGGCACTACTAAATCACTAGGTCGAAAGATATGCAACATTGTGTACACAGTGTGCTATAAAATTAAACTAGGTTCAGTTACCTGCCCTTAGTCTACTTAATGACCCTTAACGTTAGATTAATATCAAAACTGTTCCATCAACGTAGTTTTCTTATACTGTAAATACCTACATATATATATATATATATATATATATATCATTCTGATATCTTACTGAAAGGTTATAATGTATGCAAATACATGTATGTGTTTAATGAAATGTTCTTTGAACAGCATATTATAGTATCGTTCAGTTTCAATGTGTAATTACAGTAATATAGTTATCTATTGATATTGATATTTGCCAATTGTTTTTTATTTAAACATATTTGTCTAACTTTGATCGTAAAACAAGTTCTTACAACTTAAAAAATCATCCTCGAAGTCTTCCTGGGAAGAACCAGTACTGATCATATGTAAATAAAGTATCCTGCTCAAGGACACCACACATAGCCGCGGCAGAGGATCGAACCGACGACCATCATATTTTAGGCCCGATGCTGTTCCATTGAACCACGCACTCCACACAACTTGTGCCAACAAAACATGAGTAATATGTCATTGAGTTAATAAACTATCAATACACTGTGCAAACTGGCTTATTAAACCATAACATGAGATGTTGGTAGGATAGCGTACTCGAATAATTTAAATAATTAAATACAACCTGAAATATCATAACCTGTCATTAAAGCAACTATAAACTGACTACGAAACTGGCCCGAAAACTTTATGTGCAGCCACATTGAAAATCAAAAATGTTTAGACAAACCCTACTGGAGCAACGCTTTCTATCTCTTTAAATATATTATCAATATGTGGACACTGCATGAAAAAATAAGACAGACTTTTGTACAGCTATGCCCAGTTTTATTTTGTCTTTACATGCCTGTTTTTGTATGTGTTAAACTATGTTCTTTATTTATGTATCTTTATGTAAAATTGATTAATAAATGTGTGTAAATCAATTAGCATATGCTTATAACAAACGGCCTGAAGCATTATAAATGTTGAATTATATAGAATAACGAGCTTCAGAGTTTAGAAAGTATCAAAGGAAAATAATGTTATGACGGGGAATACTTTTAAGTAAAAGTGAATATCCCTACTTATCCCTAAACAAAAATCTAGGTTTCTGTTCATGTTTAGAACATTTACACACAATTTAAATAATCTGAATATTAAGCTTCGTGTTATGCCATCGAGAGCTAATAGACGATCAGTTAACCTAAACACATTTTCCTTGGATCATGTCAGTCTAACCAATACTCGAGCAAACCCATCTCCGCGAGTTACTGATAACTGTTTCACTTGAATCAGTAGAGAGAATCGAATGACAATGAGACGCAATGTCGTATATCAAGCATCAGAGAGAGTGTGGCCGGGTGGGGATTCGAACACACGACCTCTAGATTGATAGTCAGGCACGCTACTTACTGAACAAACTAAAACAAATACCATTGAATATAAATCTACACAAATTCGACAAATCTATATTTCATAAAATCATATATTTAAGTAACAGTGACCATGACCCGATTTCAGTTTCGTGTAAGGTATTAATACTTAAGATTTATTTAAAATACATTAAAGGAAAAGTTATCGCGCAGAAACAAGTTCACGGTACAACCTAGGCATATTAAAGGACACTAGATTGATGGAAATATGTATCAAGTTTATAATTCAATATGACGCAAGCTACGGTAATAAATAGTATGTTTTACCATTGTCAAAAGATTTAGATTAATATGTTTTTTTTTATTTATTAACCGGATGTTGATTAAAATGAAGTTTTTAATATAAATAAACACCCATAACTTTTTTAAATCTTTATTTCCTCGAAAAAATACAGGAGAGCATACAAACAATAATATACATTGATGACATTCAAAAAATTAAAAACGGTAATAATGCACAGATTGAATACATATATAAAGTAACGATAATTTGCAATTGAAAAACGGTATACAGTGAATTTGATAAATACGATATCATGCACGCACGCAGACACGCTCGCTCGCACACAAACTCTTTCACGCATGCATACACGTACGCACACTTATGCACACACATACAAATACAGACGCTCAAAATGAATTCTCTTCATATGAAATAACCCTATCGAAACGAAATACAATAACTATTTATATGAAAAGCAAAATCCATTTGAATCGATAGTTGTACACACATACCCTCTATAATATGGCTACTTAATCGAAACGAAAATAGGGTTAACAAAGAGAAAGTTTGATATGATTAAATAAGCCAGTTTGCACAATTTATATATATATATATATATATATATATATATATATATATATATATCTGTCTTTTTCATTTAAGAATTATTTAATTTCTGTAAACATATGAATTTGTTGCACACGTGTTGGCATATACATTATATTGCAAAACAATTTTACACCAAACCTCATATATTGTTTTATCCTGTTTGCTATTGTTATAAATACATGATCGACTAAATATGAAGATGGCACACTACACATTTGGAACAATATTGTTAAAATGGTAAATTTCTACACATTAGATATGCCATTGTATTACATGACTCTGTAAATAGCCTGTCAGTTTTATTCAGTTTCCAAAGTAAACACAAATCAAAGTTACAATGGATATGATTGAACCTATTTAGAGATTAATTATTTTGACATATATTTAAAAACTGTTTGTTTTTTAATCAATGAACAGCATTATTTACTATTTCTTTCCATTCAAATTTTGACGGAAAAACATTTGTCTGTGAGTATTCATTTAAGGGCAATGAAATATCTTTTTTTACAAATATTTTTTGATATCGGCAATGAAACCCTTAACTTTAGTAGGTATTAACTTACAGTCAAATAAACGATTAACAAATATTTGCTTTGCTATAAAATAGGATTACAACCTACAGAGCTGACCTTCAAATATAAGGTTTTTTTTATCAATTTCAAATTCCATTGATAGGCATCCTAACATTCTTTGTACTACGTCTGTTCTTTTACACTTTGGTAATGACTGAATATATTTTAAACAGAACAAATGTGCTCTTTTAAGAGAAAGTACATGGCCATTAATAAGATTACGCCATAACTCACATCCGTACCAACCTTTCGGCAAGACATCCGACTCATATATTTGTTTCGCCGTTGCTGGGGGAATTTCACCCGAGTTTACGCCACAATTTATCAAATTTTAAAAGGTACTCCTAATTGTGTAGTTCGCTTCTTTTATAACGTCATTGTTATTTATCAAATAAATCGAACAGCATGCCTAAATGTGTATACTTCTCCACTTCATCTACTCTACTGTCCCCGAGTATCCATTGATGTGCTTTTGATTCATAATTGTTGCGTGACTAACCAAGTTTTAGATAAAGATATTAAAACCAGTTAATATTAAAAGCTGTGTATAGTTCACACATAAAACCAATATTCTGAAGCTATTAACTTATCCATAAGATCATTAATAAAGAAGATGTACAGAAAAGGACTGAGAAACCCTCCCTGTCTGGAACCTTGTTATACTGGGAACCAGTCTAAAAAGTGACCTTGGTTTCAGACACGATTGTTATATTTGTATATAAATTAATAACAACTTTAAGAATGTATAACGGTAAACCAGATTTGAACAATATTACCATAACAGCATCATGCCAAACGGTATCAAATGCACGGCGTACATCTAGAAAAGCAATATTTAATTGACTCTCATTTTCTTAAGCGAAATAAGAGCATTCCCGTAGAACAAAAGAAGTTATCACGCAAACAATACCTTGCAACTTATTAAGTTTCTGATACCCACAATCGCGTTCAATTCTATCGAGTAGTACAGATTCATACAATTTTAAAAATACTGATTAGAAAGTAATTGCTCGATAGCTATTCGGGTCATTCTTTGCCTTTTTACCACCTTTGTATAAAGTATCATTAAACATTTCTTCATTTCATTTGAGGTATGCGCATATGTAGTCATATTTTGAAATAATTTTGCTAAGAATTTCAGTACAATTTTACCACTATAGGTAATATTTTCGTAGTAAACATTATCACACCCGCTAGCTAATAAGTTAATACTTATAGACGGAATATGGTTGTATGTTACATGCGAAAGTAAGTTATTTATCGAGTGATATTCACTTTCTAGAATAAATAGGCTTCCAGAAGGAGGCAATAAGCTTCCAAAATGAGCCATTTCTGTTCTTTGGCCAAAACATTTTTCTCGATTTTTGTTAAAAGTATAAGATATTTTCTTAAGAATTTGATAATACTGTCCAGTTCCAAAGTCACAGAAAAGTACATATTTTTTTTTTAATTAATATTGTCCAAAACTATTCAAAGATAATCATAAAACGTCTAAATAACGTCAATTAATAACGTTATTAACGTCAACCTTAACGGTTAGATTTATCTTAAAAGATACAGTAACTTTCGTAATAAAGCTGGATAATTACCCAACATAAAATGGAAGTTTCAATCTTCAATAATGTGTGAATAAAGCGTGTAAATAAGCATACAGCCTCCTAACGTGAAAAGTACTGAATCTTTAAAATGACGTTAACACTGTGTTGCTGTATTCATTTATTTTTGTTTTGTATTATCGACTATACTTTTACAAATTTCAGGGGAAATCATAAACATCCAGAAATCCCACTATTTGAAATATAATGTTTATTTCTATTATTTTTATACTAAATGTCCTAATTCTACTTTAATGAAAAAATCTATAACATAATAGGAAACTTAATCAGTCTTTTACATACTTTTATATACGGTTTTACGATTCATGGTCAATACAAAGTACTAAAAACAACATAATAAAAGCCTTAATTAATAATCATCAAGCCTTCATATACCCTGAACTTGGAGCATTACACCACGTGATCTCCACATGCTCCTGACATGTGAACATACTCCAGTTTACCTGAACTGGGAGTTTTCAACTCATGTGAACCCAACATGCTCCTGTGACTCCAACAAGCTCCGAAACCGCGAACATGTTTCAATGTAAATAGGAGCCTCGCATTATGTAATAATAATGAGTCAATGCTTCATCTTTAGCCAATCTGTCCTTATTTTGGACTACAGACCTGGAGATCACTAATGTATCTATGTAAGTCTGTAACAATATCATATTAACTTTTGATATTTGTCCAAAAGTTACACTTTCTTATTTAAAAAGCATGACTAAATTGAAAAGGTAATTGTTTCAAGTTTTGCCCTAAAAATAAACGTTATATGGTTGATTCGTTTTGATATTTAAAATATAATATGATTATTGAATAAAATCGATTAGAAATAATTTTAAATGCAAGAACATTGTTATTATTCAGTTTTACAAAATATAAAAATGTGTGTTTTTATGTACTGAGTGTAAACAAACTCAATATTATTGTAATGTTTAGCGTTTAACGTCTATAGTTCAGATCGGCTTGTCTCAACTACATCCGGGAATCATCGGATAACATGCATATAGTGTGTTTATAAAAGTTATCATACTGTTGTAATATTCCCATGTGGCACAGGGATATATCTGGGGATTGCCGCTTGAGCGATCGGGATCTACCACAGCCATCAGTAATTTATATTTTTAATTTACCAGCAACACTATTTTCCAGAACAGTTGTCCATAAACGGCATTTGCTATCAAAAAAGGTTAAAACAAACAAAAGACTGACTTATCGGCACATATCTGGGAACCATTCTTAATCATCATATATATTCTATTGGCGTATATATTACTTTTTATGTTATTAGATTGTACAGTTATTGTTATAACAGTAACTATGTGATAGTGTTTTTATTTAACTTTCGTCAATTTCAAACAAAGCAAGAGCTTTCGGTAGGACGCCGCACTCGACTATTCAAAATACTCAAAAATAAAATTGCAAAGCAATCAAGAACTCAGTACTTCAATAAGAATATTTAGTGAACACCTAATGGAAACAATTTTCTTTAAAATGGGTAAAACTGATGAATAATGTTTTCAAGGTGTATAATGCAGTCAATATATATCCGCGACAGAGGACCAGGAGCATAACAAATGTCTTGTGGAAAAGAATAATGGGCTTCACTATTGAAAGTTATTAAAAGAAACTAAAAGTGACTGATGTTTGTTGTTGTTTTTTTATGTAATTTGATGACGTTGACCAATTAACCTCAACATTCAAAAAGTCGGATATTTTAAATCCCATGCAAGGTCTGGTAATAAGTAACGTGTGCACAAACATAAAACGTATCAGTCGACTGATGGAGTTATTGAGAAAAGTGTAACTTTGCTACACTTTTTAGTTAAAAAGGGCAATAACTCATGCACAGTTTGTGATGCGGAGTTGTGTTTCAATTCCGAGTAAGTTATTGTAATAAGAAGCAATTGAAGTAAATTGGACAATGTTTGTGTTAAACAGGTGATAAACGCTGCTGACGACGCTGACGAATAAGTGGTTACAAAATGCACGTGTTCATAAAGAGTCGAGCTAACTATTTCAAGCAGCATAACCAGTATTTGAAGATATTTCTTTTATAAAGAAAACTTCAGATTCAATCGTATCATTATACTCTTTCAATTCCGTCATCCTTTAGTATTAGCACGGTCGTCAGGTTTGTGCAAATAGATAAATACAGATATAGACAGATATATATTTTTCAATCTGCTGTAACTTAACTTTTTTGATGATGTGAGAAGACGTTTATGGAAAAATAGTATCGTTATGGCAATAAACAAAAAGGAATATATTTGTCACAGGATTCGAATCCTGATCGTCCGCATCATAATCCAGAGATAAGACCACTACGCCCTGTAGGACTATCACACAATTTTAGAACGTTTACGATTTCAACTGAGAATATGTTATTTTAAATCATTTACTTTATTCCAACTCAAGTATCAGGTCTAATTCAAATATCAGCGATAATAGCGAACTTCAATACATGTTTTTGACGATAAACAACGGTATTTTTCAGTAGACAAGATCCATATACAAGTAATGTATTAAAAGTGCAGAAACAATGATAATTCCGCTTAAAGAGGCATGACCTATCAGTCCGATACTTTTAGGATAAAATATTTAACACTGAATATTTAAATGTAATATATAAATAAAGTTATTTTATGCACTTTTTGTTAAGAAACATGTATTGTTTTCTGTTTCTGTAATGCGTGTTTTACAGTCAGAATGTTCATGTCGATTAAATCGCGTCCCGCGATAAATTCAATAGCATCAACTGTCCTAATTTCGATAATTTCCGAGCAAGTTGGTCGGAATGAATGCGCGCGCACACAAAATATAAAGGACAAGACAATCGGCACGACAGTCGTGTCGATTATTTTTCTTATTGGCACGACGGAATTATTTTAGTTTACATAGCACATAAGTGAGGAGAAATAACAAATTGAGGGAATCAATATTAGACAAAACATGGAAGGAGTAAACAAAAAGAACATAGACAAGACATGACCATACACGCAACCATAAAATCAAAAGACAAAATAGACTAATACAACATGCAGCAGACAAGACAACACAATACAACCCCTCTGACAATACCAGTAAGGCTGCCATATGAAGACATCAGAATAACACAAATTGTCCAAGGCATAATAGGGATTTTAGTAATACATCGCTGACATACGCTTTATTAAGAGCAATAACTATTTGGTAAATTGTACGACTGCAGTTAGGTTTTTATTGGAAACAAATTATGGAAATACAACATCATGGTCTCTAAAACATATGCAAGCTTTTATTGAGAGCATGCTTTTTATAATACAGCATCTAACTAAATCACCAGCATCATATGCACAGTATTTCCATGGAAACAATTAGGTTGTGCGGGCAGCATATTTTACAACCTGTGTTCCGGAACATGTTAAAACATCTGATTGGTGCATTATATAACAATGTAGAGAAAGCGTCAAATTTCGAAAGTTATGCAGATACTTGGAAAAATGAGTGTTGATATTATGTCCCTCGCAGTCATATCCAAATTTCGTTAGGACCAACTTGTTAACATCCGGATGGAAGCTCGTGTCAGCATTGAGAGTAGAAGAGAGCAGAAGTAAGAAACACTGTATAAAAAGAAAGAAACAGTAGAAAACGAGCAACAACAATTTCTCTCCCTTTCGTTCTTTCTTCCTCTCTATCTCTCTTTCTCTATCTCTTTCTCTTTCTCTTTTTCATTTATGTTTGTCACATATCAACCATTGTTTCCTATGAAATCCAACAATTAATTATATATTTTATAACACTCATGATAATAATGATATTACAACCATGATCGTCTTTGATTGTATGCCGATTCACCGAACCTTTATATTAATTCGCGTATTTAAAATTGAAATTATAACTCCCAAATAACAAAAAAACATGCCTTACAGTAAGGTTATAATGTATTCAGGTACGTGTATATTCAATGTTGAGTATTTTGAATAATATACAGTAGCATCTTGTAGTTTAAATATGTAATTATAACAGTAATCATGTTATATAGTTTTGAAAAAAAAATCATAAATGGATAAACAATAGAATTTTCCGTTTTCCCATACTTTTCCTGTGTAAAACTCCCCTAACAGGGCCCTATCAATTCAAGCCCATTTATTTGTAAAATTTTAAACCCATATTATTAGGGATGTCAACATGTATATCAAATATGAACACCTTTGACTGACCGGTTCTTGCGATGAAGATTTTTGTAAATGTTTTATTTTAACTCTTTTGTGACCCACAAATTTTATATTCCATGACTAAATACTGCTTCAAATCTCAAATTGAAAAATAACGTTAACCAAATGAATGGAAAAATGAGAATTTTCTGTTTTCACACAGTTTCCCTATGTAAACGCTTAAGTCCTCTTACAGAGTCACTATGAATATCATTCCCTTAATTATTATCTTCATTCAAACTCTACACTTAGGGATAATTCCAAATGTGAACAGATTTGACTGACCGGTTCTTCAGAAAATTATTTTTGTCATTCCGATTTTTTATCAATTTTTGGGGCCTCTTCTGACCCCTTAAGATAGTGAAACCCAGTATTTTTTACAAATCTGAACCTCCTTGATCATACAATGCTTCGGTGAAAATATAGACAAAATCAGTTCCATTTTAAAAATATATATTTATATTTATCATAATGACGCGTGTCCCCTACTTTAATACTCTGTGTGGGGTCATTCTCAACTCCAGGGACACTATTTGTACAAATAATATAACTGTAGTTGGTTATCATTACTACATAAATATTTTCAAAATCTGTTTGGCGGTTCATGAGAAGAAGATTTTTAAGTTTTTAACATTTTTAGTATAGGTGGCCATCTTGAATTTCTGATGGAAAAAAAAATCTTCTGTATACTCTCCTATACAATAGAAACATCCATGTGAAGATTGAGTTTAACTGGCCTAGTGGTTTGTTTCAGAGAAAGTGCTGTAAACGGACGACAGACGACGGACGACTGAAAACGAGCGTCGCATAAGCCCTTCCGGTCTTTGACCAATAGAACTAATAAATAAAAATCAATCTGGTTCATGATCCTTGTTTAAGGTAGTTTGAATATATTCCAATGATCAATTAATTTAACAAAGGAAATACCATCCAAGGACTTAGACTTAGAATTTACATAAAAGAAAAATACTAACCATCTGCAGAGATAGGCAAAAATGTTAAAACAACTTCATTACTCGTGATTCACTGGTTTAAATAACACAAACAGCAGCATTTTTTTTAAAGTGTTCCTCCGTGGCCGAGTGGTTTAAGGCGCCGTCTCAAGATCACTTACCACTCACCCCTAAAGTCGTAGGTTCGATTCCCACTCGCTTCAAAAAAGATATTGTGAGAAAGTTTCCAGTTACTTACGAAAGGACGGTGGTTCTACTCAGTCTGACTCAGTCTGAGGTCTTCCGCAACCAGTAAAACTGGATATGCCATAATTAACCTGAAATGTGTTACCGTTGAAGTCCAATTCATGGTATAAGAAAGATATTATCCAAAAACAGAACACATATGAAAATAACTCCCTATTAGCAAAAGAAACTACTTAACCACTAGGTCCAATTATAAGCAACCTTGTGTAGACAGCTTACTATAAAATTAACTTCATACTGGGTTACTTAACAGCCCATAATCTACCCCATGGCACTTAACATTTGCTTATTATTAAAACTGTTCAATTAACGTTGTTTCCTGTTACTGTTAATGCCAAATTTAAATGTATACATGCTCGTATAAAAACATCTTTTTCTCTTTTCTTACTGTAAGGTTATAACGCATTCAAGTACGAGTATATTCAATGATGCATATTTTGAATAGCATAAGGTAGCATCGTTTAGTTTAAATCTGTAATTATAATTGTTATCATGTAATATATATTTAATTTAACTAATGATAACCTAAACCAGCATAACCTGTCTTAAAAGCAAGTTAAATCTGACTAAGAAACTGTTACGATAATACACCTGTGTACAGCCGCATTTAAAACTAAAAAATATGTTAACCTATTTTACAGGAGAAATGCTCAATTGTTTTATTTCTTCATCTCTTTTAATATAATAACAATGTGTAGACACTGCGTGAAAAAGCAAACGAATTAAAATAACATAATAAATTGATCTTTAAAATCTTTTCATTATTTTTTAATAAACAATTTAGATTAAAAGCTTTGCCATTCAATCATTTGCAAATTCAAATTTAATTAATAAGACATACTTGTGTCGATTTTTATATTTGGTTGACTTGTCTACTTTTGTATATGGTGCCATAGTTCTGACAGTCTGGTAGTCAGGTAGTCACTTCATTATGTCGACATCACGAACGTGACTAAATGTGTAAATCTAATGTGACTAAAGAGGCGTCCTGTCACTAACTTCTTAGTTAATGATAATCAACTGGAAACGTCAACTTATTCAATATGGATTGACCTGCATCAACGAGGGGAAATACTTATATAGTTAGCCCATTAACCCTGATGTCGATACCAGGAGGCTGATGTCAACATCAGTAACTAAGACCTCTAGATTGATAGTCGGACACGCTACCGGCTGAGCTAACCAGTTCAACACAATATCATTTAATATACACAATTTCATCAAATGTATTCAAAAAAACTAAAGTTATTAAACCGAAACCTTTTTCAGTGACGTTAACCTTGATCGGATTAACCAAGCAGAATTCCATATAATGCTAGTACTTTATACACACAATTTCATCAAATATCTTAACGAAAATTAATAAGAGTTATTGAACGGAAACAGTTGTATATATTTTAGTACGATGAATTCAATATGAAGCAAGCTCTAGTAATAAACAACATTTTGTTCCATTGTGAAATAATTAGCTTAATATGTTTATTTTGGGTTATTGACCGGGTGTTGTTTAAAATGAAATGTTTAATATTATAAATAAACATCCATAACTCACAAGGTCTAGTAATATCTAACATTTAATTAAGTTTATAGAACTCTTTTTAAACGGCTTCTGTGATTGGCCTTCATAGAAAAAAGAACGTATATTTAACATGTTTTGTTTTTTAACATGTAAAAGTTTTATTTCTCTTACTAAATATGTTATTATACTTTTGGCATAAATATGCATTTCATTAATTATATACTTATCTGTAAGGTTTGTGAAGGTATGGTTCACAAACCTATGACGGGGTAAATCACTGGATCACCAATAATTTAGGGGTTTAAATCAAAAATAATAAAAAAAATAAATTTTAATTTGCATATATATCTTAAAAGAGTTAGGTAACGACAGTTGGAGTTAATGAGAGAGCGCTGATTAGTATACATTTAGCTATTAAATGTTCATAAAATTTGAATCGCAGAGTTAAATTTCAATACCATGCAAAATTTAAGTAACTAGGACAACGTTTGTTCGAGTTGAGCGGGTTTAACATGTGGTATGTCGATGCTGACATTGACGATGGGTGATTACAAAAATAAACTTATTTAAACACCTAACGTTAACTTTATTTATTTATTTTAATTCGATTGTGAAACACGCTATGCCAGTCGTGATCGATGTATCATGGGTAGAACCAGTACTAAGCATAAGCTCAAGATCAAGGACACCACAAATAGCCGTAAAGCAGAATCGAACGCACGACCCTCCAATCATGGGCCCGATTCTCAACCACTGGACCAAGACTCCACGTAGTTCATTCTCAACTCTTAAAATAACAATTAGCAAGCACCTAAAAATAACGTACAATACAATGATTATACCGACACACAGTAAGATGATGAAAGAATAGTAAATGATCACTATTGCAACACATAATAGATTACCCTCTTACCTGGTACTGAAGTGTTCCATCTATTTCTGTCTATAAAATATAAACAAAGACTGTAAAATAACAGTCCTCTGTGAAACATGAAAAAAAAAGTGAAATATTTCTTTTAGAATTTGATAATACCCTCAAATTCCAAAGTCACAAAAAAGTACACATTTAATTTTTTTTTTTCTTTAATTTTTTCTATTTAGTTTTGTTCAAAACACTTAACGCAAGATAATTTAAAAACGTCTAAATAACGTCAATTAAAAATGTTATAAACGTCAACCTTAATAGTAAAATTTATCTTTAAATCAGTGTGAAGTTTTTTTTAGATAAGGCTGTATAATTAAGCATACAGTCGCCTAACGTGAACAGTACCGAATCTTTGAAATGACGTGAAGACGGTGTATATTGTACTCATTTATTTTTTGTTGTTTCATCGACTAAATCATACTTGACCAAAAGTTACATATTGTTTTTAAAAAAATTAGGACTAAATTGAAAAAAAGTTTTACATTATGCTCTAATAAATATTTTATGATTGAAAAATTTTGAAATTTAAAAATTGATTATTGAAATAAATCGTTTATGAATGAATTATAAATGCGAGAGCAATTGTCGGCAACATTGTTATTTTGTTGTTTTTTTCTACAACATAAAAGTGTGCGTTTAAATGTACTGAGTGTTTAAAATAATCAAACTCAACTCAGTTATTGTCATTAGAGTTTATGGTATTGTCTTTAGCATAAGCTGCCAATGGTGATAGAAGGACACATCTTATATGTGTTTTAAATCCAATGAAGCCCATGACAACTCACGAAAATGCTTGTCGTTCATATTTCTTCATATGAATGCTCGACGACGATCAAAATATCGAAGTAGCACATTTCAAAATGGAAGGGGGTATTCATTAAGCTAAGGTGGAGGTGAGGGGTTGGGGTATTGTAGAGTTACCCCCCTTTGAAAATCTGCAGATATAAGCTGAATTTCTATTTATAAATCATATTAGAAAAAAAATAAGTTGCATGAGTAGTTCAATTAATAAGGTTTCAATATATATGTCTATTTCATTTGACAAACTTATCATGCTATTGATCTAGTGTGAGATTGTGTCTCTAGTACACAGGTTGGCACATTTCGATGTAAAGCAATATTTAATTTAACCCACGTATTAATTACGTTAAACACATGTTCTATGACAAGTTTATTGAATTAGTATTTTATAAGTTAATGATAATATTAAATATGTAGTGAACTGCAACCTGCGTTAGACAGGTTTTGCATATTATTGATATATAAGAATTATATTATAATTTTATGTTGAATGCTGTACTTATGAATGTCGTCATCAATAACGGGGTTTGTATTATCAATGTACATTAATATGCTGAATATTATCAAAACGATAGGTAATCTCAGAATAATTTTTGTTAGCGTATTTTAAGTACATCGTTTTACACACATTTTAACCAAATATGCTAGTTTATGTGGTCTGAATAACTGGGTCAGCTAGTACATTATAGCCACGTATATCGTCAGATAGTACAGGTTTGTCAAACTTATCGCTAGATAGATAGGGATAAAACATTTTAATATATTTTTACATATTCATTTTTGGATTAAAGAATAAGTCATTTTGACTTGATTTCATAAAATTTCGCTGAGTAAACAGCATTTTAGAAAAAAGTAAAGGGGTTTATTGTTGAAAAACTAACCATATTTTTCATGTAGCCTTTCAGTACATTTTGAATAGTACGATGTCTGAGTGACTGGTTAATTTACGGGTTTGTTGAGGATTCACCTTTGGTATGTGGTTATTTTCGTATATATAAACACGTGTGATTACTACTATTTCGGTCAGTTAGCAAATTCCACCATGCGGAAACGTTGTGATAAGGAGTGAAAACAGCATTATAACTTAACCACAGCATATGGTATCTGAGTGCGTACTTTATATATTATGGTTTCTACAGTTGTGAAATTTAAATGTCCGATAGCTATATTTCAACAAAATCAGATTTATATAAATTTTGTATAAATTGTTGGTATATATTCAGACTAGAATGTAGTCAATTTAATTTCATATCCGCAGAATTGAGAGTTGATTTAGGATATAGGTCGAGGAATCCGGGAACGTACTTTGAGATGCTTATATTGTGTTTACAATGAAGTATTTCAAATGTAAGATATGTGTAATTAAATTGTGTTTATTCTGTTGTTGTTATTTTATGGCAAAGCAAATAAATACAGAAATTGTCCGTCAGTGTTTAAATTGTATAATGTGGAACTACGTAGAGATGCATATGCTACCATGAGATTTCATAGACTGAGATATATGAATGTCATTCATTAACGTTGCAGAGCAGTTTGTATCGCGACATCAGTTAAACACTAGTGAGTAGCAGTTTGAATCGCAACATCAGTTAAACACTAGTGAGTAGCAGTTTGTATCGCGACATCAGTTAAACACTAGTGCGTAGCAGTATCAGTTAAACACTAGTGAGTAGCAGTTTGAATCGTGACATCAGTTAAACACTAGTGAGTAGCAGTTTGAATTACGACATCAGTTAAACACTAGTGAGTGCCAGTTTGAATCGCGACATCAGTTAAACTGAAGCTTAGTTGTGTTGACACGTGAAATTATAGCATAAAACATTATTATACCTGTAATTATTTTTCATGTTGAATTAATCTCGTTAATTTGTATTTATTGTAAAATTGTATATTCATAATTATATTTATGTAAAAATAAAAATGTTCTTTTTTGTACAGTTTATTCTACCCTAGTGAGTTGTCGGCCCTTGGTCATTTTGCTACAAACATTATTTATTATAGAAATATGTAACTACGTAGATGTGCGTATGCATGTATATGCAGGTAGATCCGTATAGTTTCACCGTTTATTAATACATTTGATTATTATTAAAAACCCCAAACTTTTCTATAAAAAGAAACGGGAGGAGCCTAATTTCAAATGGTGGCACTTCCTTGCAACAATGTTGAATTGGGAGATGTTTTTTCTGTAAAACATAGAAACAAAGTTGTCATTATTTTCAAAAAGAAGTGCAGTTGTAGGGACATATTTTGGCTTTATAAAAATGCCCTTTATTCACAAAAGCTCCCTGAAACAAAGTAATAGTAGTCCTTACAAAATTGAAATATCAAGGAAAATTTGCTAAATATTTGAATTTTGAACCCGTTTGACCCTTGTCACGAGGTGTAAACAGCAACACTTGCTTGGGGATGTGTATACCCCACTTGTGAGGAGCCATGCAGTGTTTGATATCTCAGAGTAGAATAATGTGTTTGACTTTCAGTTTGTGAATTACATGTTTGCAAAGATTAAAGCAACACATCCACGTTTGAACTTTAAAAAAAAAATTAATTGAGTTATGAGCACATTTCCCATACAAACATATGATCAATTAGCTGTATATGAGCCTATAAACACAATCCCGAACAAAATGATGCCCAAATTATAATGCGTGACTAACACTTTATAAAACAAGCGTGTAACTCACCCGAGTCAAAAAAAATTGTCAAAATGACTTTCAAGGGAGGTAAAGTACACTACGCACTAAAATGTGAAGTTTTTTAATACGATTCGCATAATTCAATTTGAAGCCAAGTTGGAATCCTCGGCAATTTAAAAATAATTTATAAAACGTTTGTCACGCTTTATAATTTGGACATCTTTTTTTATAATTCTAAAGCGTTCTGGATAGTGTTTGTTAGCACATATACAGCTCAGTGACCATATATTTATGTATGGGAAATGTGCTCACAACTCAATTGAAAAACTTTTTAAAAAAGTTTAAACGTGGATGTGTTGCTTTAATCTTCATAATATTTCTGCCTTTTTCATATTACAAACAAATGATTATACATTGTAGTTTATGGCTTATCTCAGATATATGCATACATGCTTTTTTATTTGGATGCAAATAAGTAACCATTCACACTAACCTTGTTTGAACATTGTTCTGAATCCCATAATTCACAATAGCTTCCTTTGGAAATAACTTTAAGTTTTGTTTTTTTAAGCAAATTAATGTCATTTTATTGTTTTTTACAGTTCTTATATCACAGCCTTCAATGAAAACCATTAAGTGCTATATAGGCGGCATTGGATGTTTGTGTATGAACCATGATAGGTTCAAAACACAACTTGGCATAATTTAGATCTTGGTTGGTTCAATATCCTTTGCTGTTTTTCCTTACATAATTAAGTAGGAACCAAACTCCTACATTTGAAAACAAATTCTAGTATTTTCTGTATCTAAGTTTTGGTAAATGACTGTTTCTTTGATTAGGAAATGAAAATTCACCTAGCCAAAACTGATGTTAAAATGTTATTAACGGACATGAATAATATCCATAACTGTTCTACAGGAATGTATTTATTTTCATCATCATAATCACTTCCCCCATCTGTGCCTCAATGTTTGTCCTGAATGCCATCTGACAATAAATCTGATATTAACCTTAAATTGACTGTTTTGTAATAAAATAAATCGATAATAAATGTAATGTTTTGCTCACTTTAATCAAATTTAAATAGCCTTCTGTCTCATGAAATTAGGTGGCTACTATTTTCATACAACTGGTGCAATGTTTATAGTTTACACCCCTTCTTCCCTGGAATATAAAATAAGTATTTCCAACTATCCGGAATATATATAAGTTTATTTCCCATTGTTCGGAATGTATTTCATCGTAAATATTTCCAATTATCCGGCATATCTATAAACAATCCTTTCCGATATTCCGGAATGTACTGTATTGGCAAAAGTGTCCGATTGTTTCGAATATCTATAAGAAAAATCATTTCCGGGATATATTACACTGGAAAAGTGTGTCCGATTGTCTGGATTATCTATATAAAAGTAATTTCTGATTATCCGGAAGTTACTTCTCTAAAATATTCGATTGTTCGGAAATTCTACATGATAATCATATTGCCAAGTGTCCGGAATAAACTACATTGTTAAATGTGCCGTCAAATAAATTATATGTTATTAGATTAAAATATTTCCAAAAGTCCGGAATATCAAATATTGAATGAAATTAGCCATGTCAAATTTTTTATCAAACAAAATAGATTATGAAATAAATTGATAAAAGTGTAGCAATCTTCGTTATATTTTATGTCGCTTTAAAGGGCACTTAATAACTGTGATAAAGATAAAGTCAGGTATTCAATACAAGTACCTGCTTCCCTGAATTATCAGAATACAGACTACAGATGACGTGTATATATATTTTTTTGCATTATGAGATTCTGCAGTTATTGTTATAACATTATTTAATGTGATATTGTTTTTATTCAACTTTCGTTATTTTCAAACAAAGCAAGACATACCCGTAGGACGTTGCACTTGACTATTTCAAAATACTTAAAAACAATATTGAAAAGCAATCAATACATCAATAAGTTAATGAATTTCTTAGAAATGGGTATAGCTGATGAACAGAGTATTCAAATTGTATAAATCAGTGGAAATATGACCATAACAGAGATCAGAAGCATAACAAATGTTTTTTTAAATGAATAATGAGCTCTGGAATTTGGATAATATCGTAGGAAATTAAAGTTATTGAGAGGAAACTGTTTTTTTAATGTAATCACAATGGCCAGCTCATTTCAAATGTCTGTATCTCATTCAATTGATAATGAGTTTTTAATTATGTTTTCCAGTTTCGAAAGCAAGGTATCTTTCTTAACATATACTAACATAATTAAAATATGTTAACAGTTAAAGAAGTTAATAAGCACCGCCAGCTACCATTTCTAAAACTTTTCTTACTCTCTATCAGTTTTACTTGTTATACTGTACACAATAGCCAGTCTACCTATATGAACCCGTCCAGTGGAGTTTGAGTATCCAACTTTGATTAGTTTACTCTGTCACATATGCTCGGTACTGTGTGCAGATGGCGCATTATAGTCGCGCATTAAATTTTTAATTTATAATGGTTCATTTAGGTCCAAGTCTATAAAAATATTTTTTGAAAAAATAATATACGGTTCTTTTTGCTAAATATTCACGATCTGAAGCTTTTCAATGCGGTTCAAATGGATCCTTTTTTTCACCGCGCATTCACTCTTACATAGGAGTTATTTGCACTTTTTCGATAGCAACCAGGCGAATATGGAGCTAATCAGATATCCAGCATTGAAATACATACTGTCTGTAGAGAAGAAACATATTTAAACACAAAATACAAATCAGAGATATAGAAACGATTCCTGAAATTACCGACATAATATAAACACGTCTTACAGTGTCCATAGCAGAGCCAATTTTGAGCGCCTGAATATGGATTCACATAATTACATAATGCAGAGGCGATGGTTTAAAATGTTTCTCCCATCCACAGTCACTTGATTTGTCAACATTTTCTTTAGAGGTGCGGTATTGTTAAAATAAGTTGTGTCAATACCAAGGTCAATGAATTTTTAAAAAAAATGATGAAACTTACGTGAAATTAAAGCAAAACGTAGTAACCAGTATATATATACGTATCCGCCTGGACAGAAGAAAGAGCTATGAAAATTATTAATGGAAACTATATTTTTAGAAGAAATCGTGTTTTTTATCTTTAGTAATGACCATATTTGCAAATTATCCTCAAAACCAATAGAAAGGACAATTTAGTACAGAATAACAGAATAACAGATTTTTGGTGCTTTCACACTTTGACTTACATCAATTTTCTAAGTCTCATTCGATTCCCTGATGTACTCTTAAATATCACAGCAAGAATTTGATAATGTACATAATCAAAAGGTCAAAACTCTGTTGAAATTAATTAATCGGAATGAGGAAAATAAGCACCACTTGGTAGTGATGCAATCTGGAACGTTTTACAAAACATTTTAGAGAAATAGCATGGACAAGGATTTAGTAATGGACGGATTCAAAGTGCAATATATCTGTAAAAAAGTCAAGAAACCGAAGAACAAAGACAATAGGCTGCAGCGAAATTGCGTAGACAAACGAAAAAGAAGAAGCAAATCAATTATTTGGTAATTTGCAACATCAAATGACCATAACTTTGTGGAAATTCATCGAAACACATTCATCAAACTTAAACAAGACAATATGCATATCTCCACTTTTTAGTGGTGCATCCCATCAAGTTAAGTAAAATGCCAACCTGATATTATAGAGAAATAGCGCTGACAAAAAATAAGAGGACCAAAATGGGCTTAAGTCGCTCACATTATTTCACCTTGTTTCACCTATCACTTCTTTTCAAAGCTTGATAATTCGTTGTGTTCACATAGTATTTCTACGTAAAACAACAAAGTCTAGGTCCCAAGAACATTAGCTTCTTTATTTGAACAAACTTGAAAACAAACCTTACTGGTACGAACAACTATATCAAATATGAACACATTATCTGATTTGATCATGTGTCCCTGCTTGCCCGTATAAGTATTACATCCTTAAAGTACACAGTCTACACAGCATAAGCTAAACAATCCCCACCCCATTGAACCCTAGCCAGTTTAATTGTTTTTGATAAAAATATTTTCAATTTTTATTCCTTTTTGTGCCCTTCCTGACCCTTATGTTTATTAAATATAATTTAAAGGATCCAGTTTCTACTGAATGACTATAAATGCTCCAGATATCAAGATGTTTAAATAATAACAAAACTAGATGGGAAAAACATAATTCCTGATTTCCTACAGTATTCTTTAAAATCAAAGTACCCTAATGCAACAATGCCTATTCATTTAAACAAAGTTGAAACTAAACGGCATAATACCACCATTGAAAAAGAAAGTGCTTCTCTGGGGTAGACTCATTACGGCTGTTATAAAATTAATAATCCTCGTTTTTTCTTCTTTAAAAATGTATTTTGAACATTTGACAGCATTGTCATGTTTGAATTGTGAATTTAGAAAAAAAATTATGCTTGTAAATTGGGATACGAATACATGATTTCGGAAGTCTACCTTCACTTCGTCAACAGTGTACACACTGAGCAAAACAATTCTTATATGACACATGTACGAAAGACAGGCGGGGACTTCATATTTCACTCTTCACACTTCATATTTCACACTTCACATTTCACACTTCACACTTCACATTTCATACTTCACATTTCACACTTCACATTTCACACTTCACATACTTAATGTATCACAATCAAATGATAGCAGTAAACCTAAAATATAATATTTTGAAGATTAAAATCAACCAAAGGTAACGAGTAGCTAAGTTAAGAACAGCTGTACTCTAAAAGTCAATGATTTAACAGTATTAAATATAGAATTTTAAATATATATTGTCATAATTTAACTTTGCTAAACACTTCACAAACTATATTCATTATTCACATAGTAATACATAGTCATTCTCCTCCTCGCAATAATCATGCTTATCTTCATCCTGACACCCATATTATGTTTATCGTAGCATAAAAGCATGGGAATGTACAGGTAATAAAATTATAATTATCTTTGAAATGTATAAAGTAATCATCATCATCATCATCATCATAATCATAATCGTTCTCATCAGTTAATTATAATGGCATTCCCTTAACTATCATCATCCTCATCAGTTTAGTATAATCCCTCAGCTGTCATAATTGATATCATCCCCGTCATCAGTAACGTATAATGACATTCTCTCAGCTGTCATAGCTGATATCATCATCATCAGTAAAATATGAAATGTGAAATGTGAAATATGAAGTATGAAATGTGAAGTGTGAAATATGAAGTGTGAAATGTGAAGTGTGAAATGTGACGTATGAAATGTGTTATGTGAAGTGTTAAGTCTGAAATGTGGAGTGTGAAATGTGAAGTGTGAATTGCACAATGTGATGTATCAAATGTGAAGTGTGAAGTGTGAAATGTAAAGTGTGAAATTTCAACCAAATGTATTGTATATAGTAAATAAGTGGTATGAAGTGTGAAGTGTGAAGTCCCCGCCGATCTTTCGTACACATGACCCCTACTTTTCTCATCATATTTTGATAGTGCAGAGGTTGACAAACAGTAAAATATAAGTGTCACTTCTTCCATTTGGGTCTCTCTATGAATGACAAGCCTTCAAACTTGTTATTATTTACTAAAGAATAAAGAACAAAAATCCATGGTGGGTTTACACCTATAAGGGATAATTAAACGAAAGAATTGGTCTCATAACTTCTTTGGCAGAATACTTTTAAATGTTCACAATGTTATCCCGTTTTGGGCCCCTATTGCTATCTAATTAATATTAAATCGCTTTTAAAGGACCCAGTCTCAATTGTTGTGACTAAAAATACTTCAGACCTTAATATGATTGAAAAAACAAACAAATATGGATACGAAATAATTACCTACTTCTTAAGTATCCCTGTTTAAAATTTAAAGTCCACATACTTGGCCCTCAATAAACCTCTTTTCAAGGGAATCATTTATATGGAACATAAACACATTAACCTAGTCGATTCTTCAGAAGAAAAGTTTCGAATATTCATAATTTTATCCCTTTTATGGCCCCTGTTGGCCCCTGTTGACACCTTATGGATAAAAAGTCCCCATTACTTTCGCCCCCCCCCCCCCCCCCCCCCCCCCCCCCCCGTATGGATACTAAATCCTCTTTGAAGGACCTAGTCGCAACTCTTATAACAAAACAATTCGTTAGACTTCATTAAACATTGGAAGTAATTTCGACTTAACAATAACACTGGGGTAACAGGCGGTGCTCACTTTATTACGTTTTTTTTAATATAATTTTGTGCATTTACCTTATTAATATCATATTTTTGTGCTGTGAGAACAATGTATAAAAAATAGTAAAGCTTCTTACTGGCAGAATCAATAATACCCAAATTGGTATTTACAGAAGTCACTCAAACCTGAATTGAACTATATCAAACAATTGCTCAAGGAAATAATATATACAAATTCTATATAAATCCTTGGAAAGAATTACAATATATCAGAAATCAATATTTGCCATGGCAACGTTTGAAATAGGTACGAAAGTCTAATAAATGATCAGATCAGTGACTTAATTATGTGTACAAAACTCGTATGACGACAGATGACTGTTTCGTACATGATTCCACTACGGTTTCGCAAGAGAATTTCGATTTAGTTTCCAAGAAATTATATTTTCCCGTTGACCACTTTCATGACAAATTGAAATCAATTGTAGAACGAGCGATTTTATTGGCCGGGACACATATTATCGACCAATTTAATCGCCCGCGAGAGCTAGCTTTAAATAAAATTCTTTGAAACAAAAGCAAATAAACGTACAGGAATACTATCGTGATTGAGTTGTTACGTGTCTATTTTAAAACTTTCAAATCTTTTTGAGCATTTGCAATAACACTATCCTAAATTTAGTCCAATCCTTAAAGAATGTATAGTTTTTACTTATTATTTTAATTCGAGGAAGACACCTAATGTTTACCACACATAGCCATGGTGGAGAATCGTTCCCACGATCCATCTAACCGGGGTTCGATGCCCTTGTTGTATTGTTTTTAGCATACACAGTCAATGGTGACCTAAGAACTCTATGTACTAGCTTAGTTTTAGTAATGCTGGTTTAGTATGTGTAATAAACAAAATTCAATCTGGAAGTTCATGGTCCTTAAGGTCGTTTGAATATATTCCAACACTTCGAATAAATATTGACTAATCAACAATTTAACAAATGAAATGCAATTCAGTGATTTAGAAACAGTTAATAACATATCTATATGAAAGGAAAATACTAATTGTATGCAGGGACGCGCTGTGTTCTGTCTGGAAATATGTTAAAACAACTTCTTACTCGTGATTCACTGGTTTAAATAATATAGAGAGCAGCGATTGTTTACAGTATTTCAAATATACTGTCACTTGACTTTATTTTCTATTTCAACGGGCTCTTAAGAAGTACAATACTGGTCAATTCCAATTATAGTTAGAAATATAATTATATACAAAAACAGAATAAATATTGAAAATAGAAACTCCAGTATAGCAAAAGTAACTATTAGACCGTTTGATCTAAAGATGAACCACAAACCACATTGTGTACACAGCGTGCTATAAAATTAAACTAATACTGGTTCAGTTTCCTGTCCCTAGTCTACTCAATGACCCTTAACATTAGATTATTATTCAAACTATTCCATCAACGTAATTTCCAGTTACTGTTTATATCTAATTTATATGTATACATACTCTTATATAAATATATCATTCTGTTTCCTTTCTGTAAGGTTATAATGTATGCAAGTATGAGTATATTCAATGATGCGTATTTTGAATAATTGCAGTAGCATCGTTTAGTCTAGATATGTAATTATAATAGCAATCATATAATATCGTTTTAATTTAAAGACCATTTCTAGAATTTTCATGTGCGCCGATTCCGCGCATAAAGAGAAACAACTTTTTATAATTGTCTCAATGTTTCGACTACTCAGTATATATAAAGAAATGACAATGAAAGATGCAAAAGGTCGGTTTACAATAAAAACAGGTATTAAAATTAGAACGGAGAAACTTCTGATCAGTATCAATCAACGACAGAGTTCTCCTTCACCAGTTAGCTCAGCCAGTGTCACTACAAACTATTTTACTACATCTGACTATATTTCGGATGGCATTCTCATTTACTGATACGCCTGGCACCGATCTCATTTATTGTGTTCAATATATGCGATATGCAAACCGGTATAAAATAATATTGAATATGAATATAAAATACTAAAGAAATATTATTATTTATACAAATATATGTTTTAGGTATAAAAACATTACTTTTGCAATTGCATTTTATTTAAAGATGGCTTATTTAAAGAGCTATTTTTCTCCAACAACAAAGTGTATTTTTATTTATTTTAAATATCATTATAATTTGTAAAAGAGTGTATTTTGTGAGGTTTTAAACAAGTTCTATCGATACACTATACCAAAATATTAAAAAATGCTTTATTTTTGCAAAATTGAATAAAACATTGACACTCGATCGAAATGATTTTGATTTTAAAAACCCTAAACATTTAAATTAAAGCTACAATTTGCATTTTCCATGACAACTGTTATTACATGCATGACTCTTTGTATTTGTTTTAAATAAGTACTATATGTAAACAATTTCAAATATTGTTTTCACATTGCTTGTAAAACCTACATTTTTTCGTCAAATTACAAGGACAGGAGTGTTGTTGAGCAGGTAACAACAAAACACCTGTATTTCAATATATACTTTTTATTTCTGATATTGCATGAACATACATTTAACTTAAATACTTTGAAGTTTAATAAAATTATATCCATAAAAAAATGACAAAAACTATAGAAATCATCTTTAACTATTGATATTTGCCAATTGGATTTTAACATTAAGTCGATTATGAAACAAGTTCTTACAACTTAGAAACATCATTCTGGAAGTCTTCCTAGGTAGAACCAGTATATAACAGGCTTTATCAACCAGTTTATCGCTTATTGATGTTACCATAACTGGTTTAATTAGTGATTAATTCAAGAAGGATATATAACCATAATGAGTGAGGTTAGATGTCGACATCATACGTTCCTGGTGCCAATTTAATGAATTGGTTATGAGAAAATCAGGCAGGCAACCACATCTGTATGTGTTAAAATATTTTCTTTATACCATGTATCGCTACGTCAAAAATGATTAATAAATGGGTTATCAAATGCTAGTTAAAGAGAACAAAACATGTGTAAATATGTCAAAATATGCCCATAACAAACGGTCAGAAGCATTACAAATGTTTTACTAAATGGAATAAAAAGTTTCAGAGTTCTTATTCGGTATAAACATGAAGCTAGTGGAGGTATTGCGTGATAAAATAAGCCCAACAACTGACATATTGATCCAGTCGTTGTGGAATAAGACCCTTTTCAAACATATGTTCAATTCATAATATATAACAAAACAAAAGTGACAAACATATGTTAGTAAAGGCCTTTTGTTTCAAGACACATTCCGCATACCCTAACTGTATTAAGACACCCGCTGTGCAAATACTATAGCGAATATTCCTATATGGTATAAATAGGAAGCTAGAGGAGGTATTGCATGACAAAATAAGCCCAACAACTGAAATATTGAGCCAGTCGCTCTGGAATAAGACCTTAAGTTTTCAAATCGCCCATTTATGGGCTAAAACGTTTAGTCGAAAATAATGTGGCACATTTCAACGGGTTATTACAGGAATAAAACGACCCAACACAACTGTAGCCTGGTATGACAACATGTTTCATGGAAAATCAACAAGTCTTTCGTGATCACTTACTTATTTCAATATCATCTAAACAGCTGATGGAACCTATTTTCTAATCCATAACAAACATATTGAACAAAATCTGCTGTTTCCGATTTGAATTCTGTATTGTACATAAAGTGTGCTGATTGGTCCTAAAATACACACCCCTGAGGAAGGACCAATCAGTGTGCTTGATACAAAACCTACGTATTGGTCAGAAAAATGCAATGCATTTTCAATAAACAAAGCAAATTATAGAAATTGGTCTCATGAATTGTACATCGAAAAACGCAACACTCAGACAAACAGTAATAAAATATTGAGTTTTGGATTTCATGATATAAAATCTTATTACCTTCCTGGACATAATCATCAAAATCTATTGCAATTATCAGTTATTTATATTGATTTGAAACATACAGCCCCTGTTACCTGTTGTATAGCCTCCTTGCTCATTGAGACACGCACGACAGCGACTTCTCGGCTTGTGGTCGCTGATTTCAATAATTAGTTGCGGAATTGAAAGAAAATACCATAAAAACAATCTGAATATCAAATTAGAAATAAACAATTTTTATAATCAATAACTGCATCGATACAATATTATAAATACTATTAGATCAAAGTTTCCAACTGGATAAACAGAACGCAAACAATGAAGGAAACGTGTAGAATTGGTTTATTTATTACTTATTATTATTATGGGATATGATTAAATGTTTAATACCCCTCATACCCATGAGCACCGGCGATTTAAAATATAATTATTTAATTAATATTGATTTAGTTTCAGGAATTTTAGTACACCACATAGCAGTTAACAGTTGAGTTATTGATCATTAAGCCATTCCATGTTTTTCAGATACTTTAGATACTTTGATAATTTGTTTAAAAAAGGGAAATAGTAATACATGTATATTTGGGGAAAACACATTTCTCGTACATCGGATTCAGGAATCAGATGGTTTAATTGGTAGAAGTATGAAGTTATGATAATGTATACTATGCATCAACACCATTTAACGTTGATAACATTAAGCTGTTTTTTATGGAAGTAAAAGCATAATAGTCATAGTACGTCGATACGACAGCACGAGTTACTACTTCTAAATACTCAAAATCAAGTTACATTCTTGTTCAAGTAATTTAATAAAACACGTCACACAATTAAATTTCTTAAAATCCGATAAAACTCTAGGCCCGATGCTGTTACCATTGAACCACGCACTCCACACAACTTTTGCCAACAAACATGAGTAATATGTCTTTGAATTAATAAACTATCAATATATTTTGCAAACTGGCTTATTAAACCATAACATGAGATGTTGGTAGGATAGAGTACTTGAATACTTTAAATAATTAAATGCAACCTAAAATATCATAACCTGTCATAAAAATCTACTTTAAACTGACTACGAAACTGGCACAAAAACTTATGTGCAGCCACATTTAAAATCAAAATGTTTAGACAAAACCCTACTGGAAAAATGCTTTCTATCTCTTTAAAATATTATCAATGTGTGGACACTGCATGAAATAATAAGACATACTTTTTTGTACAAAGGGTTTAACATGAGGGTTGACCTCTATGTACTCGCTTAGCTTTAGTTATAATGGTTATTATCTGTAATAATGGTTCTTCTTTAAAATAGTTTAACTATTTTTTCAACACTTTGAATAAATTATACATGAGAAACATATGAAAATATAACTCCGGGATTAGAAATAGTTAATGATTCTATCTACATGAAATGAAACTACTTACTGTCTTCAACGACAGACGACCAAATACATTATACATGAGCACTTAATTTAAGAAATGAAATACAATTCAAGGATTTAGAAACAGTTAACGGCATGAAATCAAAATACTTACCAAGTCTAGAGATGACCTCGTCTCGTTTTTGTTCTGGAAATAAAAAGCAACTTCATTACTCGTGATCCACTTGTTTCAATAACACAGCAGCGATTGTTTACAATGTTTCCCAACCTACAGTCACTTGATTCCGTCATCCTTTAGTGTTAGCACGCTCGTATGACGACAGATGACTGTTTCGTACATGATTCCACTACGGTTTCGCAAGAGAATTTCGATTTAGTTTCCATGAAATTATATTTTCCCGTTGACCACTTTCATGACAAATTGAAATCAATTGTAGAACGAGCGAGTTTATTGGCCAGGACACATATTATCGACTAATTTAATCGCCCGCGAGAGCTAGCTTTAAATAAAATTCTTTGAAACAAAAGCAAATAAACGTACAGGAATACTATCGTGATTGAGTTGTTTACGTGTCTATTTTAAAACTTTCAAATCTTTTTGAGCATTTGCAATAACACTATCCTAAATTTAGTCCAATCCTTAAAGAATGTATAGTTTTTTCTTATTTATTTTAATTCGAGGAAGACACCTAATGTTTACCACATATACCCATGGTGGAGAATCGTTCCCATGATCCATCTAACCGGGGTTCGATGCCCTTGTTGTATTGTTTTTTAGCATACACAGTCAATGGTGACCTAAGAACTCTATGTACTAGCTTAGTTTTAGTAATGCTGGTTTAGTATGTGTAATAAACAAAATTCAATCTGGAAGTTCATGGTCCTTAAGGTCGTTTGAATATATTCCAACACTTCGAATAAATATTGACTAATCAACATTTAACAAATGAAATGCAATTCAGTGATTTAGAAACAGTTAATCACATATCTATATGAAAGGAAAATACTAATTGTATGCAGGGACGCGCCGTGTTCTGTCTGGAAATATGTTAAAACAACTTCGTTACTCGTGATTCACTGGTTTTAAATAATATAGAGAGCAGCGATTGTTTACAGTATTTTCAATTATACTGTCACTTGACTTTATTTTCTATTTCAACGGGCTCTTAAGAAGTACAATACTGGTCAATTCAAATTATAGTTAGAAATATAATTATATACAAAACAGAATAAATATTGAAATAGAAACTCAGTATAGCAAAAGTAACTATTAGACCGTTTGATCTAAAGATGAACCACAAACCACATTGTGTACACAGCGTGCTATAAAATTAAAACTAATACTGGTTCAGTTTCTTGTCCCTAGTCTACTCAATGACCCTTAACATTAGATTATTATTCAAACTATTCCATCAACGTAATTTCCAGTTACTGTTTATACCTAATTTATATGTATACATACTCTTATATAAATATATCATTCTGTTTCCTTTCTGTAAGGTTATAATGTATGCAAGTATGAGTATATTCAATGATGCGTATTTTGAATAATTGCAGTAGCATCGTTTAGTCTAGATATGTAATTATAACAGCAATCATGTAATATCGTTTTAATTTAAAGACCATTTCTAGAATGTTCATGTGCGCCGATTCCGCGCATAAAGAGAAACAACTTTTTATAATTGTCTCAATGTTTTGACTACTCAGTATATATAAAGAAATGACAATGAAAGATGCAAAAGGTCGGTTTACAATAAAAACAGGTATTAAAATTAGAACGGAGAAACTTCTGGTCAGTATCAATCAACGGACAGAGTTC
Source organism: Panopea generosa (assembly GCA_029582155.1). Taxonomy (NCBI): domain Eukaryota; kingdom Metazoa; phylum Mollusca; class Bivalvia; order Adapedonta; family Hiatellidae; genus Panopea; species Panopea generosa. Next base: position 18,807,035 of record CM055902.1, read on the forward strand.
TCCTTCACCAGTTAGCTCAGCCAGTGTCACTACAAACTATTTTACTACATCTGACTATATTTCGGATGGCATTCTCATTTACTGATACCCCTGGCACCGATCTCATTTATTGTGTTCAATATATGCGATATGCAAACGGTATAAAATAATATTGAATATGAATATAAAATACTAAAGAAATATTATTATTTATACAAATATATGTTTTAGGTATAAAAACATTACTTTTGCAATTGCGTTTTATGTTAAAGATGGCATATTTAAAGAGCTATTTTTCTCCAACAACAAAGTGTATTTTATTATTTTAAATATCATTAGAATTTGTAAAGGAATGTATTTTGTGAGGTTTTTAAACAAGTTTCTATCGATACACTATACCAAAATATTAAAAAAATGCTTTATTTTTGCAAATTGAAAAAACATTGACACTCGATCGAAATGATTTTGATTTTAAAACCCCTAAACATTTAAATTAAAGCTACAATTTGCATTTTCCATGACAACTGTTATTACATGCATGACTCTTTGTATTTGTTTTAAATAAGTACTATATGTAAACAATTTCAAATATTGTTTTCACATTGCTTGTAAAACCTACATTTTTTTCGTCAAATTACAAGGACAGGAGTGTTGTTGAGCAGGTAAAAACAAAACACCTGTATTTCAATATATACTTTTTATTTCTGATATTGCATGAACATACATTTTAACTTAAATACTTTGAAGTTTAATAAAATTATATCATAAAAAATGACAAAAACTATAGAAATCATCTTTAACTATTGATATTTGCCAATTGGATTTAACATTAAGTCGATTATGAAACAAGTTCTTACAACTTAGAAACATCATTCTGGAAGTCTTCCTAGGTTAGAACCAGTATATAACAGGCTTTATCAACCAGTTTGTCGCTTATTGATGTTACCATAACTGGTTTAATTAGTGATTAATTCAAGAAGGATATATAACCATAATGAGTGAGGTTAGATGTCGACATCATACGTTCCTGGTGCCAATTTAATGAATTGGTTATGAGAAAATCAGGCAGGCAACCACATCTGTATGTGTTAAAATATTTTCTTTATACCATGTATCGCTACGTCAAAAATGATTAATAAATGGGTTATCAAATGCTAGTTAAAGAGAACAAAACATGTGTAATATGTCAAAATATGCCCATAACAAACGGTCAGAAGCATTACAATGTTTTACTAAATGGAATAAAAAGTTTCAGAGTTCTTATTCGGTATAAACATGAAGCTAGTGGAGGTATTGCGTGATTAAAATAAGCCCAACAACTGACATATTGAGCCAGTTCGTTGTGGAATAAGACCCTTTTCAAATATATGTTCAATCCATAATATATAACAAAACAAAAGTGACAAACATATGTTAGTAAAGGCCTTTTGTTTTCAAGACACATTCCGCATACCCTAACTGTATTAAGACACCCGCTGTGCAAATACTATTAGCGAATATTCCTATATGGTATAAATAGGAAGCTAGAGGAGATATTGCATGACAAAATAAGCCCAACAACTGAAATATTGAGCCAGTCGTTCTGGAATAAGACCTAAGTTTTCAAATCGCCCATTTATGGGCTAAAACGTTTTAGTCGAAAATAATGTGGCACATTTCAACGGGTTATTACAGGAATAAAACGACTCAACACAACTGTAGCCTGGTATGACAACATGTTTCATGGAAATCAACAAGTCTTTCGTTGATCACTTACTTATTTCAATATCATCTAGAACAGATGATGGGACCTATTCCCTAATCCATAAACAAACATATTGAACAAAATCTGCCGTTTCCGATTTGAATTCTGTATTGTACATGAAGTGTGCTGATTGGTCCTAAAATACACACCCCTGAGGAAGAACCAATCAGTGCGCTTGATACATAACCTACTTATGGTCAGACAAAGGCAATGCATCTTCAATAAACAAAGCAAATTATAGAAATTGGTCTCATGAATTGTTTATCGAAAAACGCAACACTCAGACAAACAGCAATGAAATATTGAGCTTTTGATTTGATAATATACCATCTTATTACCTACCCTGGACATAATCACCAAAATCTATTGCAATTATCACTTATTTATATTTATTTGAAACATACAGGCCTTGTTGCCTCAATTCACAAAATCAGTATCTTGTATAGCCTCCTTGCTCATTGAGACACGCACGACAGCGACTTCTCGGCTTGTGGTTCGGTGATTTCAATGATTTAGTTGAGAAATTGAAAGAAAATACCATACAAACAAAATCTGAATATCAAATAAGAAATAAACCAATTTGTTATAATCAATAACTGCATCGATACAACGTTATAAATACTATAAAATCAAAGTTTCCCCTGGATAAAAAGACGTAATCAATGAAGGTAACGTGTAGAATTGGTTTATATATTACTTATTATTATTATTGGATATAATTAATGTGTAATACCCCTCACTCCCATGAGCACCGGCAGTTTAAGATATAATTATTCAATTAATATTGATTTAGTTTCAGGATTTTTAGTACACCACATAGCAGTTAACAGTTGAGTTATTGGTCATTAAAGCCATTCCATGTTTTTCAGATACTTTAGATACTTTGATAATTTGTTTAAAAAAAAGGAAATAGTATCAATATTAAATATATCTGGGGGAACACCTTTCTCGTACATCGGAGTCAGTATCAGGTGGGTTTAATTGGTAGAAGTATGAAGTTTTGATAAAGTATACTATGCATCAACACATTTAACGTTAAGATGTTTTTATGGAAGTAAAAGCATAATAGTCATAGCACGCCGATACGACAGCACGAGTTACTATTTTTAAATACTCAAAATCAAGTTACATTGTTGTTCAAGTAATTAAATAAACACGTCATACAATTAAATTTCTTAAAAAACAATAAAACTCATGTGAAATTAAAAACGTAAGAACCTGTTGATATATGCATTTAACAGATAGAGAGAAGAATGAACTTCAGATTACGGAAAATGTTTATGGAAACTAAGTTTTTGGCGGAAAACATTTTTATCTTTAGTAATAACCATTTGACCAATTGTCATCAAAACCAATATCAAAGGTCTTTTCATGTGTACTAAACGTTTTTATAACATATCAGGTTACGTTTATTTGACTTACTGTTTGAGTTAATATTAAAAATACTTTTACAATAAATATGGGACATATGGGATACATACGTATATATATATACACGCAAGATTTAATGATAAACAGCATTTTGTTCTAATTTTAAATGGATCGTGCAGAACGTGTTAGAATTATTAAGCGGATATTGAATAAGGCGTGTTAAGTTAATGTTTGATAAAAGGATCATAACTTATTATTTTAATATTTCAGAGGTGAAGTGCAATCCAATCAAGGTCTAGTACATCAACAGTGTGTACGCTTTTAAAAAGAAGATATCGATGACGCCGATGGCTGCTTCCCGAACAACTGCTTGGTTTAAGTAGTAGCGACATTGTTTCTAAAGGGAAAGTCGGTATAAAGGAGGATATGTTTTGGTGCTTCCATACATTGACTTCTATCAATGTTCTAAATTTCACTGGACTCATACCCTTAAATGGACAGAAATCAAACGGTCACAACTCTGTGAAAAATTGTTGAAACACAAGACAATATGCAATCTCCATTTGTAGCGATGCATCCTAGAATGTTTCATAAATGTCCAACAAAACGTTTTAGATAAATAGCGTGGAGAAGGATTTTAGATTAGTAATAGACGGAATCAAAAGGCAATGAATCATAAAAAAAAACATCAAACCAAAATCCAGACAATCTGCACATCTCCACTTGGTAGATATGCATCCTAGAAAGGTTCGTACAATTCCAACCACAGGTTGTAAAAAAATAGCGCGGACAAACAAAAACGAAGCAAATCAATTATTTGATAATGGAGAATCAATTGGCCATAGCTCTGTGAAAAATCATCGATACGGAATCAAAGGGTGATAACTTATCAAACTGAAACAAGACAAAATGCAAATCTGCACTTGTTGGTGATGCATCCTAGTAATATTAGTAAACTCTCAATAAGATGCAACATTTGAATAAATATGGTAAAATGTGTTCAAATTGTGCGGATTTTACATGTGGTATGTCGATGGTGACATTGACTATGGGTGGTTACATCAATACATCTTTTCATACACTTAGTGTAAACTAATAGTCGTGATAAAGGATTGAACCCACGACCATCCGATCATAGGTCTGATACTCTAACACAGGAACACGCATTTTGTACATTCAATAACGCCCCATAGATGCTCATGGTCCTTCTTTAAGGTAGTTTGAAAATATTCCAACACTTTAAATGAGTTATACATGATAAGTTACTTAAACAAACGAAATACAACTTAGGGGATTTAGAAACAGTTAATGACACTTTTCTTCATGAAATGAAAATACTTACGTGAAGCTGACAAGCGATTCTTCGAGACTGAAAAATAAGTGAAAACAACTTATTTAATCGTGATTCACTGGTTTAAATAACACGCACTTCAGCGATTATTTACAGTTTTTCCAATCTACAGTCCACGTTTTTATTTTCTATTTTAACAGGCTCTAAGAAGCGTTGATACTGCTGAAGTCTAGGTTATGATAGAGACATATATACAAAAAACGGACAAAATATTAAAAATTAAAAACTCCCCAATAGTAAAGGGCAACTACTAAATCACTAGGTCGAAAGATATGCAACATTGTGTACACAGTGTGCTATAAAATTAAACTAGGTTTAGTTACCTGCCCTTAGTCTACTTAATGACCCTTAACGTTAGATTAATATCAAACTGTTCCATCAACGTAGTTTTTCTTATACTGTAAATACCTACACATATATATATATATATATATATATATATATATATATATATATATATATATATCATTCTGATATCTTACTGCAAGGTTATAATGTATGCAAATACATGTATGTGTTAATGAAATGTTCTTTGAACAGCATATTATAGTATCGTTCAGTTTCAATGTGTAATTACAGTAATATAGTTTTCTATTGATATTGATATTTGCCAATTGTTTTTTATTTAAACATATTTGTCTAACTTTGATCGTAAAACAAGTTCTTACAACTTAAAAAATCATCCTCGAAGTCTTCCTGGGAAGAACCAGTACTGATCATATGTAAATAAAGTATCCTGCTCAAGGACACCACACATAGCCGCGGCAGAGGATCGAACCGACGACCATCATATTTTAGGCCCGATGCTGTTCCATTGAAACCACGCACTCCACACAACTTGTGCCAACAAAACATGAGTAATATGTCATTGAGTTAATAAACTATCAATGCACTGTGCAAACTGGCTTATTAAACCATAACATGAGATGTTGGTAGGATAGCGTACTCGAATAATTTAAATAATTAAATACAACCTGAAATATCATAACCTGTCATTAAAGCAACTATAAACTGACTACGAAACTGGCCCGAAAACTTTATGTGCAGCCACATTGAAATCAAAAATGTTTAGACAAAACCCTACTGGAGCAACGCTTTCTATCTCTTTAAAATATATTATCAATATGTGGACACTGCATGAAAAAATAAGACAGACTTTTGTACAGCTATGCCCAGTTTTATTTTGTCTTTACATGCCTGTTTTTGTATGTGTTAAACTATGTTCTTTATTTATGTATCTTTATGTAAAATTGATTAATAAATGTGTGTAAATCAATTAGCATATGCTTATAACAAACGGCCTGAAGCATTATAAATGTTGAATTATATAGAATAACGAGCTTCAGAGTTTAGAAAGTATCAAAGGAAAATAATGTTATGACGGGGAATACTTTTAAGTAAAAGTGAATATCCCTACTTATCCCTAACCAAAAATCTAGGTTTCTGTTCATGTTTAGAACATTACACACAATTTAAATAATCTGAATATTAAGCTTCGTGTTATGCCATCGAGAGCTAATAGACGATCAGTTAACCTAAACACTTTTTCCTTGGATCATGTCAGTCTAACCAATACTCGAGCAAACCCATCTCCGCGAGTTACTGATAACTGTTTTCACTTGAATCAGTAGAGAGAATCGAATGAACAATGAGACGCATGTCGTATATCAAGCATCAGAGAGAGTGTGGCCGGGTGGGGATTCGAACACACGACCTCTAGATTGATAGTCAGGCACGCTACTTACTGAACAAACTAAAACAAATACCATTGAATATAAATCTACACAAATTCGACAAATCTATATGTCATAAAATCATATATTTAAGTAACAGTGACCATGACCCGATTTCAGTTTCGTGTAAGGTATTAATACTTAAGATTTATTTAAAATACATTAAAGGAAAAGTTATCGCGCAGAAACAAGTTCACGGTACAACCTAGGCATATTAAAGGACACTAGATTGATGGAAATATGTATCAAGTTTATAATTCAATATGACGCAAGCTACGGTAATAAATAGTATGTTTTACCATTGTCAAAAGATTTAGATTAATATGTTTTTTTATTTATTAACCGGATGTTGATTAAAATGAAGTTTTTAATATAAATAAACACCCATAACTTTTTTAAATCTTATTTCCTCGAAAAAATACAGGAGAGCATACAAACAATAATATACCATTGATGACATTCAAAAAATTAAAACGGTAATAATGCACAGACTGAATACAATATAAAGTAACGTATAATTTGCAATTGAAAAACGGTATACAGTGAATTTGATAAATACGATATCATGCACGCACGCAGACACGCTCGCTCGCACACAAACCTTTCACGCATGCATACACGTACGCACACTTATGCACAACACACTACAAATACAGACGCTCAAAATGAATTCTCTTCATATGAAATAAACCCTATCGAAACGAAATACAATAACTATTTAAATGAACAGCAAAATCCATTTGAATCGATAGTGTACACATACCTCTATAATATGGCTACTTAATCGAAACGAAAATAGGGTTAACAAAGAGGAAAGTTTGATATGATAAATAAGCCAGTTTGCACAATTTATATATATATATATATATATATATATATACTATATATATATATCTGTCTTTTTCATTTAGAATTATTTAATTTCTGTAAACATATGAATTTGGTGCACACGTGTTGGCATATACATTATATTGCAAAACAATTTTACACCAAACCTCATATTATTGTTTATCCTGTTTGCTATTGTTATAAATACATGATCGACTAAATAAGAAGATGGCACACTACACATTTGGAACAATATTGCTAAAATGGTAAATTTCTACACATTAGATATGCCATTGTATTACATGACTCGTAATAGCCTGTCAGTTTATTCAGTTTCCAAAGTAAACACAAATCAAAGTTACAATGGATAAGATTGAACCTATTTAGAGATTAATCATTTTGACATATATTTAATAACTGTTTGTTTTTGAATCAATGAACAGCATTATTTACTATTTCTTTCCATTCAAATTTTGACGGAAAAACATTTGTCTGTGAGTATTCATTTAAGGGCAATGAAATATCTTTTTTTACAAATATTTTTTGATATCGGCAATGAAACCCTTAATTTTAGTAGGTATTAACTTACAGTCAAATAAACGATTAACAAATATTTGCTTTGCTATAAAATAGGGTTACAACCTACAGAGCTGACCTTCAAATATAAGGTTTTTTTTTATCAATTTCAAATTCCATTGATAGGCATCCTAACATTCTTTGTGCTACGTCTGTTCTTTTATACTTTGGTAATGACTGAATATATTTTAAACAGAACAAATGTGCTCTTTTAAGAGAAAGTACATGACCATTAATAAGATTACGCCATAACTCACATCCGTACCAACCTTTCGGCAAGACATCCGACTGATATATTTGTTTCGCCGTTGCTGGGGGAATTTCACCCGAGTTTACGCCACAATTTATCATATTTTAAAAGGTACTCCTAATTGTGTAGTTCGCTTCTTTTATAACGTCATTGTTATTTATCGAATTAATCGAACAGCATGCCTAAATGTGTATACTTCTCCACTTCATCTACTCTACTGTCCCCGAGTATCCATTGATGTGCTTTTGATTCATAATTGTTGCGTGACTAACCAAGTTTTAGATAAAGATATTAAAACCAGTTAATATTAAAAGCTGTGTGTAGTTCACACATAAAACTTATAACTTATCCATAAGATCATTAATAAAGAAGATGTACAAAAAAGGACTGAGAAACCCTCCCTGTCTGGAACCTTGTTATACTGGGAACCAGTCTAAAAAGTGACCTTGGTTTCAGACACGATTGTTATATTTGTATATAAATTAATAACAACTTTAAGAATGTATAACGGTAAACCAGATTTGAACAATATTACCATAACAGCATCATGCCAAACGGTATCAAATGCACGGCGTACATCTAGAAAAGCAATATTTAATTGACTCTCATTTTCTTAAGCGAAATAAGAGCATTCCCGTAGAACAAAAGAAGTTATCACGCAAACAATACCTTGCAACTTATTAAGTTTCTGATACCCACAATCGCGTTCAACTCTATCGAGTAGTACAGATTCATACAATTTTAAAAATACTGATTAGAAAGTAATTGCTCGATAGCTATTCGGGTCATTCTATGCCTTTTTACCACCTTTGTATAAAGTATCATTAAACATTTCTTCATTTCATTTGAGGTATGCGCATATGTAGTCATATTTTGAAATAATTTTGCTAAGAATTTCAGTACAATTTTACCACTATAGGTAATATTTTCGTAGTAAACATTATCACACCCGCAAGCTAATAAGTTAATACTTATAGACAGAATATGGTTGTATGTTACATGCGAAAGTAAGTTATTTATCGAGTGATATTCACTTTCTAGAATAAATAGGCTTCCAGAAGGAGGCAATAAGCTTCCAAAATGAGCCATTTCTGTTCTTTGGCCAAAACATTTTTCTCGATTTTTGTTAAAAGTATAAGATATTTTCTTAAGAATTTGATAATACTGTCCAATTCCAAAGTCACAGAAAAGTACATATTTTTTTTTTTAATTAATATTGTCCAAAACTATTCAAAGATAATCATAAAACGTCTAAATAACGTCAATTAAAAACGTTATTAACGTCAACCTTAACGGTTAGATTTATCTTAAAAGATACAGTAACTTTCGTAATTAAGCTGGATAATTACCCAACATAAAATGGAAGTTTCAATCTTCAATAATGTGTGAATAAAGCGTGTAAATAAGCATACAGCCTCCTAACGTGAAAAGTACTGAATCTTTAAAATGACGTTAACACTGTGTTGCTGTATTCATTTTTGTTTTGTATTATCGACTATACTTTTACAAATTTCCGGGGAAATCATAAACATCCAGAAATCCCACTATTTGAAATATAATGTTTATTTCTATTATTTTCTATACTAAATGTCCTAATTCTACTTTAATGAAAAAATCTATACATAATAGGAAACTTAATCAGTCTTTTACATACTTTTATATACGGTTTTACGATTCATGGTCAATACAAAGTACTAAAAACAACATAATAAAAGCCTTAATTAATAATCATCAAGCCTTCATATACCCTGAACTTGGAGCATTACACCACGTGATCTCCACATGCTCCTGACATGTGAACATACTCCAGTTTACCTGAACTGGGAGTTTCAACTCATGTGAACCCAACATGCTCCTGTGACGCCAACAAGCTCCGAAACCGCGAACATGTTTCAATGTAAATAGGAGCCTCGCATTATGTAATGCTAATGAGTCAAATGCTCATCTTAGCCAATCTGTCCTTAATTTGGACTACAGACCTGGAGATCACTAATGTATCTATGTAAGTCTGTAACAATACTCATATTAACTTTTGATATTTGTCCAAAAGTTACACTTTCTTATTTAAAAAGCATGACTAAATTGAAAAGGTAATTGTTTCAAGTTTTGCCCTAAAAAATACGTTATATGGTTGATTCGTTTTGATATTTAAAATACTAATATGATTATTGAATAAAATCGATTAGAAATAATTTTAAATGCAAGAACATTGTTATTATTCAGTTTTACAAAATATAAAAAATGTGTGTTTTTATGTACTGAGTGTAAACAAACTCAATATTATTGTAATGTTTAGCGTTTAACGTCCTATAGTTCAGATCGGCTTGTCTCAACTACATCCGGGAATCATCGGATAACATGCATATAGTGTGTTTATAAAAGTTATCATACTGTTGTAATATTCCCATGTGGCACAGGGATATATCTGGGGATTGCCGCATGAGCGATCGGGATCTACCACAGCCATCAGTAATTTATATTTTTAATTTACCAGCAACACTATTTTCCAGAACAGTTGTCCATAAACGGCATTTGCTATCAAAAAAGGTTAAAACAAACAAAAGACTGACTTATCGGCACATATCTGGGAACCATTCTTAATCATCCTATATATTCTATTGGCGTATATATTACTTTTTTATGTTATTAGATTGTACAGTTATTGTTATAACAGTACTATGTGATAGTGTTTTTATTTAACTTTCGTCAATTCAAACAAGCAAGAGCTTTCGGTAGGACGCCGCACTCGACTATTCAAAATACTCAAAAATAAAATTGCAAAGCAATCAAGAACTCAGTACTTCAATAAGAATATTTAGTGACACCTAATGGAAACAATTTTCTTTAAAATGGGTAAAACTGATGAATAATGTTTTCAAGGTGTATAATGCAGTCAATATATATCCGCGACAGAGGACCAGGAGCATAACAAATGTCTTGTGGAAAAGAATAATGGGCTTCACTATTGAAAGTTATTAAAAGAAACTAAAAGTGACTGATGTTTGTTGTTGTTTTTTATGTAATTTGATGACGTTGACCATTAACCTCAACATTCAAAAAGTCGGATATTTTAAATCCCATGCAAGGTTCTGGTAATAAGTAACGTGTGCCCCAAACATAAAACGTATCAGTCGACTGATGGAGTTATTGAGAAAAGTGTAACTTTGCTACACTTTTTAGTTAAAAAGGGCAATAACTCATGCACAGTTTGTGATGCGGAGTTGTGTTTCAATTCCGAGTAAGTTATTGTAATAAGAAGCAATTGAAGTAAATTGGACAATGTTTGTGTTAAACAGGTGATAAACGCTGCTGACGACGCTGACGAATAAGTGGTTACAAAATGCACGTGTTCATAAAGAGTCGAGCTAACTATTTCAAGCAGCATAACCAGTATTTGAAGATATTTCTTTTATAAAGAAACTTCAGATTCAATCGTATCATTATACTCTTTCAATTCCGTCATCCTTTAGTATTAGCACGGTCGTCAGGTTTGTGCAAATAGATAAATACAGATATAGACAGATATATATTTTTCAATCTGCTGTAACTTAACTTTTTTGATGATGTGAGAAGACGTTTATGGAAAAATAGTATCGTTATGGCAATAAACAAAAAGGGAATATATTTGTCACAGGATTCGAATCCTGATCGTCCGCATCATAATCCAGAGATAAGACCACTACGCCCTGTAGGACTATCACACAATTTTTAGAACGTTTACGATTTCACACTGAGAATATGTTATTTTAAATCATTTACTTTATTCCAACTCAAGTATCAGGTCTAATTCAAATATCAGCGATAATAGCGAACTTCAATACATGTTTTTGACGATAAACAACGGTATTTTTCAGTAGACAAGATCCATATACAAGTTAATGTATTAAAAGTGCAGAAACAATGATAATTCCGCTTAAAGAGGCAATGACCTATCAGTCCGATACTTTTAGGATAAAATATTTAACACTGAATATTTAAATGTAATATATAAATAAAGTTATTTTATGCACTTTTTGTTAAGAAACATGTATTGTTTTCTGTTTCTGTAATGCGTGTTTTACAGTCAGAATGTTCATGTCGATTAAATCGCGTCCCGCGATAAATTCAATAGCATCAACTGTCCTAATTTCGATAATTTCCGAGCAAGTTGGTCGGAATGAATGCGCGCGCACACAAAATATAAAGGACAAGACAATCGGCACGACAGTCGTGTCGATTATTTTTCTTATTGGCACGACGGAATTATTTTAGTTTACATAGCACATAAGTGAGGAGAAATAACAATTGAGGGAATCAATATTAGACAAAACATGGAAGGAGTAAACAAAAAGAACATAGACAAGACATGACCATACACGCAACCATAAAATCAAAAGACAAAATAGACTAATACAACATGCAGCAGACAAGACAACACAATACAACCCCTCTGACAATACCAGTAAGGCTGCCATATGAAGACATCAGAATAACACAAATTGTCCAAGGCATAATAGGGATTTTAGTAATACATCGCTGACATACGCTTTATTAAGAGCAATAACTATTTGGTAAATTGTACGACTGCAGTTAGGTTTTTATTGGAAACAAATTATGGAAATACAACATCATGGTCTCTAAAACATATGCAAGCTTTTATTGAGAGCATGCTTTTTATATACAGCATCTAACTAAATCACCAGCATCATATGCACAGTATTTCCATGGAAAACAATTAGGTTGTGCGGGCAGCATATTTTACAACCTGGTTCCGGAACATGTTAAAACATCTGATTGGTGCATTATATAACAATGTAGAGAAAGCGTCAAATTTCGAAGTTATGCAGATACTTGGAAAAATGAGTGTTGATATTATGTCCCTCGCAGTCATATCCAAATTTCGTTAGGACCAACTTGTTAACATCCGGATGGAAGCTCGTGTCAGCATTGAGAGTAGAAGAGAGCAGAAGTAAGAAACACTGTATAAAAGAAAGAAACAGTAGAAAACGAGCACAACAATTTCTCTCCCTTTCGTTCTTTCTTCCTCTCTATCTCTCTTCTCTATCTCTTTCTCTTTCTCTTTTCATTTATGTTTGTCACATATCAACCATTGTTTCCTATGAAATCCAACAATTAATTTATATATTTTATAACACTCATGATAATAATGATATTACAACCATGATCGTCTTTGATTGTATGCCGATTCACCGAACCTTTATATTAATTCGCGTATTTAAAATTGAAATTATAACTCCCAAATAACAAAAAAACATGCCTTACAGTAAGGTTATAATGTATTCAGGTACGTGTATATTCAATGTTGAGTATTTTGAATAATATACAGTAGCATCTTGTAGTTTAAATATGTAATTATAACAGTAATCATGTTATATAGTTTTGAAAAAAAAATCATAAATGGATAAACAATAGAATTTTCCGTTTCCCATACTTTTCCTGTGTAAAACTCCCCTAACAGGGCCCTATCAATTCAAGCCCATTTATTTGTAAAATTTTAAACCCATATTATTAGGGATGTCAACATGTATATCAAATATGAACACCTTTGACTGACCGGTTCTTGCGATGAGATTTTGTAAATGTTTTATTTTAACTCTTTTGTGACCCACAAATTTTATATTCCATGACTAAATACTGCTTCAAATCTCAAATTGAAAAATAACGTTAACCAATGAATGGAAAAATGAGAATTTTCTGTGTTTCACACAGTTTCCCTATGTAAACGCTTAAGTCCTCTTACAGAGTCACTATGAATATCATTCCCTTAATTATTATCTTCATTCAAACTCTACACTTAGGGATAATTCCAAATGTGAACAGATTTGACTGACCGTTCTTCAGAAAATTATTTTTGTCATTCCGATTTTTTATCAATTTTGGGGCCTCTTCTGACCCCTTAAGATAGTGAAACCCAGTATTTTTTACAAATCTGAACCTCCTTGATCATACAATGCTTCGGTGAAAATATAGACAAAATCAGTTCCATTTTAAAAATATATATTTATATTTATCATAATGACGCGTGTCCCCTACTTTAATACTCTGTGTGGGGTCATTCTCAACTCCAGGGACACTATTTGTACAAATAATATAACTGTAGTTGGTTATCATTACTACATAAATATTTTCAAAATCTGTTTGGCGGTTCATGAGAAGAAGATTTTTAAGTTTTTAACATTTTTAGTATAGGTGGCCATCTTGAATTTCTGATGGAAAAAAAATCTTCTGTATACTCTCCTATACAATAGAAACATCCATGTGAAGATTGAGTTTAACTGGCCTAGTGGTTTGTTTCAGAGAAAGTGCTGTAAACGGACGACAGACGACGGACGACTGAAAACGAGCGTCGCATAAGCCCTTCCGGTCTTTGACCAATAGAACTAATAAATAAAAATCAATCTGGTTCATGATCCTTGTTTAAGGTAGTTTGAATATATTCCAATGATCAATTAATTTAACAAAGGAAATACATCCAAGGACTTAGACTTAGAATTTACATAAAAGAAAAATACTAACCATCTGCAGAGATAGGCAAAAATGTTAAAACAACTTCATTACTCGTGATTCACTGGTTTAAATAACACAACAGCCAGCATTTTTTTTAAAGTGTTCCTCCGTGGCCGAGTGGTTTAAGGCGCCGTCTCAAGATCACTTACCACTCACCCCTAAAGTCGTAGGTTCGATCCCACTCGCTTCAAAAAGATATTGTGAGAAAGTTTCCAGTTACTTACGAAAGGACGGTGGTTCTACTCAGTCCTGACTCAGTCTGAGGTCTTCCGCAACCAGTAAACTGGATATGCCATAATTAACCTGAAATGTGTTACCGTTGAAGTCCAATTCATGGTATAAGAAAGATATTATCCAAAAACAGAACACATATGAAAAATAACTCCCTATTAGCAAAAGAAACTACTTAACCACTAGGTCCAATTATAAGCAACCTTGTGTAGACAGCTTACTATAAAATTAACTTCATACTGGGTTACTTAACAGCCCATAATCTACCCCATGGCACTTAACATTTGCTTATTATTAAAACTGTTCAATTAACGTTGTTTCCTGTTACTGTTAATGCCAAATTTAAATGTATACATGCTCGTATAAAAACATCTTTTTCTCTTTTCTTACTGTAAGGTTATAACGCATTCAAGTACGAGTATATTCAATGATGCATATTTTGAATAGCATAAGGTAGCATCGTTTAGTTTAAATCTGTAATTATAATTGTTATCATGTAATATATATTTAATTTAACTAATGATAACCTAAACCAGCATAACCTGTCTTAAAAGCAAGTTAAATCTGACTAAGAAACTGTTACGATAATACACCTGTGTACAGCCGCATTTAAAACTAAAAAATATGTTAACCTATTTTACAGGAGAAATGCTCAATTGTTTTATTTCTTCATCTCTTTTAATATAATAACAATGTGTAGACACTGCGTGAAAAAGCAAACGAATTAAAATAACATAATAAATTGATCTTTAAAATCTTTTCATTATTTTTTTAATAAACAATTTAGATTAAAAGCTTTGCCATTCAATCATTTGCAAATTCAAATTTAATTAATAAGACATACTTGTGTCGATTTTTATATTTGGTTGACTTGTCTACTTTTGTATATGGTGCCATAGTTCTGACAGTCTGGTAGTCAGGTAGTCACTTCATTATGTCGACATCACGAACGTGACTAAATGTGTAAATCTAATGTGACTAAAGAGGCGTCCTGTCACTAACTTCTTAGTTAATGATAATCAACTGGAAACGTCAACTTATTCAATATGGATTGACCTGCATCAACGAGGGGAAATACTTATATAGTTAGCCCATTAACCCTGATGTCGATACCAGGAGGCTGATGTCAACATCAGTAACTAAGACCTCTAGATTGATAGTCGGACACGCTACCGGCTGAGCTAACCAGTTCAACACAATATCATTTAATATACACAATTTCATCAAATGTATTCAAAAAAACTAAAGTTATTAAACCGAAACCTTTTTCAGTGACGTTAACCTTGATCGGATTAACCAAGCAGAATTCCATATAATGCTAGTACTTTATACACACAATTTCATCAAATATCTTAACGAAAATTAATAAGAGTTATTGAACGGAAACAGTTGTATATATTTTAGTACGATGAATTCAATATGAAGCAAGCTCTAGTAATAAACAACATTTTGTTCCATTGTGAAATAATTAGCTTAATATGTTTATTTTGGGTTATTGACCGGGTGTTGTTTAAAATGAAATGTTTAATATTATAAATAAACATCCATAACTCACAAGGTCTAGTAATATCTAACATTTAATTAAGTTTATAGAACTCTTTTTAAACGGCTTCTGTGATTGGCCTTCATAGAAAAAAGAACGTATATTTAACATGTTTTGTTTTTTAACATGTAAAAGTTTTATTTCTCTTACTAAATATGTTATTATACTTTTGGCATAAATATGCATTTCATTAATTATATACTTATCTGTAAGGTTTGTGAAGGTATGGTTCACAAACCTATGACGGGGTAAATCACTGGATCACCAATAATTTAGGGGTTTAAATCAAAAATAATAAAAAAAATAAATTTTAATTTGCATATATATCTTAAAAGAGTTAGGTAACGACAGTTGGAGTTAATGAGAGAGCGCTGATTAGTATACATTTAGCTATTAAATGTTCATAAAATTTGAATCGCAGAGTTAAATTTCAATACCATGCAAAATTTAAGTAACTAGGACAACGTTTGTTCGAGTTGAGCGGGTTTAACATGTGGTATGTCGATGCTGACATTGACGATGGGTGATTACAAAAATAAACTTATTTAAACACCTAACGTTAACTTTATTTATTTATTTTAATTCGATTGTGAAACACGCTATGCCAGTCGTGATCGATGTATCATGGGTAGAACCAGTACTAAGCATAAGCTCAAGATCAAGGACACCACAAATAGCCGTAAAGCAGAATCGAACGCACGACCCTCCAATCATGGGCCCGATTCTCAACCACTGGACCAAGACTCCACGTAGTTCATTCTCAACTCTTAAAATAACAATTAGCAAGCACCTAAAAATAACGTACAATACAATGATTATACCGACACACAGTAAGATGATGAAAGAATAGTAAATGATCACTATTGCAACACATAATAGATTACCCTCTTACCTGGTACTGAAGTGTTCCATCTATTTCTGTCTATAAAATATAAACAAAGACTGTAAAATAACAGTCCTCTGTGAAACATGAAAAAAAAAGTGAAATATTTCTTTTAGAATTTGATAATACCCTCAAATTCCAAAGTCACAAAAAAGTACACATTTAATTTTTTTTTTTCTTTAATTTTTTCTATTTAGTTTTGTTCAAAACACTTAACGCAAGATAATTTAAAAACGTCTAAATAACGTCAATTAAAAATGTTATAAACGTCAACCTTAATAGTAAAATTTATCTTTAAATCAGTGTGAAGTTTTTTTTAGATAAGGCTGTATAATTAAGCATACAGTCGCCTAACGTGAACAGTACCGAATCTTTGAAATGACGTGAAGACGGTGTATATTGTACTCATTTATTTTTTGTTGTTTCATCGACTAAATCATACTTGACCAAAAGTTACATATTGTTTTTAAAAAAATTAGGACTAAATTGAAAAAAAGTTTTACATTATGCTCTAATAAATATTTTATGATTGAAAAATTTTGAAATTTAAAAATTGATTATTGAAATAAATCGTTTATGAATGAATTATAAATGCGAGAGCAATTGTCGGCAACATTGTTATTTTGTTGTTTTTTTCTACAACATAAAAGTGTGCGTTTAAATGTACTGAGTGTTTAAAATAATCAAACTCAACTCAGTTATTGTCATTAGAGTTTATGGTATTGTCTTTAGCATAAGCTGCCAATGGTGATAGAAGGACACATCTTATATGTGTTTTAAATCCAATGAAGCCCATGACAACTCACGAAAATGCTTGTCGTTCATATTTCTTCATATGAATGCTCGACGACGATCAAAATATCGAAGTAGCACATTTCAAAATGGAAGGGGGTATTCATTAAGCTAAGGTGGAGGTGAGGGGTTGGGGTATTGTAGAGTTACCCCCCTTTGAAAATCTGCAGATATAAGCTGAATTTCTATTTATAAATCATATTAGAAAAAAAATAAGTTGCATGAGTAGTTCAATTAATAAGGTTTCAATATATATGTCTATTTCATTTGACAAACTTATCATGCTATTGATCTAGTGTGAGATTGTGTCTCTAGTACACAGGTTGGCACATTTCGATGTAAAGCAATATTTAATTTAACCCACGTATTAATTACGTTAAACACATGTTCTATGACAAGTTTATTGAATTAGTATTTTATAAGTTAATGATAATATTAAATATGTAGTGAACTGCAACCTGCGTTAGACAGGTTTTGCATATTATTGATATATAAGAATTATATTATAATTTTATGTTGAATGCTGTACTTATGAATGTCGTCATCAATAACGGGGTTTGTATTATCAATGTACATTAATATGCTGAATATTATCAAAACGATAGGTAATCTCAGAATAATTTTTGTTAGCGTATTTTAAGTACATCGTTTTACACACATTTTAACCAAATATGCTAGTTTATGTGGTCTGAATAACTGGGTCAGCTAGTACATTATAGCCACGTATATCGTCAGATAGTACAGGTTTGTCAAACTTATCGCTAGATAGATAGGGATAAAACATTTTAATATATTTTTACATATTCATTTTTGGATTAAAGAATAAGTCATTTTGACTTGATTTCATAAAATTTCGCTGAGTAAACAGCATTTTAGAAAAAAGTAAAGGGGTTTATTGTTGAAAAACTAACCATATTTTTCATGTAGCCTTTCAGTACATTTTGAATAGTACGATGTCTGAGTGACTGGTTAATTTACGGGTTTGTTGAGGATTCACCTTTGGTATGTGGTTATTTTCGTATATATAAACACGTGTGATTACTACTATTTCGGTCAGTTAGCAAATTCCACCATGCGGAAACGTTGTGATAAGGAGTGAAAACAGCATTATAACTTAACCACAGCATATGGTATCTGAGTGCGTACTTTATATATTATGGTTTCTACAGTTGTGAAATTTAAATGTCCGATAGCTATATTTCAACAAAATC
Organism: Panopea generosa; assembly: GCA_029582155.1. Classification (NCBI taxonomy): domain Eukaryota; kingdom Metazoa; phylum Mollusca; class Bivalvia; order Adapedonta; family Hiatellidae; genus Panopea; species Panopea generosa. The sequence continues at coordinate 18,826,034 of CM055902.1, forward strand.
AGATTTATATAAATTTTGTATAAATTGTTGGTATATATTCAGACTAGAATGTAGTCAATTTAATTTCATATCCGCAGAATTGAGAGTTGATTTAGGATATAGGTCGAGGAATCCGGGAACGTACTTTGAGATGCTTATATTGTGTTTACAATGAAGTATTTCAAATGTAAGATATGTGTAATTAAATTGTGTTTATTCTGTTGTTGTTATTTTATGGCAAAGCAAATAAATACAGAAATTGTCCGTCAGTGTTTAAATTGTATAATGTGGAACTACGTAGAGATGCATATGCTACCATGAGATTTCATAGACTGAGATATATGAATGTCATTCATTAACGTTGCAGAGCAGTTTGTATCGCGACATCAGTTAAACACTAGTGAGTAGCAGTTTGAATCGCAACATCAGTTAAACACTAGTGAGTAGCAGTTTGTATCGCGACATCAGTTAAACACTAGTGCGTAGCAGTATCAGTTAAACACTAGTGAGTAGCAGTTTGAATCGTGACATCAGTTAAACACTAGTGAGTAGCAGTTTGAATTACGACATCAGTTAAACACTAGTGAGTGCCAGTTTGAATCGCGACATCAGTTAAACTGAAGCTTAGTTGTGTTGACACGTGAAATTATAGCATAAAACATTATTATACCTGTAATTATTTTTCATGTTGAATTAATCTCGTTAATTTGTATTTATTGTAAAATTGTATATTCATAATTATATTTATGTAAAAATAAAAATGTTCTTTTTTGTACAGTTTATTCTACCCTAGTGAGTTGTCGGCCCTTGGTCATTTTGCTACAAACATTATTTATTATAGAAATATGTAACTACGTAGATGTGCGTATGCATGTATATGCAGGTAGATCCGTATAGTTTCACCGTTTATTAATACATTTGATTATTATTAAAACCCCAAACTTTTCTATAAAAAGAAACGGGAGGAGCCTAATTTCAAATGGTGGCACTTCCTTGCAACAATGTTGAATTGGGAGATGTTTTTTCTGTAAAACATAGAAACAAAGTTGTCATTATTTTCAAAAAGAAGTGCAGTTGTAGGGACATATTTTGGCTTTATAAAAATGCCCTTTATTCACAAAAGCTCCCTGAAACAAAGTAATAGTAGTCCTTACAAAATTGAAATATCAAGGAAAATTTGCTAAATATTTGAATTTTGAACCCGTTTGACCCTTGTCACGAGGTGTAAACAGCAACACTTGCTTGGGGATGTGTATACCCCACTTGTGAGGAGCCATGCAGTGTTTGATATCTCAGAGTAGAATAATGTGTTTGACTTTCAGTTTGTGAATTACATGTTTGCAAAGATTAAAGCAACACATCCACGTTTGAACTTTAAAAAAAAAATTAATTGAGTTATGAGCACATTTCCCATACAAACATATGATCAATTAGCTGTATATGAGCCTATAAACACAATCCCGAACAAAATGATGCCCAAATTATAATGCGTGACTAACACTTTATAAAACAAGCGTGTAACTCACCCGAGTCAAAAAAAATTGTCAAAATGACTTTCAAGGGAGGTAAAGTACACTACGCACTAAAATGTGAAGTTTTTTAATACGATTCGCATAATTCAATTTGAAGCCAAGTTGGAATCCTCGGCAATTTAAAAATAATTTATAAAACGTTTGTCACGCTTTATAATTTGGACATCTTTTTTTATAATTCTAAAGCGTTCTGGATAGTGTTTGTTAGCACATATACAGCTCAGTGACCATATATTTATGTATGGGAAATGTGCTCACAACTCAATTGAAAAACTTTTTAAAAAAGTTTAAACGTGGATGTGTTGCTTTAATCTTCATAATATTTCTGCCTTTTTCATATTACAAACAAATGATTATACATTGTAGTTTATGGCTTATCTCAGATATATGCATACATGCTTTTTTATTTGGATGCAAATAAGTAACCATTCACACTAACCTTGTTTGAACATTGTTCTGAATCCCATAATTCACAATAGCTTCCTTTTGGAAATAACTTTAAGTTTTGTTTTTTTAAGCAAATTAATGTCATTTTATTGTTTTTTACAGTTCTTATATCACAGCCTTCAATGAAAACCATTAAGTGCTATATAGGCGGCATTGGATGTTTGTGTATGAACCATGATAGGTTCAAAACACAACTTGGCATAATTTAGATCTTGGTTGGTTCAATATCCTTTGCTGTTTTTCCTTACATAATTAAGTAGGAACCAAACTCCTACATTTGAAAACAAATTCTAGTATTTTCTGTATCTAAGTTTTGGTAAATGACTGTTTCTTTGATTAGGAAATGAAAATTCACCTAGCCAAAACTGATGTTAAAATGTTATTAACGGACATGAATAATATCCATAACTGTTCTACAGGAATGTATTTATTTTCATCATCATAATCACTTCCCCCATCTGTGCCTCAATGTTTGTCCTGAATGCCATCTGACAATAAATCTGATATTAACCTTAAATTGACTGTTTTGTAATAAAATAAATCGATAATAAATGTAATGTTTTGCTCACTTTAATCAAATTTAAATAGCCTTCTGTCTCATGAAATTAGGTGGCTACTATTTTCATACAACTGGTGCAATGTTTATAGTTTACACCCCTTCTTCCCTGGAATATAAAATAAGTATTTCCAACTATCCGGAATATATATAAGTTTATTTCCCATTGTTCGGAATGTATTTCATCGTAAATATTTCCAATTATCCGGCATATCTATAAACAATCCTTTCCGATATTCCGGAATGTACTGTATTGGCAAAAGTGTCCGATTGTTTCGAATATCTATAAGAAAAATCATTTCCGGGATATATTACACTGGAAAAGTGTGTCCGATTGTCTGGATTATCTATATAAAAGTAATTTCTGATTATCCGGAAGTTACTTCTCTAAAATATTCGATTGTTCGGAAATTCTACATGATAATCATATTGCCAAGTGTCCGGAATAAACTACATTGTTAAATGTGCCGTCAAATAAATTATATGTTATTAGATTAAAATATTTCCAAAAGTCCGGAATATCAAATATTGAATGAAATTAGCCATGTCAAATTTTTTATCAAACAAAATAGATTATGAAATAAATTGATAAAAGTGTAGCAATCTTCGTTATATTTTATGTCGCTTTAAAGGGCACTTAATAACTGTGATAAAGATAAAGTCAGGTATTCAATACAAGTACCTGCTTCCCTGAATTATCAGAATACAGACTACAGATGACGTGTATATATATTTTTTTGCATTATGAGATTCTGCAGTTATTGTTATAACATTATTTAATGTGATATTGTTTTTATTCAACTTTCGTTATTTTCAAACAAAGCAAGACATACCCGTAGGACGTTGCACTTGACTATTTCAAAATACTTAAAAACAATATTGAAAAGCAATCAATACATCAATAAGTTAATGAATTTCTTAGAAATGGGTATAGCTGATGAACAGAGTATTCAAATTGTATAAATCAGTGGAAATATGACCATAACAGAGATCAGAAGCATAACAAATGTTTTTTTAAATGAATAATGAGCTCTGGAATTTGGATAATATCGTAGGAAATTAAAGTTATTGAGAGGAAACTGTTTTTTTAATGTAATCACAATGGCCAGCTCATTTCAAATGTCTGTATCTCATTCAATTGATAATGAGTTTTTAATTATGTTTTCCAGTTTCGAAAGCAAGGTATCTTTCTTAACATATACTAACATAATTAAAATATGTTAACAGTTAAAGAAGTTAATAAGCACCGCCAGCTACCATTTCTAAAACTTTTCTTACTCTCTATCAGTTTTACTTGTTATACTGTACACAATAGCCAGTCTACCTATATGAACCCGTCCAGTGGAGTTTGAGTATCCAACTTTGATTAGTTTACTCTGTCACATATGCTCGGTACTGTGTGCAGATGGCGCATTATAGTCGCGCATTAAATTTTTAATTTATAATGGTTCATTTAGGTCCAAGTCTATAAAAATATTTTTTGAAAAAATAATATACGGTTCTTTTTGCTAAATATTCACGATCTGAAGCTTTTCAATGCGGTTCAAATGGATCCTTTTTTTCACCGCGCATTCACTCTTACATAGGAGTTATTTGCACTTTTTCGATAGCAACCAGGCGAATATGGAGCTAATCAGATATCCAGCATTGAAATACATACTGTCTGTAGAGAAGAAACATATTTAAACACAAAATACAAATCAGAGATATAGAAACGATTCCTGAAATTACCGACATAATATAAACACGTCTTACAGTGTCCATAGCAGAGCCAATTTTGAGCGCCTGAATATGGATTCACATAATTACATAATGCAGAGGCGATGGTTTAAAATGTTTCTCCCATCCACAGTCACTTGATTTGTCAACATTTTCTTTAGAGGTGCGGTATTGTTAAAATAAGTTGTGTCAATACCAAGGTCAATGAATTTTTAAAAAAATGATGAAACTTACGTGAAATTAAAGCAAAACGTAGTAACCAGTATATATATACGTATCCGCCTGGACAGAAGAAAGAGCTATGAAAATTATTAATGGAAACTATATTTTTAGAAGAAATCGTGTTTTTTATCTTTAGTAATGACCATATTTGCAAATTATCCTCAAAACCAATAGAAAGGACAATTTAGTACAGAATAACAGAATAACAGATTTTTGGTGCTTTCACACTTTGACTTACATCAATTTTCTAAGTCTCATTCGATTCCCTGATGTACTCTTAAATATCACAGCAAGAATTTGATAATGTACATAATCAAAAGGTCAAAACTCTGTTGAAATTAATTAATCGGAATGAGGAAAATAAGCACCACTTGGTAGTGATGCAATCTGGAACGTTTTACAAAACATTTTAGAGAAATAGCATGGACAAGGATTTAGTAATGGACGGATTCAAAGTGCAATATATCTGTAAAAAAGTCAAGAAACCGAAGAACAAAGACAATAGGCTGCAGCGAAATTGCGTAGACAAACGAAAAAGAAGAAGCAAATCAATTATTTGGTAATTTGCAACATCAAATGACCATAACTTTGTGGAAATTCATCGAAACACATTCATCAAACTTAAACAAGACAATATGCATATCTCCACTTTTTAGTGGTGCATCCCATCAAGTTAAGTAAAATGCCAACCTGATATTATAGAGAAATAGCGCTGACAAAAAATAAGAGGACCAAAATGGGCTTAAGTCGCTCACATTATTTCACCTTGTTTCACCTATCACTTCTTTTCAAAGCTTGATAATTCGTTGTGTTCACATAGTATTTCTACGTAAAACAACAAAGTCTAGGTCCCAAGAACATTAGCTTCTTTATTTGAACAAACTTGAAAACAAACCTTACTGGTACGAACAACTATATCAAATATGAACACATTATCTGATTTGATCATGTGTCCCTGCTTGCCCGTATAAGTATTACATCCTTAAAGTACACAGTCTACACAGCATAAGCTAAACAATCCCCACCCCATTGAACCCTAGCCAGTTTAATTGTTTTTGATAAAAATATTTTCAATTTTTATTCCTTTTTGTGCCCTTCCTGACCCTTATGTTTATTAAATATAATTTAAAGGATCCAGTTTCTACTGAATGACTATAAATGCTCCAGATATCAAGATGTTTAAATAATAACAAAACTAGATGGGAAAAACATAATTCCTGATTTCCTACAGTATTCTTTAAAATCAAAGTACCCTAATGCAACAATGCCTATTCATTTAAACAAAGTTGAAACTAAACGGCATAATACCACCATTGAAAAAAGAAAGTGCTTCTCTGGGGTAGACTCATTACGGCTGTTATAAAATTAATAATCCTCGTTTTTTCTTCTTTAAAAATGTATTTTGAACATTTGACAGCATTGTCATGTTTGAATTGTGAATTTAGAAAAAAAATTATGCTTGTAAATTGGGATACGAATACATGATTTCGGAAGTCTACCTTCACTTCGTCAACAGTGTACACACTGAGCAAAACAATTCTTATATGACACATGTACGAAAGACAGGCGGGGACTTCATATTTCACTCTTCACACTTCATATTTCACACTTCACATTTCACACTTCACACTTCACATTTCATACTTCACATTTCACACTTCACATTTCACACTTCACATACTTAATGTATCACAATCAAATGATAGCAGTAAACCTAAAATATAATATTTTGAAGATTAAAATCAACCAAAGGTAACGAGTAGCTAAGTTAAGAACAGCTGTACTCTAAAAGTCAATGATTTAACAGTATTAAATATAGAATTTTAAATATATATTGTCATAATTTAACTTTGCTAAACACTTCACAAACTATATTCATTATTCACATAGTAATACATAGTCATTCTCCTCCTCGCAATAATCATGCTTATCTTCATCCTGACACCCATATTATGTTTATCGTAGCATAAAAGCATGGGAATGTACAGGTAATAAAATTATAATTATCTTTGAAATGTATAAAGTAATCATCATCATCATCATCATCATAATCATAATCGTTCTCATCAGTTAATTATAATGGCATTCCCTTAACTATCATCATCCTCATCAGTTTAGTATAATCCCTCAGCTGTCATAATTGATATCATCCCCGTCATCAGTAACGTATAATGACATTCTCTCAGCTGTCATAGCTGATATCATCATCATCAGTAAAATATGAAATGTGAAATGTGAAATATGAAGTATGAAATGTGAAGTGTGAAATATGAAGTGTGAAATGTGAAGTGTGAAATGTGACGTATGAAATGTGTTATGTGAAGTGTTAAGTCTGAAATGTGGAGTGTGAAATGTGAAGTGTGAATTGCACAATGTGATGTATCAAATGTGAAGTGTGAAGTGTGAAATGTAAAGTGTGAAATTTCAACCAAATGTATTGTATATAGTAAATAAGTGGTATGAAGTGTGAAGTGTGAAGTCCCCGCCGATCTTTCGTACACATGACCCCTACTTTTCTCATCATATTTTGATAGTGCAGAGGTTGACAAACAGTAAAATATAAGTGTCACTTCTTCCATTTGGGTCTCTCTATGAATGACAAGCCTTCAAACTTTTTATTATTTACTAAAGAATAAAGAACAAAAATCCATGGTGGGTTTACACCTATAAGGGATAATTAAAACGAAAGAATTGGTCTCATAACTTCTTTGGCAGAATACTTTTAAATGTTCACAATGTTATCCCGTTTTGGGCCCCTATTGCTATCTAATTAATATTAAATCGCTTTTAAAGGACCCAGTCTCAATTGTTGTGACTAAAAATACTTCAGACCTTAATATGATTGAAAAAACAAACAAATATGGATACGAAATAATTACCTACTTCTTAAAGTATCCCTGTTTAAAATTTAAAGTCCACATACTTGGCCCTCAATAAACCTCTTTTCAAGGGAATCATTTATATGGAACATAAACACATTAACCTAGTCGATTCTTCAGAAGAAAAGTTTCGAATATTCATAATTTTATCCCTTTTATGGCCCCTGTTGGCCCCTGTTGACACCTTATGGATAAAAAGTCCCCATACTTTCGCCCCCCCCCCCCCCCCCCCCCCCGTATGGATACTAAATCCTCTTTGAAGGACCTAGTCGCAACTCTTATAACAAAACAATTCGTTAGACTTCATTAAACATTGGAAGTAATTTCGACTTAACAATAACACTGGGGTAACAGGCGGTGCTCACTTTATTACGTTTTTTTTAATATAATTTTGTGCATTTACCTTATTAATATCATATTTTTGTGCTGTGAGAACAATGTATAAAAAATAGTAAAGCTTCTTACTGGCAGAATCAATAATACCCAAATTGGTATTTACAGAAGTCACTCAAACCTGAATTGAACTATATCAAACAATTGCTCAAGGAAATAATATATACAAATTCTATATAAATCCTTGGAAAGAATTACAATATATCAGAAATCAATATTTGCCATGGCAACGTTTGAAATAGGTACGAAAGTCTAATAAATGATCAGATCAGTGACTTAATTATGTGTACAAAACTCGTATGACGACAGATGACTGTTTCGTACATGATTCCACTACGGTTTCGCAAGAGAATTTCGATTTAGTTTCCAAGAAATTATATTTTCCCGTTGACCACTTTCATGACAAATTGAAATCAATTGTAGAACGAGCGATTTTATTGGCCGGGACACATATTATCGACCAATTTAATCGCCCGCGAGAGCTAGCTTTAAATAAAATTCTTTGAAACAAAAGCAAATAAACGTACAGGAATACTATCGTGATTGAGTTGTTTACGTGTCTATTTTAAAACTTTCAAATCTTTTTGAGCATTTGCAATAACACTATCCTAAATTTAGTCCAATCCTTAAAGAATGTATAGTTTTTACTTATTTATTTTAATTCGAGGAAGACACCTAATGTTTACCACACATAGCCATGGTGGAGAATCGTTCCCACGATCCATCTAACCGGGGTTCGATGCCCTTGTTGTATTGTTTTTAGCATACACAGTCAATGGTGACCTAAGAACTCTATGTACTAGCTTAGTTTTAGTAATGCTGGTTTAGTATGTGTAATAAACAAAATTCAATCTGGAAGTTCATGGTCCTTAAGGTCGTTTGAATATATTCCAACACTTCGAATAAATATTGACTAATCAACAATTTAACAAATGAAATGCAATTCAGTGATTTAGAAACAGTTAATAACATATCTATATGAAAGGAAAATACTAATTGTATGCAGGGACGCGCTGTGTTCTGTCTGGAAATATGTTAAAACAACTTCTTACTCGTGATTCACTGGTTTAAATAATATAGAGAGCAGCGATTGTTTACAGTATTTTCAAATATACTGTCACTTGACTTTATTTTCTATTTCAACGGGCTCTTAAGAAGTACAATACTGGTCAATTCCAATTATAGTTAGAAATATAATTATATACAAAAACAGAATAAATATTGAAAATAGAAACTCCAGTATAGCAAAAGTAACTATTAGACCGTTTGATCTAAAGATGAACCACAAACCACATTGTGTACACAGCGTGCTATAAAATTAAACTAATACTGGTTCAGTTTCCTGTCCCTAGTCTACTCAATGACCCTTAACATTAGATTATTATTCAAACTATTCCATCAACGTAATTTCCAGTTACTGTTTATATCTAATTTATATGTATACATACTCTTATATAAATATATCATTCTGTTTCCTTTCTGTAAGGTTATAATGTATGCAAGTATGAGTATATTCAATGATGCGTATTTTGAATAATTGCAGTAGCATCGTTTAGTCTAGATATGTAATTATAATAGCAATCATATAATATCGTTTTAATTTAAAGACCATTTCTAGAATTTTCATGTGCGCCGATTCCGCGCATAAAGAGAAACAACTTTTTATAATTGTCTCAATGTTTCGACTACTCAGTATATATAAAGAAATGACAATGAAAGATGCAAAAGGTCGGTTTACAATAAAAACAGGTATTAAAATTAGAACGGAGAAACTTCTGATCAGTATCAATCAACGACAGAGTTCTCCTTCACCAGTTAGCTCAGCCAGTGTCACTACAAACTATTTTACTACATCTGACTATATTTCGGATGGCATTCTCATTTACTGATACGCCTGGCACCGATCTCATTTATTGTGTTCAATATATGCGATATGCAAACCGGTATAAAATAATATTGAATATGAATATAAAATACTAAAGAAATATTATTATTTATACAAATATATGTTTTAGGTATAAAAACATTACTTTTGCAATTGCATTTTATTTAAAGATGGCTTATTTAAAGAGCTATTTTTCTCCAACAACAAAGTGTATTTTTATTTATTTTAAATATCATTATAATTTGTAAAAGAGTGTATTTTGTGAGGTTTTAAACAAGTTCTATCGATACACTATACCAAAATATTAAAAAAATGCTTTATTTTTGCAAAATTGAATAAAACATTGACACTCGATCGAAATGATTTTGATTTTAAAAACCCTAAACATTTAAATTAAAGCTACAATTTGCATTTTCCATGACAACTGTTATTACATGCATGACTCTTTGTATTTGTTTTAAATAAGTACTATATGTAAACAATTTCAAATATTGTTTTCACATTGCTTGTAAAACCTACATTTTTTCCGTCAAATTACAAGGACAGGAGTGTTGTTGAGCAGGTAACAACAAAACACCTGTATTTCAATATATACTTTTTATTTCTGATATTGCATGAACATACATTTAACTTAAATACTTTGAAGTTTAATAAAATTATATCCATAAAAAAATGACAAAAACTATAGAAATCATCTTTAACTATTGATATTTGCCAATTGGATTTTAACATTAAGTCGATTATGAAACAAGTTCTTACAACTTAGAAACATCATTCTGGAAGTCTTCCTAGGTAGAACCAGTATATAACAGGCTTTATCAACCAGTTTATCGCTTATTGATGTTACCATAACTGGTTTAATTAGTGATTAATTCAAGAAGGATATATAACCATAATGAGTGAGGTTAGATGTCGACATCATACGTTCCTGGTGCCAATTTAATGAATTGGTTATGAGAAAATCAGGCAGGCAACCACATCTGTATGTGTTAAAATATTTTCTTTATACCATGTATCGCTACGTCAAAAATGATTAATAAATGGGTTATCAAATGCTAGTTAAAGAGAACAAAACATGTGTAAATATGTCAAAATATGCCCATAACAAACGGTCAGAAGCATTACAAATGTTTTACTAAATGGAATAAAAAGTTTCAGAGTTCTTATTCGGTATAAACATGAAGCTAGTGGAGGTATTGCGTGATAAAATAAGCCCAACAACTGACATATTGATCCAGTCGTTGTGGAATAAGACCCTTTTCAAACATATGTTCAATTCATAATATATAACAAAACAAAAGTGACAAACATATGTTAGTAAAGGCCTTTTGTTTCAAGACACATTCCGCATACCCTAACTGTATTAAGACACCCGCTGTGCAAATACTATAGCGAATATTCCTATATGGTATAAATAGGAAGCTAGAGGAGGTATTGCATGACAAAATAAGCCCAACAACTGAAATATTGAGCCAGTCGCTCTGGAATAAGACCTTAAGTTTTCAAATCGCCCATTTATGGGCTAAAACGTTTAGTCGAAAATAATGTGGCACATTTCAACGGGTTATTACAGGAATAAAACGACCCAACACAACTGTAGCCTGGTATGACAACATGTTTCATGGAAAATCAACAAGTCTTTCGTGATCACTTACTTATTTCAATATCATCTAAAACAGCTGATGGAACCTATTTTCTAATCCATAACAAACATATTGAACAAAATCTGCTGTTTCCGATTTGAATTCTGTATTGTACATAAAGTGTGCTGATTGGTCCTAAAATACACACCCCTGAGGAAGGACCAATCAGTGTGCTTGATACAAAACCTACGTATTGGTCAGAAAAATGCAATGCATTTTCAATAAACAAAGCAAATTATAGAAATTGGTCTCATGAATTGTACATCGAAAAACGCAACACTCAGACAAACAGTAATAAAATATTGAGTTTTGGATTTCATGATATAAAATCTTATTACCTTCCCTGGACATAATCATCAAAATCTATTGCAATTATCAGTTATTTATATTGATTTGAAACATACAGCCCCTGTTACCTGTTGTATAGCCTCCTTGCTCATTGAGACACGCACGACAGCGACTTCTCGGCTTGTGGTTCGCTGATTTCAATAATTTAGTTGCGGAATTGAAAGAAAATACCATAAAAAACAATCTGAATATCAAATTAGAAATAAACCAATTTTTATAATCAATAACTGCATCGATACAATATTATAAATACTATTAGATCAAAGTTTCCAACTGGATAAACAGAACGCAAACAATGAAGGAAACGTGTAGAATTGGTTTATTTATTACTTATTATTATTATGGGATATGATTAAATGTTTAATACCCCTCATACCCATGAGCACCGGCGATTTAAAATATAATTATTTAATTAATATTGATTTAGTTTCAGGATTTTAGTACACCACATAGCAGTTAACAGTTGAGTTATTGATCATTAAAGCCATTCCATGTTTTTCAGATACTTTAGATACTTTGATAATTTGTTTAAAAAAGGGAAATAGTAATACATGTATATTTGGGGAAACACATTTCTCGTACATCGGATTCAGGAATCAGATGGGTTTAATTGGTAGAAGTATGAAGTTATGATAATGTATACTATGCATCAACACATTTAACGTTGATAACATTAAGCTGTTTTTTATGGAAGTAAAAGCATAATAGTCATAGTACGTCGATACGACAGCACGAGTTACTACTTCTAAATACTCAAAATCAAGTTACATTCTTGTTCAAGTAATTTAATAAACACGTCACACAATTAAATTTCTTAAAATCCGATAAAACTCTAGGCCCGATGCTGTACCATTGAACCACGCACTCCACACAACTTTTGCCAACAAAACATGAGTAATATGTCTTTGAATTAATAAACTATCAATATATTTTGCAAACTGGCTTATTAAACCATAACATGAGATGTTGGTAGGATAGAGTACTTGAATACTTTAAATAATTAAATGCAACCTAAAATATCATAACCTGTCATAAAATCTACTTTAAACTGACTACGAAACTGGCACAAAAACTTATGTGCAGCCACATTTAAAATCAAAAATGTTTAGACAAACCCTACTGGAAAAATGCTTTCTATCTCTTTAAAAATATTATCAATGTGTGGACACTGCATGAAATAATAAGACATACTTTTTTGTACAAAGGGTTTAACAGAGGGTTGACCTCTATGTACTCGCTTAGCTTTAGTTATAATGGTTATTATCTGTAATAATGGTTCTTCTTTAAAATAGTTTAACTATTTTTTCAACACTTTGAATAAATTATACATGAGAAACATATGAAAATATAACTCCGGGATTTAGAAATAGTTAATGATTCTATCTACATGAAATGAAACTACTTACTGTCTTCAACGACAGACGACCAAATACATTATACATGAGAACTTAATTTAAGAAATGAAATACAATTCAAGGATTTAGAAACAGTTAACGGCATGAAATCAAAATACTTACCAAGTCTAGAGATGACCTCGTCTCGTTTTTGTTCTGGAAAATAAAAAGCAACTTCATTACTCGTGATCCACTTGTTTCAATAACACAGCAGCGATTGTTTACAATGTTTCCCAACCTACAGTCACTTGATTCCGTCATCCTTTAGTGTTAGCACGCTCGTATGACGACAGATGACTGTTTCGTACATGATTCCACTACGGTTTCGCAAGAGAATTTCGATTTAGTTTCCATGAAATTATATTTTCCCGTTGACCACTTTCATGACAAATTGAAATCAATTGTAGAACGAGCGAGTTTATTGGCCAGGACACATATTATCGACTAATTTAATCGCCCGCGAGAGCTAGCTTTAAATAAAATTCTTTGAAACAAAAGCAAATAAACGTACAGGAATACTATCGTGATTGAGTTGTTTACGTGTCTATTTTAAAACTTTCAAATCTTTTTGAGCATTTGCAATAACACTATCCTAAATTTAGTCCAATCCTTAAAGAATGTATAGTTTTTTCTTATTTATTTTAATTCGAGGAAGACACCTAATGTTTACCACATATACCCATGGTGGAGAATCGTTCCCATGATCCATCTAACCGGGGTTCGATGCCCTTGTTGTATTGTTTTTAGCATACACAGTCAATGGTGACCTAAGAACTCTATGTACTAGCTTAGTTTTAGTAATGCTGGTTTAGTATGTGTAATAAACAAAATTCAATCTGGAAGTTCATGGTCCTTAAGGTCGTTTGAATATATTCCAACACTTCGAATAAATATTGACTAATCAACAATTTAACAAATGAAATGCAATTCAGTGATTTAGAAACAGTTAATCACATATCTATATGAAAGGAAAATACTAATTGTATGCAGGGACGCGCCGTGTTCTGTCTGGAAATATGTTAAAACAACTTCGTTACTCGTGATTCACTGGTTTAAATAATATAGAGAGCAGCGATTGTTTACAGTATTTTCAATTATACTGTCACTTGACTTTATTTTCTATTTCAACGGGCTCTTAAGAAGTACAATACTGGTCAATTCAAATTATAGTTAGAAATATAATTATATACAAAAACAGAATAAATATTGAAAATAGAAACTCCAGTATAGCAAAAGTAACTATTAGACCGTTTGATCTAAAGATGAACCACAAACCACATTGTGTACACAGCGTGCTATAAAATTAAACTAATACTGGTTCAGTTTCTTGTCCCTAGTCTACTCAATGACCCTTAACATTAGATTATTATTCAAACTATTCCATCAACGTAATTTCCAGTTACTGTTTATACCTAATTTATATGTATACATACTCTTATATAAATATATCATTCTGTTTCCTTTCTGTAAGGTTATAATGTATGCAAGTATGAGTATATTCAATGATGCGTATTTTGAATAATTGCAGTAGCATCGTTTAGTCTAGATATGTAATTATAACAGCAATCATGTAATATCGTTTTAATTTAAAGACCATTTCTAGAATGTTCATGTGCGCCGATTCCGCGCATAAAGAGAAACAACTTTTTATAATTGTCTCAATGTTTTGACTACTCAGTATATATAAAGAAATGACAATGAAAGATGCAAAAGGTCGGTTTACAATAAAAACAGGTATTAAAATTAGAACGGAGAAACTTCTGGTCAGTATCAATCAACGACAGAGTTCTCCTTCACCAGTTAGCTCAGCCAGTGTCACTACAAACTATTTTACTACATCTGACTATATTTCGGATGGCATTCTCATTTACTGATACGCCTGGCACCGATCTCATTTATTGTGTTCAATATATGCGATATGCAAACCGGTATAAAATAATATTGAATATGAATATAAAATACTAAAGAAATATTATTATTTATACAAATATATGTTTTAGGTATAAAAACATTACTTTTGCAATTGCGTTTTATTTAAAGATGGCATATTTAAAGAGCTATTTTTCTCCAACAACAAAGTGTATTTTTATTATTTTAAATATCATTAGAATTTGTAAAGGAATGTATTTTGTGAGGTTTTAAACAAGTTCTATCGATACACTATACCAAAATATTAAAAAAATGCTTTATTTTTGCAAAATTGAAAAAAACATTGACACTCGATCGAAATGATTTTGATTTTAAAACCCCTAAACATTTAAATTAAAGCTACAATTTGCATTTTCCATGACAACTGTTATTACATGCATGACTCTTTGTATTTGTTTTAAATAAGTACTATATGTAAACAATTTCAAATATTGTTTTCACATTGCTTGTAAAACCTACATTTTTTTCGTCAAATTACAAGGACAGGAGTGTTGTTGAGCAGGTAAAAACAAAACACCTGTATTTCAATATATACTTTTTATTTCTGATATTGCATGAACATACATTTAACTTAAATACTTTGAAGTTTAATAAAATTATATCCATAAAAAAATGACAAAAACTATAGAAATCATCTTTAACTATTGATATTTGCCAATTGGATTTTAACATTAAGTCGATTATGAAACAAGTTCTTACAACTTAGAAACATCATTCTGGAAGTCTTCCTAGGTAGAACCAGTATATAACAGGCTTTATCAACCAGTTTGTCGCTTATTGATGTTACCATAACTGGTTTAATTAGTGATTAATTCAAGAAGGATATATAACCATAATGAGTGAGGTTAGATGTCGACATCATACGTTCCTGGTGCCAATTTAATGAATTGGTTATGAGAAAATCAGGCAGGCAACCACATCTGTATGTGTTAAAATATTTTCTTTATACCATGTATCGCTACGTCAAAAATGATTAATAAATGGGTTATCAAATGCTAGTTAAAGAGAACAAAACATGTGTAAATATGTCAAAATATGCCCATAACAAACGGTCAGAAGCATTACAAATGTTTTACTAAATGGAATAAAAAGTTTCAGAGTTCTTATTCGGTATAAACATGAAGCTAGTGGAGGTATTGCGTGATAAAATAAGCCCAACAACTGACATATTGAGCCAGTCGTTGTGGAATAAGACCCTTTTCAAATATATGTTCAATCCATAATATATAACAAAACAAAAGTGACAAACATATGTTAGTAAAGGCCTTTTGTTTCAAGACACATTCCGCATACCCTAACTGTATTAAGACACCCGCTGTGCAAATACTATAGCGAATATTCCTATATGGTATAAATAGGAAGCTAGAGGAGATATTGCATGACAAAATAAGCCCAACAACTGAAATATTGAGCCAGTCGTTCTGGAATAAGACCTTAAGTTTTCAAATCGCCCATTTATGGGCTAAAACGTTTAGTCGAAAATAATGTGGCACATTTCAACGGGTTATTACAGGAATAAAACGACTCAACACAACTGTAGCCTGGTATGACAACATGTTTCATGGAAAATCAACAAGTCTTTCGTGATCACTTACTTATTTCAATATCATCTAGAACAGATGATGGGACCTATTCCCTAATCCATAACAAACATATTGAACAAAATCTGCCGTTTCCGATTTGAATTCTGTATTGTACATGAAGTGTGCTGATTGGTCCTAAAATACACACCCCTGAGGAAGAACCAATCAGTGCGCTTGATACATAACCTACTTATGGTCAGACAAAGGCAATGCATCTTCAATAAACAAAGCAAATTATAGAAATTGGTCTCATGAATTGTTTATCGAAAAACGCAACACTCAGACAAACAGCAATGAAATATTGAGCTTTTGATTTGATAATATACCATCTTATTACCTACCCTGGACATAATCACCAAAATCTATTGCAATTATCACTTATTTATATTTATTTGAAACATACAGGCCTTGTTGCCTCAATTCACAAAATCAGTATCTTGTATAGCCTCCTTGCTCATTGAGACACGCACGACAGCGACTTCTCGGCTTGTGGTTCGGTGATTTCAATGATTTAGTTGAGAAATTGAAAGAAAATACCATACAAACAAAATCTGAATATCAAATAAGAAATAAACCAATTTGTTATAATCAATAACTGCATCGATACAACGTTATAAATACTATAAAATCAAAGTTTCCCCTGGATAAAAAGAACGTAATCAATGAAGGTAACGTGTAGAATTGGTTTATATATTACTTATTATTATTATTGGATATAATTAATGTGTAATACCCCTCACTCCCATGAGCACCGGCAGTTTAAGATATAATTATTCAATTAATATTGATTTAGTTTCAGGATTTTAGTACACCACATAGCAGTTAACAGTTGAGTTATTGGTCATTAAAGCCATTCCATGTTTTTCAGATACTTTAGATACTTTGATAATTTGTTTAAAAAAAAGGAAATAGTATCAATATTAAATATATCTGGGGGAACACCTTTCTCGTACATCGGAGTCAGTATCAGGTGGGTTTAATTGGTAGAAGTATGAAGTTTTGATAAAGTATACTATGCATCAACACATTTAACGTTAAGATGTTTTTATGGAAGTAAAAGCATAATAGTCATAGCACGCCGATACGACAGCACGAGTTACTATTTTTAAATACTCAAAATCAAGTTACATTGTTGTTCAAGTAATTAAATAAACACGTCATACAATTAAATTTCTTAAAAAACAATAAAACTCATGTGAAATTAAAAACGTAAGAACCTGTTGATATATGCATTTAACAGATAGAGAGAAGAATGAACTTCAGATTACGGAAAATGTTTATGGAAACTAAAGTTTTTGGCGGAAAACATTTTTATCTTTAGTAATAACCATTTTGACCAATTGTCATCAAAACCAATATCAAAGGTCTTTTCATGTGTACTAAACGTTTTTATAACATATCAGGTTACGTTTATTTGACTTACTGTTTGAGTTAATATTAAAAATACTTTTACAATAAATATGGGACATATGGGATACATACGTATATATATATACACGCAAGATTTAATGATAAACAGCATTTTGTTCTAATTTTAAATGGATCGTGCAGAACGTGTTAGAATTATTAAGCGGATATTGAATAAGGCGTGTTAAGTTAATGTTTGATAAAAGGATCATAACTTATTATTTTAATATTTCAGAGGTGAAGTGCAATCCAATCAAGGTCTAGTACATCAACAGTGTGTACGCTTTTAAAAAGAAGATATCGATGACGCCGATGGCTGCTTCCCGAACAACTGCTTGGTTAAGTAGTAGCGACATTGTTTCTAAAGGGAAAGTCGGTATAAAGGAGGATATGTTTTGGTGCTTCCATACATTGACTTCTATCAATGTTCTAAATTTCACTGGACTCATACCCTTAAATGGACAGAATCAAACGGTCACAACTCTGTGAAAAATTGTTGAAACAAAGACAATATGCAATCTCCATTTGTAGCGATGCATCCTAGAATGTTTCATAAATGTCCAACAAAACGTTTTAGATAAATAGCGTGGAGAAGGATTTTAGATTAGTAATAGACGGAATCAAAAGGCAATGAATCATAAAAAAAACATCAAACCAAAATCCAGACAATCTGCACATCTCCACTTGGTAGATATGCATCCTAGAAAGGTTCGTACAATTCCAACCACAGGTTGTAAAAAAATAGCGCGGACAAACAAAAACGAAGCAAATCAATTATTTGATAATGGAGAATCAATTGGCCATAGCTCTGTGAAAAATCATCGATACGGAATCAAAGGGTGATAACTTATCAAACTGAAACAAGACAAAATGCAAATCTGCACTTGTTGGTGATGCATCCTAGTAATATTAGTAAACTCTCAATAAGATGCAACATTTGAATAAATATGGTAACATGTGTTCAAATTGTGCGGATTTTACATGTGGTATGTCGATGGTGACATTGACTATGGGTGGTTACATCAATACATCTTTTCATACACTTAGTGTAAACTAATAGTCGTGATAAAGGATTGAACCCACGACCATCCGATCATAGGTCTGATACTCTAACACAGGAACACGCATTTTGTACATTCAATAACGCCCATAGATGCTCATGGTCCTTCTTTAAGGTAGTTTGAAAATATTCCAACACTTTAAATGAGTTATACATGATAAGTTACTTAAACAAACGAAATACAACTTAGGGATTTAGAAACAGTTAATGACACTTTCTTCATGAAATGAAAATACTTACGTGAAGCTGACAAGCGATTCTTCGAGACTGAAAAATAAGTGAAAACAACTTATTTAATCGTGATTCACTGGTTTAAATAACACGCACTTCAGCGATTATTTACAGTTTTTCCAATCTACAGTCCACGTTTTTATTTTCTATTTTAACAGGCTCTTAAGAAGCGTGATACTGCTGAAGTCTAGTTTATGATAGAGACATATATACAAAAAACGGACAAAATATTAAAAATTAAAACTCCCCAATAGTAAAGGGCACTACTAAATCACTAGGTCGAAAGATATGCAACATTGTGTACACAGTGTGCTATAAAATTAAACTAGGTTTAGTTACCTGCCCTTAGTCTACTTAATGACCCTTAACGTTAGATTAATATCAAAACTGTTCCATCAACGTAGTTTTCTTATACTGTAAATACCTACACATATATATATATATATATATATATATATATATATATATATATATATATATATCATTCTGATATCTTACTGCAAGGTTATAATGTATGCAAATACATGTATGTGTTTAATGAAATGTTCTTTGAACAGCATATTATAGTATCGTTCAGTTTCAATGTGTAATTACAGTAATATAGTTTTCTATTGATATTGATATTTGCCAATTGTTTTTTATTTAAACATATTTGTCTAACTTTGATCGTAAAACAAGTTCTTACAACTTAAAAAATCATCCTCGAAGTCTTCCTGGGAAGAACCAGTACTGATCATATGTAAATAAAGTATCCTGCTCAAGGACACCACACATAGCCGCGGCAGAGGATCGAACCGACGACCATCATATTTTAGGCCCGATGCTGTTCCATTGAACCACGCACTCCACACAACTTGTGCCAACAAAACATGAGTAATATGTCATTGAGTTAATAAACTATCAATGCACTGTGCAAACTGGCTTATTAAACCATAACATGAGATGTTGGTAGGATAGCGTACTCGAATAATTTAAATAATTAAATACAACCTGAAATATCATAACCTGTCATTAAAGCAACTATAAACTGACTACGAAACTGGCCCGAAAACTTTATGTGCAGCCACATTGAAAATCAAAAATGTTTAGACAAACCCTACTGGAGCAACGCTTTCTATCTCTTTAAATATATTATCAATATGTGGACACTGCATGAAAAAATAAGACAGACTTTTGTACAGCTATGCCCAGTTTTATTTTGTCTTTACATGCCTGTTTTTGTATGTGTTAAACTATGTTCTTTATTTATGTATCTTTATGTAAAATTGATTAATAAATGTGTGTAAATCAATTAGCATATGCTTATAACAAACGGCCTGAAGCATTATAAATGTTGAATTATATAGAATAACGAGCTTCAGAGTTTAGAAAGTATCAAAGGAAAATAATGTTATGACGGGGAATACTTTTAAGTAAAAGTGAATATCCCTACTTATCCCTAAACAAAAATCTAGGTTTCTGTTCATGTTTAGAACATTTACACACAATTTAAATAATCTGAATATTAAGCTTCGTGTTATGCCATCGAGAGCTAATAGACGATCAGTTAACCTAAACACTTTTTCCTTGGATCATGTCAGTCTAACCAATACTCGAGCAAACCCATCTCCGCGAGTTACTGATAACTGTTTCACTTGAATCAGTAGAGAGAATCGAATGACAATGAGACGCAATGTCGTATATCAAGCATCAGAGAGAGTGTGGCCGGGTGGGGATTCGAACACACGACCTCTAGATTGATAGTCAGGCACGCTACTTACTGAACAAACTAAAACAAATACCATTGAATATAAATCTACACAAATTCGACAAATCTATATTTCATAAAATCATATATTTAAGTAACAGTGACCATGACCCGATTTCAGTTTCGTGTAAGGTATTAATACTTAAGATTTATTTAAAATACATTAAAGGAAAAGTTATCGCGCAGAAACAAGTTCACGGTACAACCTAGGCATATTAAAGGACACTAGATTGATGGAAATATGTATCAAGTTTATAATTCAATATGACGCAAGCTACGGTAATAAATAGTATGTTTTACCATTGTCAAAAGATTTAGATTAATATGTTTTTTTTATTTATTAACCGGATGTTGATTAAAATGAAGTTTTTAATATAAATAAACACCCATAACTTTTTTAAATCTTTATTTCCTCGAAAAAATACAGGAGAGCATACAAACAATAATATACATTGATGACATTCAAAAAATTAAAAACGGTAATAATGCACAGACTGAATACATATATAAAGTAACGATAATTTGCAATTGAAAAACGGTATACAGTGAATTTGATAAATACGATATCATGCACGCACGCAGACACGCTCGCTCGCACACAAACTCTTTCACGCATGCATACACGTACGCACACTTATGCACACACATACAAATACAGACGCTCAAAATGAATTCTCTTCATATGAAATAACCCTATCGAAACGAAATACAATAACTATTTAAATGAAAAGCAAAATCCATTTGAATCGATAGTTGTACACATACCCTCTATAATATGGCTACTTAATCGAAACGAAAATAGGGTTAACAAAGAGAAAGTTTGATATGATTAAATAAGCCAGTTTGCACAATTTATATATATATATATATATATATATATATATATATATATATATCTGTCTTTTTCATTTAAGAATTATTTAATTTCTGTAAACATATGAATTTGTTGCACACGTGTTGGCATATACATTATATTGCAAAACAATTTTACACCAAACCTCATATATTGTTTTATCCTGTTTGCTATTGTTATAAATACATGATCGACTAAATAAGAAGATGGCACACTACACATTTGGAACAATATTGCTAAAATGGTAAATTTCTACACATTAGATATGCCATTGTATTACATGACTCTGTAAATAGCCTGTCAGTTTTATTCAGTTTCCAAAGTAAACACAAATCAAAGTTACAATGGATAAGATTGAACCTATTTAGAGATTAATCATTTTGACATATATTTAATAACTGTTTGTTTTTGAATCAATGAACAGCATTATTTACTATTTCTTTCCATTCAAATTTTGACGGAAAAACATTTGTCTGTGAGTATTCATTTAAGGGCAATGAAATATCTTTTTTTACAAATATTTTTTGATATCGGCAATGAAACCCTTAATTTTAGTAGGTATTAACTTACAGTCAAATAAACGATTAACAAATATTTGCTTTGCTATAAAATAGGGTTACAACCTACAGAGCTGACCTTCAAATATAAGGTTTTTTTTTATCAATTTCAAATTCCATTGATAGGCATCCTAACATTCTTTGTGCTACGTCTGTTCTTTTATACTTTGGTAATGACTGAATATATTTTAAACAGAACAAATGTGCTCTTTTAAGAGAAAGTACATGACCATTAATAAGATTACGCCATAACTCACATCCGTACCAACCTTTCGGCAAGACATCCGACTGATATATTTGTTTCGCCGTTGCTGGGGGAATTTCACCCGAGTTTACGCCACAATTTATCATATTTTAAAAGGTACTCCTAATTGTGTAGTTCGCTTCTTTTATAACGTCATTGTTATTTATCGAATTAATCGAACAGCATGCCTAAATGTGTATACTTCTCCACTTCATCTACTCTACTGTCCCCGAGTATCCATTGATGTGCTTTTGATTCATAATTGTTGCGTGACTAACCAAGTTTTAGATAAAGATATTAAAACCAGTTAATATTAAAAGCTGTGTGTAGTTCACACATAAAACTTATAACTTATCCATAAGATCATTAATAAAGAAGATGTACAAAAAAGGACTGAGAAACCCTCCCTGTCTGGAACCTTGTTATACTGGGAACCAGTCTAAAAAGTGACCTTGGTTTCAGACACGATTGTTATATTTGTATATAAATTAATAACAACTTTAAGAATGTATAACGGTAAACCAGATTTGAACAATATTACCATAACAGCATCATGCCAAACGGTATCAAATGCACGGCGTACATCTAGAAAAGCAATATTTAATTGACTCTCATTTTCTTAAGCGAAATAAGAGCATTCCCGTAGAACAAAAGAAGTTATCACGCAAACAATACCTTGCAACTTATTAAGTTTCTGATACCCACAATCGCGTTCAACTCTATCGAGTAGTACAGATTCATACAATTTTAAAAATACTGATTAGAAAGTAATTGCTCGATAGCTATTCGGGTCATTCTATGCCTTTTTACCACCTTTGTATAAAGTATCATTAAACATTTCTTCATTTCATTTGAGGTATGCGCATATGTAGTCATATTTTGAAATAATTTTGCTAAGAATTTCAGTACAATTTTACCACTATAGGTAATATTTTCGTAGTAAACATTATCACACCCGCAAGCTAATAAGTTAATACTTATAGACAGAATATGGTTGTATGTTACATGCGAAAGTAAGTTATTTATCGAGTGATATTCACTTTCTAGAATAAATAGGCTTCCAGAAGGAGGCAATAAGCTTCCAAAATGAGCCATTTCTGTTCTTTGGCCAAAACATTTTTCTCGATTTTTGTTAAAAGTATAAGATATTTTCTTAAGAATTTGATAATACTGTCCAATTCCAAAGTCACAGAAAAGTACATATTTTTTTTTTTTAATTAATATTGTCCAAAACTATTCAAAGATAATCATAAAACGTCTAAATAACGTCAATTAAAAACGTTATTAACGTCAACCTTAACGGTTAGATTTATCTTAAAAGATACAGTAACTTTCGTAATTAAGCTGGATAATTACCCAACATAAAATGGAAGTTTCAATCTTCAATAATGTGTGAATAAAGCGTGTAAATAAGCATACAGCCTCCTAACGTGAAAAGTACTGAATCTTTAAAATGACGTTAACACTGTGTTGCTGTATTCATTTATTTTTGTTTTGTATTATCGACTATACTTTTACAAATTTCCGGGGAAATCATAAACATCCAGAAATCCCACTATTTGAAATATAATGTTTATTTCTATTATTTCTATACTAAATGTCCTAATTCTACTTTAATGAAAAAATCTATAACATAATAGGAAACTTAATCAGTCTTTTACATACTTTTATATACGGTTTTACGATTCATGGTCAATACAAAGTACTAAAAACAACATAATAAAAGCCTTAATTAATAATCATCAAGCCTTCATATACCCTGAACTTGGAGCATTACACCACGTGATCTCCACATGCTCCTGACATGTGAACATACTCCAGTTTACCTGAACTGGGAGTTTTCAACTCATGTGAACCCAACATGCTCCTGTGACTCCAACAAGCTCCGAAACCGCGAACATGTTTCAATGTAAATAGGAGCCTCGCATTATGTAATGCTAATGAGTCAATGCTTCATCTTTAGCCAATCTGTCCTTAATTTGGACTACAGACCTGGAGATCACTAATGTATCTATGTAAGTCTGTAACAATATCATATTAACTTTTGATATTTGTCCAAAAGTTACACTTTCTTATTTAAAAAGCATGACTAAATTGAAAAGGTAATTGTTTCAAGTTTTGCCCTAAAAATAAACGTTATATGGTTGATTCGTTTTGATATTTAAAATATAATATGATTATTGAATAAAATCGATTAGAAATAATTTTAAATGCAAGAACATTGTTATTATTCAGTTTTACAAAATATAAAAATGTGTGTTTTTATGTACTGAGTGTAAACAAACTCAATATTATTGTAATGTTTAGCGTTTAACGTCTATAGTTCAGATCGGCTTGTCTCAACTACATCCGGGAATCATCGGATAACATGCATATAGTGTGTTTATAAAAGTTATCATACTGTTGTAATATTCCCATGTGGCACAGGGATATATCTGGGGATTGCCGCATGAGCGATCTGGATCTACCACAGCCATCAGTAATTTATATTTTTAATTTACCAGCAACACTATTTTCCAGAACAGTTGTCCATAAACGGCATTTGCTATCAAAAAAGGTTAAAACAAACAAAAGATTGACTTATCGGCACATATCTGGGAACCATTCTTAATCATCATATATATTCTATTGGCGTATATATTACTTTTTATGTTATTAGATTGTACAGTTATTGTTATAACAGTTACTATGTGATAGTGTTTTTATTTAACTTTCGTCAATTTCAAACAAAGCAAGAGCTTTCGGTAGGACGCCGCACTCGACTATTCAAAATACTCAAAAATAAAATTGCAAAGCAATCAAGAACTCAGTACTTCAATAAGAATATTTAGTGAACACCTAATGGAAACAATTTTCTTTAAAATGGGTAAAACTGATGAATAATGTTTTCAAGGTGTATAATGCAGTCAATATATATCCGCGACAGAGGACCAGGAGCATAACAAATGTCTTGTGGAAAAGAATAATGGGCTTCACTATTGAAAGTTATTAAAAGAAACTAAAAGTGACTGATGTTTGTTGTTGTTTTTTTATGTAATTTGATGACGTTGACCAATTAACCTCAACATTCAAAAAGTCGGATATTTTAAATCCCATGCAAGGTCTGGTAATAAGTAACGTGTGCACAAACATAAAACGTATCAGTCGACTGATGGAGTTATTGAGAAAAGTGTAACTTTGCTACACTTTTTAGTTAAAAAGGGCAATAACTCATGCACAGTTTGTGATGCGGAGTTGTGTTTCAATTCCGAGTAAGTTATTGTAATAAGAAGCAATTGAAGTAAATTGGACAATGTTTGTGTTAAACAGGTGATAAACGCTGCTGACGACGCTGACGAATAAGTGGTTACAAAATGCACGTGTTCATAAAGAGTCGAGCTAACTATTTCAAGCAGCATAACCAGTATTTGAAGATATTTCTTTTATAAAGAAAACTTCAGATTCAATCGTATCATTATACTCTTTCAATTCCGTCATCCTTTAGTATTAGCACGGTCGTCAGGTATGTGCAAATAGATAAATACAGATATAGACAGATATATATTTTTCAATCTGCTGTAACTTAACTTTTTTGATGATGTGAGAAGACGTTTATGGAAAAATAGTATCGTTATGGCAATAAACAAAAAGGAATATATTTGTCACAGGATTCGAATCCTGATCGTCCGCATCATAATCCAGAGATAAGACCACTACGCCCTGTAGGACTATCACACAATTTTAGAACGTTTACGATTTCAACTGAGAATATGTTATTTTAAATCATTTACTTTATTCCAACTCAAGTATCAGGTCTAATTCAAATATCAGCGATAATAGCGAACTTCAATACATGTTTTTGACGATAAACAACGGTATTTTTCAGCAGACAAGTTCCATATACAAGTTATGTATTAAAAGTGCAGAAACAATGATAATTCCGCTTAAAGAGGCATGACCTATCAGTCCGATACTTTTAGGATAAAATATTTAACACTGAATATTTAAATGTAATATATAAATAAAGTTATTTTATGCACTTTTTGTTAAGAAACATGTATTGTTTTCTGTTTCTGTAATGCGTGTTTTACAGTCAGAATGTTCATGTCGATTAAATTGCGTCCCGCGATAAATTCAATAGCATCAACTGTCCTAATTTCGATAATTTCCGAGCAAGTTGGTCGGAATGAATGCGCGCGCACACAAAATATAAAGGACAAGACAATCGGCACGACAGTCGTGTCGATTATTTTTCTTATTGGCACGACGGAATTATTTTAGTTTACATAGCACATAAGTGAGGAGAAATAACGAATTGAGGGAATCAATATTAGACAAGACATGGAAGGAGTAAACAAAAAGAACATAGACAAGACATGACCATACACGCAACCATAAAATCAAAAGACAAAATAGACTAATACAACATGCAGCAGTCAAGACAACACAATACAACCCCTCTGACAATACCAGTAAGGCTGCCATATGAAGACATCAGAATAACACAAATTGTCCAAGGCATAATAGGGATTTTAGTAATACATCGCTGACATACGCTTTATTAAGAGCAATAACTATTTGGTAAATTGTACGACTGCAGTTAGGTTTTTATTGGAAACAAATTATGGAAATACAACATCATGGTCTCTAAAACATATGCAAGCTTTTATTGAGAGCATGCTTTTTATAATACAGCAAACTAACTAAATCACCAGCATCATATGCACAGTATTTCCATGGAAACAATTAGGTTGTGCGGGCAGCATATTTTACAACCTGTGTTCCGGAACATGTTAAAACATCTGATTGGTGCATTATATAACAATGTAGAGAAAGCGTCAAATTTCGAAAGTTATGCAGATACTTGGAAAAATGAGTGTTGATATTATGTCCCTCGCAGTCATATCCAAATTTCGTTAGGACCAACTTGTTAACATCCGGATGGAAGCTCGTGTCAGCATTGAGAGTAGAAGAGAGCAGAAGTAAGAAACACTGTATAAAAAGAAAGAAACAGTAGAAAACGAGCAACAACAATTTCTCTCCCTTTCGTTCTTTCTTCCTCTCTATCTCTCTTTCTCTATCTCTTTCTCTTTCTCTTTTTCATTTATGTTTGTCACATATCAACCATTGTTTCCTATGAAATCCAACAATTAATTATATATTTTATAACACTCATGATAATAATGATATTACAACCATGATCGTCTTTGATTGGATGCCGATTCACCGAACCTTTATATTAATTCGCGTATTTAAAATTGAAATTATAACTCCAAATAACAAAAAAACATGCCTTACAGTAAGGTTATAAGGTATTCAGGTACGTGTATATTCAATGTTGAGTATTTTGAATAATATACAGTAGCATCTTGTAGTTTAAATATGTAATTATAACAGTAATCATGTTATATAGTTTTGAAAAAAAAATCATAAATGGATAAACAATAGAATTTTCCGTTTTCCCATACTTTTCCTGTGTAAAACTCCCCTAACAGGGCCCTATCAATTCAAGCCCATTTATTTGTAAAATTTTAAACCCATATTAATAGGGATGTCAACATGTATATCAAATATGAACACCTTTGACTGACCGGTTCTTGCGATGAAGATTTTTGTAAATGTTTTATTTTAACTCTTTTGTGACCCACAAATTTTATATTCCATGACTAAATACTGCTTCAAATCTCAAATTGAAAAATAACGTTAACCAAATGAATGGAAAAATGAGAATTTCTGTTTTCACACAGTTTCCCTATGTAAACGCTTAAGTCCTCTTACAGAGTCACTATGAATATCATTCCCTTAATTATTATCTTCATTCAAACTCTACACTTAGGGATAATTCCAAATGTGAACAGATTTGACTGACCGGTTCTTCAGAAAATTATTTTTGTCATTCCGATTTTTTATCAATTTTTGGGGCCTCTTCTGACCCCTTAAGATAGTGAAACCCAGTATTTTTTACAAATCTGAACCTCCTTGATCATACAATGCTTCGGTGAAAATATAGACAAAATCAGTTCCATTTTAAAAATATATATTTATATTTATCATAATGACGCGTGTCCCCTACTTTAATACTCTGTGTGGGGTCATTCTCAACTCTAGGGACACTATTTGTACAAATAATATAACTGTAGTTGGTTATCATTACTACATAAATATTTTCAAAATCTGTTTGGCGGTTCATGAGAAGAAGATTTTTAAGTTTTTAACATTTTTAGTATAGGTGGCCATCTTGAATTTCTGATGGAAAAAAAAAATCTTCTGTATACTCTCCTATACAATAGAAACATCCATGTGAAGATTGAGTTTAACTGGCCTAGTGGTTTGTTTCAGAGAAAGTGCTGTAAACGGACGACAGACGACGGACGACTGAAAACGAGCGTCGCATAAGCCCTTCCGGTCTTTGACCAATAGAACTAATAAATAAAAATCAATCTGGTTCATGATCCTTGTTTAAGGTAGTTTGAATATATTCCAATGATCAATTAATTTAACAAAGGAAATACCATCCAAGGACTTAGACTTAGAATTTACATAAAAGAAAAATACTAACCATCTGCAGAGATAGGCAAAAATATTAAAACAACTTCATTACTCGTGATTCACTGGTTTAAATAACACAAACAGCAGCATTTTTTTTAAAGTGTTCCTCCGTGGCCGAGTGGTTTAAGGCGCCGTCTCAAGATCACTTACCACTCACCCCTAAAGTCGTAGGTTCGATTCCCACTCGCTTCAAAAAAGATATTGTGAGAAAGTTTCCAGTTACTTACGAAAGGACGGTGGTTCTACTCAGTCTGACTCAGTCTGAGGTCTTCCGCAACCAGTAAAACTGGATATGCCATAATTAACCTGAAATGTGTTACCGCTGAAGTCCAATTCATGGTATAAGAAAGATATTATCCAAAAACAGAACACATATGAAAATAACTCCCTATTAGCAAAGGAAACTACTTAACCACTAGGTCCAATTATAAGCAACCTTGTGTAGACAGCTTACTATAAAATTAACTTCATACTGGGTTACTTAACAGCCCATAATCTACCCCATGGCACTTAACATTTGCTTATTATTAAAACTGTTCAATTAACGTTGTTTCCTGTTACTGTTAATGCCAAATTTAAATGTATACATGCTCGTATAAAAACATCTTTTTCTCTTTTCTTACTGTAAGGTTATAACGCATTCAAGTACGAGTATATTCAATGATGCATATTTTGAATAGCATAAGGTAGCATCGTTTAGTTTAAATCTGTAATTATAATTGTTATCATGTAATATATATTTAATTTAACTAATGATAACCTAAACCAGCATAACCTGTCTTAAAAGCAAGTTAAATCTGACTAAGAAACTGTTACGAAAATACACCTGTGTACAGCCGCATTTAAAACTAAAATATATGTTAACCTATTTTACAGGAGAAATGCTCAATTGTTTTATTTCTTCATCTCTTTTAATATAATAACAATGTGTAGACACTGCGTGAAAAAGCAAACGAATTAAAATAACATAATAAATTGATCTTTAAAATCTTTTCATTATTTTTTAATAAACAATTTAGATTAAAAGCTTTGCCATTCAATCATTTGCAAATTCAAATTTAATTAATAAGACATACTTGTGTACCGTTATTTCGATTTTTATATTTGGTTGACTTGTCTACTTTTGTATATGGTGCCATAGTTCTGACAGTCTGGTAGTCAGGTAGTCACTTCATTATGTCGACATCACGAACGTGACTAAATGTGTAAATCTAATGTGACTAAAGAGGCGTCCTGTCACTAACTTCTTAGTTAATGATAATCAACTGGAAACGTCAACTTATTCAATATGGATTGACCTGCATCAACGAGGGGAAATACTTATATAGTTAGCCCATTAACCCTGATGTCGATACCAGGAGGTTGATGTCAACATCAGTAGATAAGACCTCTAGATTGATAGTCGGACACGCTACCGGCTGAGCTAACCAGTTCAACACAATATCATTTAATATACACAATTTCATCAAATGTATTCAAAAAAACTAAAGTTATTAAACCGAAACCTTTTTCAGTGACGTTAACCTTGATCGGATTAACCAAGCAGAATTCCATATAATGCTAGTACTTTATACACACAATTTCATCAAATATCTTAACGAAAATTAATAAAAGTTATTGAACGGAAACAGTTGTATATATTTTAGTACGATGAATTCAATATGAAGCAAGCTCTAGTAATAAACAACATTTTGTTCCATTGTGAAATAATTAGCTTAATATGTTTATTTTGGGTTATTGACCGGGTGTTGTTTAAAATGAAATGTTTAACATTATAAATAAACATCCATAACTCACAAGGTCTAGTAATATCTAACATTTAATTAAGTTTATAGAACTCTTTTTAAACGGCTTCTGTGATTGGCCTTCATAGAAAAAAGAACGTATATTTAACATGTTTTGTTTTTTAACATGTAAAAGTTTTATTTCTCTTACTAAATATGTTATTATACTTTTGGCATAAATATGCATTTCATTAATTATATACTTATCTGTAAGGTTTGTGAAGGTATGGTTCACAAACCTATGACGGGGTAAATCACTGGATCACCAATAATTTAGGGGTTTAAATCAGAAATAATAAAAAAAATAAATTTTAATTTGCATATATATCTTAAAAGAGTTAGGTAACGACAGTTGGAGTTAATGAGAGAGCGCTGATTAGTATACATTTAGCTATTAAATGTTCATAAAATTTGAATCGCAGAGTTAAATTTCAATACCATGCAAAATTTAAGTAACTAGGACAACGTTTGTTCGAGTTGAGCGGGTTTAACATGTGGTATGTCGATGCTGACATTGACGATGGGTGATTACAAAAATAAACTTATTTAAACACCTAACGTTAACTTTATTTATTTATTTTAATTAGATTGTGAAACACGCTATGCTAGTCGTGATCGATGTATCATGGGTAGAACCAGTACTAAGCATAAGCTCAAGATCAAGGACACCACAAATAGCCGTAAAGCAGAATCGAACGCACGACCCTCCAATCATGGGCCCGATTCTCAACCACTGGACCAAGACTCCACGTAGTTCATTCTCAACTCTTAAAATAACAATTAGCAAGCACCTAAAAATAACGTACAATACAATGATTATACCGACACACAGTAAGATGATGAAAGAATAGTAAATGATCACTATTGCAACACATAATAGATTACCCTCTTACCTGGTACTGAAGTGTTCCATCTATTTCTGTCTATAAAATATAAACAAAGACTGTAAAATAACAGTCCTCTGTGAAACATGAAAAAAAAAAGTGAAATATTTCTTTTAGAATTTGATAATACCCTCAAATTCCAAAGTCACAAAAAAGTACACATTTAATTTTTTTTTTTTCTTTAATTTTTTCTATTTAGTTTTGTTCAAAACACTTAACGCAAGATAATTTAAAAACGTCTAAATAACGTCAATTAAAAATGTTATAAACGTCAACCTTAATAGTAAAATTTATCTTTAAATCAGTGTGAATTTTTTTTTAGATAAGGCTGTATAATTAAGCATACAGTCGCCTAACGTGAACAGTACCGAATCTTTGAAATGACGTGAAGACGGTGTATATTGTACTCATTTATTTTTTGTTGTTTCATCGACTAAATCATACTTGACCAAAAGTTACATATTGTTTTTAAAAAAATTAGGACTAAATTGAAAAAAAGTTTTACATTATGCTCTAATAAATATTTTATGATTGAAAAATTTTGAAATTTAAAAATTGATTATTGAAATAAATCGTTTATGAATGAATTATAAATGCGAGAGCAATTGTCGGCAACATTGTTATTTTGTTGGTTTTTTCTACAACATAAAAGTGTGCGTTTAAATGTACTGAGTGTTTAAAATAATCAAACTCAACTCAGTTATTGTCATTAGAGTTTATGGTATTGTCTTTAGCATAAGCTGCCAATGGTGATAGAAGGACACATCTTATATGTGTTTTAAATCCAATGAAGCCCATGATAACTCACGAAAATGCTTGTCGTTCATATTTCTTCATATGAATGATCGACGACGATCAAAATATCGAAGTAGCACATTTCAAAATGGAAGGGGGTATTCATTAAGCTAAGGTGGAGGTGAGGGGTTGGGGTATTGTAGAGTTACCCCCCCCCCCCCCCCTTTGAAAATCTGCAGATATAAGCTGAATTTCTATTTATAAATCATATTAGAAAAAAAATAAGTTGCATGAGTAGTTCAATTAATAAGGTTTCAATATATATGTCTATTTCATTTGACAAACTTATCATGCTATTGATCTAGTGTGAGATTGTGTCTCTAGTACACAGGTTGGCACATTTCGATGTAAAGCAATATTTAATTTAACCCACGTATTAATTACGTTAAACACATGTTCTATGACAAGTTTATTGAATTAGTATTTTATAAGTTAATGATAATATTAAATATGTAGTGAACTGCAACCTGCGTTAGACAGGTTTTGCATATTATTGATATATAAGAATTATATTATAATTTTATGTTGAATGCTGTACTTATGAATGTCGTCATCAATAACGGGGTTTGTATTATCAATGTACATTAATATGCTGAATATTATCAAAACGATAGGTAATCTCAGAATAATTTTTGTTAGCGTATTTTAAGTACATCGTTTTACACACATTTTAACCAAATATGCTAGTTTATGTGGTCTGAATAACTGGGTCAGCTAGTACATTATAGCCACGTATATCGTCAGATAGTACAGGTTTGTCAAACTTATCGCTAGATAGATAGGGATAAAACATTTTAATATATTTTTACATATTCATTTTTGGATTAAAGAATAAGTCATTTTGACTTGATTTCATAAAATTTCGCTGAGTAAACAGCATTTTAGAAAAAAGTAAAGGGGTTTATTGTTGAAAAACTAACCATATTTTTCATGTAGCCTTTCAGTACATTTTGAATAGTACGATGTCTGAGTGACTGGTTAATTGACGGGTTTGTTGAGGATTCACCTTTGGTATGTGGTTATTTTCGTATATATAAACACGTGTGATTACTACTATTTCGGTCAGTTAGCAAATTCCACCATGCGGAAACGTTGTGATAAGGAGTGAAAACAGCATTATAACTTAACCACAGCATATGGTATCTGAGTGCGTACTTTATATATTATGGTTTCTACAGTTGTGAAATTTAAATGTCCGATAGCTATATTTCAACAAAATCAGATTTATATAAATTTTGTATAAATTGTTGGTATATATTCAGACTAGAATGTAGTCAATTTAATTTCATATCCGCAGAATTGAGAGTTGATTTAGGATATAGGTCGAGGAATCCGGGAACGTACTTTGAGATGCTTATATTGTGTTTACAATGAAGTATTTCAAATGTAAGATATGTGTAATTAAATTGTGTTTATTCTGTTGTTGTTATTTTTTGGCAAAGCAAATAAATACAGAAATTGTCCGTCAGTGTTTAAATTGTATAATGTGGAACTACGTAGAGATGCATATGCTACCATGAGATTTCATAGACTGAGATATATGAATGTCATTCATTAACGTTGCAGAGCAGTTTGTATCGCGACATCAGTTAAACACTAGTGAGTAGCAGTTTGAATCGCGACATCAGTTAAACACTAGTGAGTAGCAGTTTGAATCGCGACATCAGTTAAACACTAGTGAGTAGCAGTTTGAATCGCGACATCAGTTAAACACTAGTGAGTAGCAGTTTGTATCGCGACATCAGTTAAACACTAGTGCGTAGCAGTATCAGTTAAACACTAGTGAGTAGCAGTTTGAATCGTGACATCAGTTAAACACTAGTGAGTAGCAGTTTGTATCGCGACATCAGTTAAACACTAGTGCGTAGCAGTATCAGTTAAACACTAGTGAGTAGCAGTTTGAATCGTGACATCAGTTAAACACTAGTGAGTAGCAGTTTGAATTACGACATCAGTTAAACACTAGTGAGTGCCAGTTTGAATCGCGACATCAGTTAAACTGAAGCTTAGTTGTGTTGACACGTGAAATTATAGCATAAAACATTATTATACCTGTAATTATTTTTCATGTTGAATTAATCTCGTTAATTTGTATTTATTGTAAAATTGTATATTCATAATTATATTTATGTAAAAATAAAATTGTTCTTTATTGTACAGTTTATTCTACCCTAGTGAGTTGTCGGCCCTTGGTCATTTTGCTACAAACATTATTTATTATAGAAATATGTAACTACGTAGATGTGCGTATGCATGTATATGCAGGTAGATCCGTATAGTTTCACCGTTTATTAATACATTTGATTATTATTTAAACCCCAAACTTTTCTATAAAAAGAAACGGGAGGAGCCTAATTTCAAATGGTGGCACTTCCTTGCAACAATGTTGAATTGGGAGATGTTTTTTCTGTAAAACATAGAAACAAAGTTGTCATTATTTTCAAAAAGAAGTGCAGTTGTAGGGACATATTTTGGCTTTATAAAAATGCCCTTTATTCACAAAAGCTCCCTGAAACAAAGTAATAGTAGTCCTTACAAAATTGAAATATCAAGGAAAATTTGCTAAATATTTGAATTTTGAACCCGTTTGACCCTTGTCACGAGGTGTAAACAGCAACACTTGCTTGGGGATGTGTATACCCCACTTGTGAGGAACCATGCAGTGTTTGATATCTCAGAGTAGAATAATGTGTTTGACTTTTTAGTTTGTGAATTACATGTTTGCAAAGATTAAAGCAACACATCCACGTTTGAACTTTAAAAAAAAAATTAATTGAGTTATGAGCACATTTCCCATACAAACATATGATCAATTAGCTGTATATGAGCCTATAAACACAATCCCGAACAAAATGATGCCCAAATTATAATGCGTGACTAACACTTTATAAAACAAGCGTGTAACTCACCCGAGTCAAAAAAAATTGTCAAAATGACTTTCAAGGGAGGTAAAGTACACTACGCACTAAAATGTGAAGTTTTTTAATACGATTCGCATAATTCAATTTGAAGCCAAGTTGGAATCCTCGGCAATTTAAAAATAATTTATAAAACGTTTGTCACGCTTTATAATTTGGACATCTTTTTTTATAATTCTAAAGCGTTCTGGATAGTGTTTGTTAGCACATATACAGCTCAGTGACCATATATTTATGTATGGGAAATGTGCTCACAACTCAATTGAAAAACTTTTTAAAAAAGTTTAAACGTGGATGTGTTGCTTTAATCTTCATAATATTTCTGCCTTTTTCATATTACAAACAAATGATTATACATTGTAGTTTATGGCTTATCTCAGATATATGCATACATGCTTTTTTATTTGGATGCAAATAAGTAACCATTCACACTAACCTTGTTTGAACATTGTTCTGAATCCCATAATTCACAATAGCTTCCTTTTGGAAATAACTTTAAGTTTTGTTTTTTTAAGCAAATTAATGTCATTTTATTGTTTTTTACAGTTCTTATATCACAGCCTTCAATGAAAACCATTAAGTGCTATATAGGCGGCATTGGATGTTTGTGTATGAACCATGATAGGTTCAAAACACAACTTGGCATAATTTAGATCTTGGTTGGTTCAATATCCTTTGCTGTTTTTCCTTACATAATTAAGTAGGAACCAAACTCCTACATTTGAAAACAAATTCTAGTATTTTCTGTATCTAAGTTTTGGTAAATGACTGTTTCTTTGATTAGGAAATGAAAATTCACCTAGCCAAAACTGATGTTAAAATGTTATTAACGGACATGAATAATATCCATAACTGTTCTACAGGAATGTATTTATTTTCATCATCATAATCACTTCCCCCATCTGTGCCTCAATGTTTGTCCTGAATGCCATCTGACAATAAATCTGATATTAACCTTAAATTGACTGTTTTGTAATAAAATAAATCGATAATAAATGTAATGTTTTGCTCACTTTAATCAAATTTAAATAGCCTTCTGTCTCATGAAATTAGGTGGCTACTATTTTCATACAACTGGTGCAATGTTTATAGTTTACACCCCTTCTTCCCTGGAATATAAAATAAGTATTTCCAACTATCCGGAATATATATAAGTTTATTTCCCATTGTTCGGAATGTATTTCATCGTAAATATTTCCAATTATCCGGCATATCTATAAACAATCCTTTCCGATATTCCGGAATGTACTGTATTGGCAAAAGTGTCCGATTGTTTCGAATATCTATAAGAAAAATCATTTCCGGGATATATTACACTGGAAAAGTGTGTCCGATTGTCTGGATTATCTATATAAAAGTAATTTCTGATTATCCGGAAGTTACTTCTCTAAAATATTCGATTGTTCGGAAATTCTACATGATAATCATATTGCCAAGTGTCCGGAATAAACTACATTGTTAAATGTGCCGTCAAATAAATTATATGTTATTAGATTAAAATATTTCCAAAAGTCCGGAATATCAAATATTGAATGAAATTAGCCATGTCAAATTTTTTATCAAACAAAATAGATTATGAAATAAATTGATAAAAGTGTAGCAATCTTCGTTATATTTTATGTCGCTTTAAAGGGCACTTAATAACTGTGATAAAGATAAAGTCAGGTATTCAATACAAGTACCTGCTTCCCTGAATTATCAGAATACAGACTACAGATGACGTGTATATATATTTTTTTGCATTATGAGATTCTGCAGTTATTGTTATAACATTATTTAATGTGATATTGTTTTTATTCAACTTTCGTTATTTTCAAACAAAGCAAGACATACCCGTAGGACGTTGCACTTGACTATTTCAAAATACTTAAAAACAATATTGAAAAGCAATCAATACATCAATAAGTTAATGAATTTCTTAGAAATGGGTATAGCTGATGAACAGAGTATTCAAATTGTATAAATCAGTGGAAATATGACCATAACAGAGATCAGAAGCATAACAAATGTTTTTTTAAATGAATAATGAGCTCTGGAATTTGGATAATATCGTAGGAAATTAAAGTTATTGAGAGGAAACTGTTTTTTTAATGTAATCACAATGGCCAGCTCATTTCAAATGTCTGTATCTCATTCAATTGATAATGAGTTTTTAATTATGTTTTCCAGTTTCGAAAGCAAGGTATCTTTCTTAACATATACTAACATAATTAAAATATGTTAACAGTTAAAGAAGTTAATAAGCACCGCCAGCTACCATTTCTAAAACTTTTCTTACTCTCTATCAGTTTTACTTGTTATACTGTACACAATAGCCAGTCTACCTATATGAACCCGTCCAGTGGAGTTTGAGTATCCAACTTTGATTAGTTTACTCTGTCACATATGCTCGGTACTGTGTGCAGATGGCGCATTATAGTCGCGCATTAAATTTTTAATTTATAATGGTTCATTTAGGTCCAAGTCTATAAAAATATTTTTTGAAAAAATAATATACGGTTCTTTTTGCTAAATATTCACGATCTTAAGCTTTTCAATGCGGTTCAAATGGATCCTTTTTTTCACCGCGCATTCACTCTTACATAGGAGTTATTTGCACTTTTTCGATAGCAACCAGGCGAATATGGAGCTAATCAGATATCCAGCATTGAAATACATACTGTCTGTAGAGAAGAAACATATTTAAACACAAAATACAAATCAGAGATATAGAAACGATTCCTGAAATTACCGACATAATATAAACACGTCTTACAGTGTCCATAGCAGAGCCAATTTTGAGCGCCTGAATATGGATTCACATAATTACATAATGCAGAGGCGATGGTTTAAAATGTTTCTCCCATCCACAGTCACTTGATTTGTCAACATTTTCTTTAGAGGTGCGGTATTGTTAAAATAAGTTGTGTCAATACCAAGGTCAATGAATTTTTAAAAAAATGATGAAACTTACGTGAAATTAAAGCAAAACGTAGTAACCAGTATATATATACGTATCCGCCTGGACAGAAGAAAGAGCTATGAAAATTATTAATGGAAACTATATTTTTAGAAGAAATCGTGTTTTTTATCTTTAGTAATGACCATATTTGCAAATTATCCTCAAAACCAATAGAAAGGACAATTTAGTACAGAATAACAGAATAACAGATTTTTGGTGCTTTCACACTTTGACTTACATCAATTTTCTAAGTCTCATTCGATTCCCTGATGTACTCTTAAATATCACAGCAAGAATTTGATAATGTACATAATCAAAAGGTCAAAACTCTGTTGAAATTAATTAATCGGAATGAGGAAAATAAGCACCACTTGGTAGTGATGCAATCTGGAACGTTTTACAAAACATTTTAGAGAAATAGCATGGACAAGGATTTAGTAATGGACGGATTCAAAGTGCAATATATCTGTAAAAAAAGTCAAGAAACCGAAGAACAAAGACAATAGGCTGCAGCGAAATTGCGTAGACAAACGAAAAAGAAGAAGCAAATCAATTATTTGGTAATTTGCAACATCAAATGACCATAACTTTGTGGAAATTCATCGAAACACATTCATCAAACTTAAACAAGACAATATGCATATCTCCACTTTTTAGTGGTGCATCCCATCAAGTTAAGTAAAATGCCAACCTGATATTATAGAGAAATAGCGCTGACAAAAAATAAGAGGACCAAAATGGGCTTAAGTCGCTCACATTATTTCACCTTGTTTCACCTATCACTTCTTTTCAAAGCTTGATAATTCGTTGTGTTCACATAGTATTTCTACGTAAAACAACAAAGTCTAGGTCCCAAGAACATTAGCTTCTTTATTTGAACAAACTTGAAAACAAACCTTACTGGTACGAACAACTATATCAAATATGAACACATTATCTGATTTGATCATGTGTCCCTGCTTGCCCGTATAAGTATTACATCCTTAAAGTACACAGTCTACACAGCATAAGCTAAACAATCCCCACCCCATTGAACCCTAGCCAGTTTAATTGTTTTTGATAAATATATTTTCAATTTTTATTCCTTTTTGTGCCCTTGCTGACCCTTATGTTTATTAAATATAATTTAAAGGATCCAGTTTCTACTGAATGACTATAAATGCTCCAGATATCAAGATGTTTAAATAATAACAAAACTAGATGGGAAAAACATAATTCCTGATTTCCTACAGTATTCTTTAAAATCAAAGTACCCTAATGCAACAATGCCTATTCATTTAAACAAAGTTGAAACTAAACGGCATAATACCACCATTGAAAAAAGAAAGTG
Organism: Panopea generosa; assembly: GCA_029582155.1. Classification (NCBI taxonomy): domain Eukaryota; kingdom Metazoa; phylum Mollusca; class Bivalvia; order Adapedonta; family Hiatellidae; genus Panopea; species Panopea generosa. Next base: position 18,865,822 of record CM055902.1, read on the forward strand.
CTTCTCTGGGGTAGACTCATTACGGCTGTTATAAAATTAATAATCCTCGTTTTTTCTTCTTTAAAAATGTATTTTGAACATTTGACAGCATTGTCATGTTTGAATTGTGAATTTAGAAAAAAAATTATGCTTGTAAATTGGGATACGAATACATGATTTCGGAAGTCTACCTTCACTTCGTCAACAGTGTACACACTGAGCAAAACAATTCTTATATGACACATGTACGAAAGACAGGCGGGGACTTCATATTTCACTCTTCACACTTCATATTTCACACTTCACATTTCACACTTCACACTTCACATTTCATACTTCACATTTCACACTTCACATTTCACACTTCACATACTTAATGTATCACAATCAAATGATAGCAGTAAACCTAAAATATAATATTTTGAAGATTAAAATCAACCAAAGGTAACGAGTAGCTAAGTTAAGAACAGCTGTACTCTAAAAGTCAATGATTTAACAGTATTAAATATAGAATTTTAAATATATATTGTCATAATTTAACTTTGCTAAACACTTCACAAACTATATTCATTATTCACATAGTAATACATAGTCATTCTCCTCCTCGCAATAATCATGCTTATCTTCATCCTGACACCCATATTATGTTTATCGTAGCATAAAAGCATGGGAATGTACAGGTAATAAAATTATAATTATCTTTGAAATGTATAAAGTAATCATCATCATCATCATCATCATAATCATAATCGTTCTCATCAGTTAATTATAATGGCATTCCCTTAACTATCATCATCCTCATCAGTTTAGTATAATCCCTCAGCTGTCATAATTGATATCATCCCCGTCATCAGTAACGTATAATGACATTCTCTCAGCTGTCATAGCTGATATCATCATCATCAGTAAAATATGAAATGTGAAATGTGAAATATGAAGTATGAAATGTGAAGTGTGAAATATGAAGTGTGAAATGTGAAGTGTGAAATGTGACGTATGAAATGTGTTATGTGAAGTGTTAAGTCTGAAATGTGGAGTGTGAAATGTGAAGTGTGAATTGCACAATGTGATGTATCAAATGTGAAGTGTGAAGTGTGAAATGTAAAGTGTGAAATTTCAACCAAATGTATTGTATATAGTAAATAAGTGGTATGAAGTGTGAAGTGTGAAGTCCCCGCCGATCTTTCGTACACATGACCCCTACTTTTCTCATCATATTTTGATAGTGCAGAGGTTGACAAACAGTAAAATATAAGTGTCACTTCTTCCATTTGGGTCTCTCTATGAATGACAAGCCTTCAAACTTTTTATTATTTACTAAAGAATAAAGAACAAAAATCCATGGTGGGTTTACACCTATAAGGGATAATTAAAATGAAAGAATTGGTCTCATAACTTCTTTGGCAGAATACTTTTAAATGTTCACAATGTTATCCCGTTTTGGGCCCCTATTGCTATCTAATTAATATTAAATCGCTTTTAAAGGACCCAGTCTCAATTGTTGTGACTAAAAATACTTCAGACCTTAATATGATTGAAAAAACAAACAAATATGGATACGAAATAATTACCTACTTCTTAAAGTATCCCTGTTTAAAATTTAAAGTCCACATACTTGGCCCTCAATAAACCTCTTTTCAAGGGAATCATTTATATGAAACATAAACACATTAACCTAGTCGATTCTTCAGAAGAAAAGTTTCGAATATTCATAATTTTATCCCTTTTATGGCCCCTGTTGGCCCCTGTTGACACCTTATGGATAAAAAGTCCCCATACTTTCGCCCCCCCCCCCCCCGTATGGATACTAAATCCTCTTTGAAGGACCTAGTCGCAACTCTTATAACAAAACAATTCGTTAGACTTCATTAAACATTGGAAGTAATTTCGACTTAACAATAACACTGGGGTAACAGGCGGTGCTCACTTTATTACGTTTTTTTTAATATAATTTTGTGCATTTACCTTATTAATATCATATTTTTGTGCTGTGAGAACAATGTATAAAAAATAGTAAAGCTTCTTACTGGCAGAATCAATAATACCCAAATTGGTATTTACAGAAGTCACTCAAACCTGAATTGAACTATATCAAACAATTGCTCAAGGAAATAATATATACAAATTCTATATAAATCCTTGGAAAGAATTACAATATATCAGAAATCAATATTTGCCATGGCAACGTTTGAAATAGGTACGAAAGTCTAATAAATGATCAGATCAGTGACTTAATTATGTGTACAAAACTCGTATGACGACAGATGACTGTTTCGTACATGATTCCACTACGGTTTCGCAAGAGAATTTCGATTTAGTTTCCAAGAAATTATATTTTCCCGTTGACCACTTTCATGACAAATTGAAATCAATTGTAGAACGAGCGATTTTATTGGCCGGGACACATATTATCGACTAATTTAATCGCCCGCGAGAGCTAGCTTTAAATAAAATTCTTTGAAACAAAAGCAAATAAACGTACAGGAATACTATCGTGATTGAGTTGTTTACGTGTCTATTTTAAAACTTTCAAATCTTTTTGAGCATTTGCAATAACACTATCCTAAATTTAGTCCAATCCTTAAAGAATGTATAGTTTTTACTTATTTATTTTAATTCGAGGAAGACACCTAATGTTTACCACACATAGCCATGGTGGAGAATCGTTCCCACGATCCATCTAACCGGGGTTCGATGCCCTTGTTGTATTGTTTTTAGCATACACAGTCAATGGTGACCTAAGAACTCTATGTACTAGCTTAGTTTTAGTAATGCTGGTTTAGTATGTGTAATAAACAAAATTCAATCTGGAAGTTCATGGTCCTTAAGGTCGTTTGAAGATATTCCAACACTTCGAATAAATATTGACTAATCAACAATTTAACAAATGAAATGCAATTCAGTGATTTAGAAACAGTTAATAACATATCTATATGAAAGGAAAATACTAATTGTATGCAGGGACGCGCTGTGTTCTGTCTGGAAATATGTTAAAACAACTTCTTACTCGTGATTCACTGGTTTAAATAATATAGAGAGCAGCGATTGTTTACAGTATTTTCAAATATACTGTCACTTGACTTTATTTTCTATTTCAACGGGCTCTTAAGAAGTACAATACTGGTCAATTCCAATTATAGTTAGAAATATAATTATATACAAAAACAGAATAAATATTGAAAATAGAAACTCCAGTATAGCAAAAGTAACTATTAGACCGTTTGATCTAAAGATGAACCACAAACCACATTGTGTACACAGCGTGCTATAAAATTAAACTAATACTGGTTCAGTTTCCTGTCCCTAGTCTACTCAATGACCCTTAACATTAGATTATTATTCAAACTATTCCATCAACGTAATTTCCAGTTACTGTTTATATCTAATTTATATGTATACATACTCTTATATAAATATATCATTCTGTTTCCTTTCTGTAAGGTTATAATGTATGCAAGTATGAGTATATTCAATGATGCGTATTTTGAATAATTGCAGTAGCATCGTTTAGTCTAGATATGTAATTATAATAGCAATCATATAATATCGTTTTAATTTAAAGACCATTTCTAGAATTTTCATGTGCGCCGATTCCGCGCATAAAGGGAAACAACTTTTTATAATTGTCTCAATGTTTCGACTACTCAGTATATATAAAGAAATGACAATGAAAGATGCAAAAGGTCGGTTTACAATAAAAACAGGTATTAAAATTAGAACGGAGAAACTTCTGATCAGTATCAATCAACGACAGAGTTCTCCTTCACCAGTTAGCTCAGCCAGTGTCACTACAAACTATTTTACTACATCTGACTATATTTCGGATGGCATTCTCATTTACTGATACGCCTGGCACCGATCTCATTTATTGTGTTCAATATATGCGATATGCAAACCGGTATAAAATAATATTGAATATGAATATAAAATACTAAAGAAATATTATTATTTATACAAATATATGTTTTAGGTATAAAAACATTACTTTTGCAATTGCATTTTATTTAAAGATGGCTTATTTAAAGAGCTATTTTTCTCCAACAACATAGTGTATTTTTATTTATTTTAAATATCATTATAATTTGTAAAAGAGTGTATTTTGTGAGGTTTTAAACAAGTTCTATCGATACACTATACCAAAATATTAAAAAAATGCTTTATTTTTGCAAAATTGAATAAAACATTGACACTCGATCGAAATGATTTTGATTTTAAAAACCCTAAACATTTAAATTAAAGCTACAATTTGCATTTTCCATGACAACTGTTATTACATGCATGACTCTTTGTATTTGTTTTAAATAAGTACTATATGTAAACAATTTCAAATATTGTTTTCACATTGCTTGTAAAACCTACATTTTTTCGTCAAATTACAAGGACAGGAGTGTTGTTGAGCAGGTAACAACAAAACACCTGTATTTCAATATATACTTTTTATTTCTGATATTGCATGAACATACATTTAACTTAAATACTTTGAAGTTTAATAAAATTATATCCATAAAAAAATGACAAAAACTATAGAAATCATCTTTAACTATTGATATTTGCCAATTGGATTTTAACATTAAGTCGATTATGAAACAAGTTCTTACAACTTAGAAACATCATTCTGGAAGTCTTCCTAGGTAGAACCAGTATATAACAGGCTTTATCAACCAGTTTATCGCTTATTGATGTTACCATAACTGGTTTAATTAGTGATTAATTCAAGAAGGATATATAACCATAATGAGTGAGGTTAGATGTCGACATCATACGTTCCTGGTGCCAATTTAATGAATTGGTTATGAGAAAATCAGGCAGGCAACCACATCTGTATGTGTTAAAATATTTTCTTTATACCATGTATCGCTACGTCAAAAATGATTAATAAATGGGTTATCAAATGCTAGTTAAAGAGAACAAAACATGTGTAAATATGTCAAAATATGCCCATAACAAACGGTCAGAAGCATTACAAATGTTTTACTAAATGGAATAAAAAGTTTCAGAGTTCTTATTCGGTATAAACATGAAGCTAGTGGAGGTATTGCGTGATAAAATAAGCCCAACAACTGACATATTGATCCAGTCGTTGTGGAATAAGACCCTTTTCAAACATATGTTCAATTCATAATATATAACAAAACAAAAGTGACAAACATATGTTAGTAAAGGCCTTTTGTTTCAAGACACATTCCGCATACCCTAACTGTATTAAGACACCCGCTGTGCAAATACTATAGCGAATATTCCTATATGGTATAAATAGGAAGCTAGAGGAGGTATTGCATGACAAAATAAGCCCAACAACTGAAATATTGAGCCAGTCGCTCTGGAATAAGACCTTAAGTTTTCAAATCGCCCATTTATGGGCTAAAACGTTTAGTCGAAAATAATGTGGCACATTTCAACGGGTTATTACAGGAATAAAACGACCCAACACAACTGTAGCCTGGTATGACAACATGTTTCATGGAAAATCAACAAGTCTTTCGTGATCACTTACTTATTTCAATATCATCTAGAACAGCTGATGGAACCTATTTTCTAATCCATAACAAACATATTGAACAAAATCTGCTGTTTCCGATTTGAATTCTGTATTGTACATAAAGTGTGCTGATTGGTCCTAAAATACACACCCCTGAGGAAGGACCAATCAGTGTGCTTGATACAAAACCTACGTATTGGTCAGAAAAATGCAATGCATTTTCAATAAACAAAGCAAATTATAGAAATTGGTCTCATGAATTGTACATCGAAAAACGCAACACTCAGACAAACAGTAATAAAATATTGAGTTTTGGATTTGATGATATAAAATCTTATTACCTTCCCTGGACATAATCATCAAAATCTATTGCAATTATCAGTTATTTATATTGATTTGAAACATACAGCCCCTGTTACCTGTTGTATAGCCTCCTTGCTCATTGAGACACGCACGACAGCGACTTATCGGCTTGTGGTTCGCTGATTTCAATAATTTAGTTGCGGAATTGAAAGAAAATACCATAAAAAACAATCTGAATATCAAATTAGAAATAAACCAATTTTTATAATCAATAACTGCATCGATACAATATTATAAATACTATTAGATCAAAGTTTCCAACTGGATAAACAGAACGCAAACAATGAAGGAAACGTGTAGAATTGGTTTATTTATTACTTATTATTATTATGGGATATGATTAAATGTTTAATACCCCTCATACCCATGAGCACCGGCGATTTAAAATATAATTATTTAATTAATATTGATTTAGTTTCAGGATTTTAGTACACCACATAGCAGTTAACAGTTGAGTTATTGATCATTAAAGCCATTCCATGTTTTTCAGATACTTTAGATACTTTGATAATTTGTTTAAAAAAGGGAAATAGTAATACATGTATATTTGGGGCAACACATTTCTCGTACATCGGATTCAGGAATCAGATGGGTTTAATTGGTAGAAGTATGAAGTTATGATAATGTATACTATGCATCAACACATTTAACGTTGATAACATTAAGCTGTTTTTTATGGAAGTAAAAGCATAATAGTCATAGTACGTCGATACGACAGCACGAGTTACTACTTCTAAATACTCAAAATCAAGTTACATTCTTGTTCAAGTAATTTAATAAACACGTCACACAATTAAATTTCCTAAAATCCGATAAAACTCTAGGCCCGATGCTGTACCATTGAACCACGCACTCCACACAACTTTTGCCAACAAAACATGAGTAATATGTCTTTGAATTAATAAACTATCAATATATTTTGCAAACTGGCTTATTAAACCATAACATGAGATGTTGGTAGGATAGAGTACTTGAATACTTTAAATAATTAAATGCAACCTAAAATATCATAACCTGTCATAAAATCTACTTTAAACTGACTACGAAACTGGCACAAAAACTTATGTGCAGCCACATTTAAAATCAAAAATGTTTAGACAAACCCTACTGGAAAAATGCTTTCTATCTCTTTAAAAATATTATCAATGTGTGGACACTGCATGAAATAATAAGACATACTTTTTTGTACAAAGGGTTTAACAGAGGGTTGAACTCTATGTACTCGCTTAGTTTTAGTTATAATGGTTATTATCTGTAATAATGGTTCTTCTTTAAAATAGTTTAACTATTTTTTCAACACTTTGAATAAATTATACATGAGAAACATATGAAAATATAACTCCGGGATTTAGAAATAGTTAATGATTCTATCTACATGAAATGAAACTACTTACTGTCTTCAACGACAGACGACCAAATACATTATACATGAGAACTTAATTTAAGAAATGAAATACAATTCAAGGATTTAGAAACAGTTAACGGCATGAAATCAAAATACTTACCAAGTCTAGAGATGACCTCGTCTCGTTTTTGTACTGGAAAATAAAAAGCAACTTCATTACTCGTGATCCACTTGTTTCAATAACACAGCAGCGATTGTTTACAATGTTTCCCAACCTACAGTCACTTGATTCCGTCATCCTTTAGTGTTAGCACGCTCGTATGACGACAGATGACTGTTTCGTACATGATTCCACTACGGTTTCGCAAGAGAATTTCGATTTAGTTTCCATGAAATTATATTTTCCCGTTGACCACTTTCATGACAAATTGAAATCAATTGTAGAACGAGCGAGTTTATTGGCCAGGACACATATTATCGACTAATTTAATCGCCCGCGAGAGCTAGCTTTAAATAAAATTCTTTGAAACAAAAGCAAATAAACGTACAGGAATACTATCGTGATTGAGTTGTTTACGTGTCTATTTTAAAACTTTCAAATCTTTTTGAGCATTTGCAATAACACTATCCTAAATTTAGTCCAATCCTTAAAGAATGTATAGTTTTTACTTATTTATTTTAATTCGAGGAAGACACCTAATGTTTACCACATATACCCATGGTGGAGAATCGTTCCCATGATCCATCTAACCGGGGTTCGATGCCCTTGTTGTATTGTTTTTAGCATACACAGTCAATGGTGACCTAAGAACTCTATGTACTAGCTTAGTTTTAGTAATGCTGGTTTAGTATGTGTAATAAACAAAATTCAATCTGGAAGTTCATGGTCCTTAAGGTCGTTTGAATATATTCCAACACTTCGAATAAATATTGACTAATCAACAATTTAACAAATGAAATGCAATTCAGTGATTTAGAAACAGTTAATCACATATCTATATGAAAGGAAAATACTAATTGTATGCAGGGACGCGCTGTGTTCTGTCTGGAAATATGTTAAAACAACTTCGTTACTCGTGATTCACTGGTTTAAATAATATAGAGAGCAGCGATTGTTTACAGTATTTTCAAATATACTGTCACTTGACTTTATTTTCTATTTCAACGGGCTCTTAAGAAGTACAATACTGGTCAATTCAAATTATAGTTAGAAATATAATTATATACAAAAACAGAATAAATATTGAAAATAGAAACTCCAGTATAGCAAAAGTAACTATTAGACCGTTTGATCTAAAGATGAACCACAAACCACATTGTGTACACAGCGTGCTATAAAATTAAACTAATACTGGTTCAGTTTCTTGTCCCTAGTCTACTCAATGACCCTTAACATTAGATTATTATTCAAACTATTCCATCAACGTAATTTCCAGTTACTGTTTATACCTAATTTATATGTATACATACTCTTATATAAATATATCATTCTGTTTCCTTTCTGTAAGGTTATAATGTATGCAAGTATGAGTATATTCAATGATGCGTATTTTGAATAATTGCAGTAGCATCGTTTAGTCTAGATATGTAATTATAATAGCAATCATGTAATATCGTTTTAATTTAAAGACCATTTCTAGAATGTTCATGTGCGCCGATTCCGCGCATAAAGGGAAACAACTTTTTATAATTGTCTCAATGTTTTGACTACTCAGTATATATAAAGAAATGACAATGAAAGATGCAAAAGGTCGGTTTACAATAAAAACAGGTATTAAAATTAGAACGGAGAAACTTCTGATCAGTATCAATCAACGACAGAGTTCTCCTTCACCAGTTAGCTCAGCCAGTGTCACTACAAACTATTTTACTACATCTGACTATATTTCGGATGGCATTCTCATTTACTGATACGCCTGGCACCGATCTCATTTATTGTGTTCAATATATGCGATATGCAAACCGGTATAAAATAATATTGAATATGAATATAAAATACTAAAGAAATATTATTATTTATACAAATATATGTTTTAGGTATAAAAACATTACTTTTGCAATTGCATTTTATTTAAAGATGGCATATTTAAAGAGCTATTTTTCTCCAACAACAAAGTGTATTTTTATTATTTTAAATATCATTAGAATTTGTAAAGGAATGTATTTTGTGAGGTTTTAAACAAGTTCTATCGATACACTATACCAAAATATTAAAAAAATACTTTATTTTTGCAAAATTGAAAAAAACATTGACACTCGATCGAAATGATTTTGATTTTAAAACCCCTAAACATTTAAATTAAAGCTACAATTTGCATTTTCCATGACAACTGTTATTACATGCATGACTCTTTGTATTTGTTTTAAATAAGTACTATATGTAAACAATTTCAAATATTGTTTTCACATTGCTTGTAAAACCTACATTTTTTTTCGTCAAATTACAAGCACAGGAGTGTTGTTGAGCAGGTAAAAACAAAACACCTGTATTTCAATATATACTTTTTATTTCTGATATTGCATGAACATACATTTAACTTAAATACTTTGAAGTTTAATAAAATTATATCCATAAAAAAATGACAAAAACTATAGAAATCATCTTTAACTATTGATATTTGCCAATTGGATTTTAACATTAAGTCGATTATGAAACAAGTTCTTACAACTTAGAAACATCATTCTGGAAGTCTTCCTAGGTAGAACCAGTATATAACAGGCTTTATCAACCAGTTTATCGCTTATTGATGTTACCATAACTGGTTTAATTAGTGATTAATTCAAGAAGGATATATAACCATAATGAGTGAGGTTAGATGTCGACATCATACGTTCCTGGTGCCAATTTAATGAATTGGTTATGAGAAAATCAGGCAGGCAACCACATCTGTATGTGTTAAAATATTTTCTTTATTACATGTATCGCTACGTCAAAAATGATTAAAAAATGGGTTATCAAATGCTAGTTAAAGAGAACAAAACATGTGTAAATATGTCAAAATATGCCCATAACAAACGGTCAGAAGCATTACAAATGTTTTGCTAAATGGAATAAAAAGTTTCAGAGTTCTTATTCGGTATAAACATGAAGCTAGTGGAGGTATTGCGTGATAAAATAAGCCCAACAACTGACATATTGAGCCAGTCGTTGTGGAATAAGACCCTTTTCAAATATATGTTCAATCCATAATATATAACAAAACAAAAGTGACAAACATATGTTAGTAAAGGCCTTTTGTTTCAAGACACATTCCGCATACCCTAACTGTATTAAGACACCGGCTGTGCAAATACTATAGCGAATATTCCTATATGGTATAAATAGGAAGCTAGAGGAGGTATTGCATGACAAAATAAGCCCAACAACTGAAATATTGAGCCAGTCGTTCTGGAATAAGACCTTAAGTTTTCAAATCGCCAATTTATGGGCTAAAACGTTTAGTCGAAAATAATGTGGCACATTTCAACGGGTTATTACAGGAATAAAACGACTCAACACAACTGTAGCCTGGTATGACAACGTGTTTCATGGAAAATCAACAAGTCTTTCGTGATCACTTACTTATTTCAATATCATCTAGAACAGCTGATGGAACCTATTTTCTAATCCATAACAAACATATTGAACAAAATCTGCTGTTTCCGATTTGAATTCTGTATTGTACATAAAGTGTGCTGATTGGTCCTAAAATACACACCCCTGAGGAAGGACCAATCAGTGTGCTTGATACAAAACCTACGTATTGGTCAGAAAAATGCAATGCATTTTCAATAAACAAAGCCAATTATAGAAATTGGTCTCATGAATTGTACATCGAAAAACGCAACACTCAGACAAACAGTAATAAAATATTGAGTTTTGGATTTCATGATATAAAATCTTATTACCTTCCCTGGACATAATCATCAAAATCTATTGCAATTATCAGTTATTTATATTGATTTGAAACATACAGCCCCTGTTACCTGTTGTATAGCCTCCTTGCTCATTGAGACACGCACGACAGCGACTTCTCGGCTTGTGGTTCGCTGATTTCAATAATTTAGTTGCGGAATTGAAAGAAAATACCATAAAAAACAATCTAAATATCAAATTAGAAATAAACCAATTTTTATAATCAATAACTGCATCGATACAATATTATAAATACTATTAGATCAAAGTTTCCAACTGGATAAACAGAACGCAAACAATGAAGGAAACGTGTAGAATTGGTTTATTTATTACTTATTATTATTATGGGATATGATTAAATGTTTAATACCCCTCATACCCATGAGCACCGGCGATTTAAAATATAATTATTTAATTAATATTGATTTAGTTTCAGGATTTTAGTACACCACATAGCAGTTAACAGTTGAGTTATTGATCATTAAAGCCATTCCATGTTTTTCAGATACTTTAGATACTTTGATAATTTGTTTAAAAAAGAGAAATAGTAATACATGTATATTTGGGGAAACACCTTTCTCGTACATCGGATTCAGGAATCAGATGGGTTTAATTGGTAGAAGTATGAAGTTATGATAATGTATACTATGCATCAACACATTTAACGTTGATAACATTAAGCTGTTTTTTATGGAAGTAAAAGCATAATAGTCATAGTACGTCGATACGACAGCACGAGTTACTACTTCTAAATACTCAAAATCAAGTTACATTCTTGTTCAAGTAATTTAATAAACACGTCACACAATTAAATTTCTTAAAATCCGATAAAACTCTAGGCCCGATGCTGTACCATTGAACCACGCACTCCACACAACTTGTGCCAACAAAACATGAGTAATATGTCTTTGAATTAATAAACTATCAATATATTTTGCAAACTGGCTTATTAAACCATAACATGAGATGTTGGTAGGATAGAGTACTTGAATACTTTAGATAATTAAATGCAACCTAAAATATTATAACCTGTCATAAAATCTACTTTAAACTGACTACGAAACTGGCACAAAAACTTATGTGCAGCCACATTTAAAATCAAAAATGTTTAGACAAACCCTACTGGAAAAATGCTTTCTATCTCTTTAAAAATATTATCAATGTGTGGACACTGCATGAAATAATAAGACATACTTTTTTGTACAAAGGGTTTAACAGAGGGTTGAACTCTATGTACTCGCTTAGTTTAAGTTATAATGGTTATTATCTGTAATAATGGTTCTTCTTTAAAATAGTTTAACTATTTTTTCAACACTTTGAATAAATTATACAGGAGAAACATATGAAAATATAACTCCGGGATTTAGAAATATTAATGATACTATCTACATAAAATGAAACTACTTACTGTCTTCAACGACAGACGACCAAATACATTATACATGAGAACTTAATTTAAGAAATGAAATACAATTCAGGGATTTAGAAACAGTTAACGACATGAAATCAAAATACTTACGAAGTCTAGAGATGTACTCGTCTTGTTCTTGTTCTGGAAAATAAAAAGCAACTTCATTACTCGTGATCCACTTGTTTCAATAACACAGCAGCGATTGTTTACAATGTTTCCCAACCTACAGTCACTTGATTCCGTCATCCTTTAGTGTTAGCACGCTCGTATGACGACAGATGACTGTTTCGTACATGATTCCACTACGGTTTCGCAAGAGAATTTCGATTTAGTTTCCATGAAATTATATTTTCCCGTTGACCACTTTCATGACAAATTGAAATCAATTGTAGAACGAGCGATTGTATTGGCCAGGACACATATTATCGACCAATTTAATCGCCCGCGAGAGCTAGCTTTAAATAAAATTCTTTGAAACAAAAGCAAATAAACGTACAGGAATACTATCGTGATTGAGTTGTTTACGTGTCTATTTTAAAACTTTCAAATCTTTTTGAGCATTTGCAATAACACTATCCTAAATTTAGTCCAATCCTTAAAGAATGTATAGTTTTTACTTATTTATTTTAATTCGAGGAAGACACCTAATGTTTACCACACATAGCCATGGTGGAGAATCGTTCCCATGATCCATCTAACCGGGGTTCGATGCCCTTGTTGTATTGTTTTTAGCATACACAGTCAATGGTGACCTAAGAACTCTATGTACTAGCTTAGTTTTAGTAATGCTGGTTTAGTATGTGTGATAAACAAAATTCAATCTGGAAGTTCATGGTCCTTAAGGTCGTTTGAATATATCCCAACACTTCGAATAAATATTGACTAATCAACAATTTAACAAATGAAATGCAATTCAGTGATTTAGAAACAGTTAATAACATATCTATATGAAAGGAAAATACTAATTGTATGCAGGGACGCGCCGTGTTCTGTCTGGAAATATGTTAAAACAACTTCTTACTCGTGATTCACTGGTTTAAATAATATAGAGAGCAGCGATTGTTTACAGTATTTTCAATTATACTGTCACTTGACTTTATTTTCTATTTCAACGGGCTCTTAAGACGTACAATACTGGTCAATTCCAATTATAGTTAGAAATATAATTATATACAAAAACAGAATAAATATTGAAAATAGAAACTCCAGTATAGCAAAAGTAACTATTAGACCGTTTGATCTAAAGATGAACCACAAACCCCATTGTGTACACAGCGTGCTATAAAATTAAACTAATACTGGTTCAGTTTCTTGTCCCTAGTCTACTCAATGACCCTTAACATTAGATTATTATTCAAACTATTCCATCAACGTAATTTCCAGTACTGTTTATACCTAATTTATATGTATACATACTCTTATATAAATATATCATTCTGTTTCCTTTCTGTAAGGTTATAATGTATGCAAGTATGAGTATATTCAATGATGCGTATTTTGAATAATTGCAGTAGCATCGTTTAGTCTAGATATGTAATTATAATAGCAATCATGTAATATCGTTTTAATTTAAAGACCATTTCTAGAATGTTCATGTGCGCCGATTCCGCGCATAAAGGGAAACAACTTTTTATAATTGTCTCAATGTTTTGACTACTCAGTATATATAAAGAAATGACAATGAAAGATGCAAAAGGTCGGTTTACAATAAAATCAGGTATTAAAATTAGAATGGAGAAACTTCTGATCAGTATCAATCAACGACAGAGTTCTCCTTCACCAGTTAGCTCAGCCAGTGTCACTACAAACTATTTTACTACATCTGACTATATTTCGGATGGCATTCTCATTTACTGATACGCCTGGCACCGATCTCATTTATTGTGTTCAATATATGCGATATGCAAACCGGTATAAAATAATATTGAATATGAATATAAAATACTAAAGAAATATTATTATTTATACAAAATTTAATATATGTTTTAGGTATAAAAACATTACTTTTGCAATTGCATTTTATTTAAAGATGGCATATTTAAAGAGCTATTTTTCTCCAACAACAAAGTGTATTTTTATTTATTTTAAATATCATTAGAATTTGTAAAAGAGTGTATTTTGTGAGGGTTTAAACAAGTTCTATCGATACACTATACCAAAATATTAAAAAAATGCTTTATTTTTGCAAAATTGAATAAAACATTGACACTCGATCGAAATGATTTTGATTTTAAAAACCTTAAACATTTAAATTAAAGCTACAATTTGCATTTTCCATGACAACTGTTATTACATGCATGACTCTTTGTATTTGTTTTAAATAAGTACTATATGTAAACAATTTCAAATATTGTTTTCACATTGCTTGTAAAACCTACATTTTTTTTCGTCAAATTACAAGGACAGGAGTGTTGTTGAGCAGGTAAAAACAAAACACCTGTATTTCAATATATACTTTTTATTTCTGATATTGCATGAACATACATTTAACTTAAATACTTTGAAGTTTAATAAAATTATATCCATAAAAAATGACAAAAACTATAGAAATCATCTTTAACTATTGATATTTGCCAATTGGATTTTAACATTAAGTCGATTATGAAACAAGTTCTTACAACTTAGAAACATCATTCTGGAAGTCTTCCTAGGTAGAACCAGTATATAACAGGCTTTATCAACCAGTTTATCGCTTATTGATGTTACCATAACTGGTTTAATTAGTGATTAATTCAAGAAGGATATATAACCATAATGAGTGAGGTTAGATGTCGACATCATACGTTCCTGGTGCCAATTTAATGAATTGGTTATGAGAAAATCAGGCAGGCAACCACATCTGTATGTGTTAAAATATTTTCTTTATTACATGTATCGCTACGTCAAAAATGATTAAAAAATGGGTTATCAAATGCTAGTTAGATAGAACAAAACATGTGTAAATATGTCAAAATATGCCCATAACAAACGGTCAGAAGCATTACAAATGTTTTACTAAATGTAATAAAAAGTTTCAGAGTTCTTATTCGGTATAAACATGAAGCTAGTGGAGGTATTGCGTGATAAAATAAGCCCAACAACTGACATATTGAGCCAGTCGTTGTGGAATAAGACCCTTTTCAAATATATGTTCAATGCATAATATATAACAAAAAAAAAGTGACAAACATATGTTAGTAAAGGCCTTTTGTTTCAAGACACATTCCGCATACCCTAACTGTATTAAGACACCCGCTGTGCAAATACTATAGCGAATATTCCTATATGGTATAAATAGGAAGCTAGAGGAGGTATTGCATGACAAAATAAGCCCAACAAATGAAATATTGAGCCAGTCGTTCTGGAATAAGACCTTAAGTTTTTAAATCGCCCATTTATGGGCTAAAACGTTTAGTCGAAAATAATGTGGCACATTTCAACGGGTTATTACAGGAATAAAACGACTCAACACAACTGTAGCCTGGTATGACAACATGTTTCATGGAAAATCAACAAGTCTTTCGTGATCACTTACTTATTTCAATATCATCTAGAACAGCTGATGGAACCTATTTTCTAATCCATAACAAACATATTGAACAAAATCTGCTGTTTCCGATTTGAATTCTGTATTGTACATAAAGTGTGCTGATTGGTCCTAAAATACACACCCCTGAGGAAGGACCAATCAGTGTGCTTGATACAAAACCTACGTATTGGTCAGAAAAATGCAATGCATTTTCAATAAACAAAGCAAATTATAGAAATTGGTCTCATGAATTGTACATCGAAAAACGAAACACTCAGACAAACAGTAATAAAATATTGAGTTTTGGATTTCATGATATAAAATCTTATTACCTTCCCTGGACATAATCATCAAAATCTATTGCAATTATCAGTTATTTATATTGATTTGAAACATACAGCCCCTGTTACCTGTTGTATAGCCTCCTGGTCATCGAGACACGCACGACAGCGACTTCTCGGCTTGTGGTTCGCTGATTTCAATAATTTAGTTGCGGAATTGAAAGAAAATACCATAAAAAACAATCTGAATATCAAATTAGAAATAAACCAATTTTTATAATCAATAACTGCATCGATACAATATTATAAATACTATTAGATCAAAGTTTCCAACTGGATAAACAGAACGCAAACAATGAAGAAAAACGTGTAGAATTGGTTTATTTATTACTTATTATTATTATGGGATATGATTAAATGTTTAATACCCCTCATACCCATGAGCACCGGCGATTTAAAATATAATTATTTAATTAATATTGATTTAGTTTCAGGATTTTAGTACACCACATAGCAGTTAACAGTTGAGTTATTGATCATTAAAGCCATTCCATGTTTTTCAGATACTTTAGATACTTTGATAATTTGTTTAAAAAAGGGAAATAGTAATACATGTATATTTGGGGAAACACATTTCTCGTACATCGGATTCAGGAATCAGATGGGTTTAATTGGTAGAAGTATGAAGTTATGATTATGTATACTATGCATCAACACATTTAACGTTGATAACATTAAGCTGTTTTTTATGGAAGTAAAAGCATAATAGTCATAGTACGTCGATACGACAGCACGAGTTACTACTTATAAATACTCAAAATCAAGTTACATTCTTGTTCAAGTAATTTAATAAACACGTCACACAATTAAATTCCTTAAAATCCGATAAAACTCTAGGCCCGATGCTGTACCATTGAACCACGCACTCCACACAACTTGTGCCAACAAAACATGAGTAATATGTCTTTGAATTAATAAACTATCAATATATTTTGCAAACTGGCTTATTAAACCATAACATGAGATGTTGGTAGGATAGAGTACTTGAATACTTTAAATAATTAAATGCAACCTAAAATATCATAACCTGTCATAAAATCTACTTTAAACTGACTACGAAACTGGCACAAAAACTTAAGTGCAGCCACATTTAAAATCAAAAATGTTTAGACAAACCCTGCTGGAAAAATGCTTTCTATCTCTAAAAATATTATCAATGTGTGGACACTGCATGAAAAAATAAGACATACTTTTTTGTACAAAGGGATTAACAGAGGGTTGAACTCTTTGTACTCGCTTAGTTTTAGTTATAATGGTTATTATCTGTAATAATGGTTCTTCTTTAAAATAGTTTAACTATTTTTTCAATACTTTGAATAAATTATACATTAGAAACATATGAAAATATAACTCCGGGATTTAGAAATAGTTAATGATACTATCTACATGAAATGAAACTACTTACTGTCTTCAACGACAGACGACCAAATACATTATACATGAGAAATTAATTTAAGAAATGAAATACAATTCAGGGATTTAGAAACAGTTAACGGCATGAAATCAAAATACTTACTCAATCTAGAGATGTCCTCTTGTTCTTGTTCTGGAAAATAAAAAGCAACTACATTACTCGTGATCCACTTGTTTCAATAACACAGCAGCGATTGTTTACAATGTTTCCCAACCTACAGCCACTTGATTCCGTCATCCTTTAGTGTTAGCACGCTCGTATGACGACAGATGACTGTTTCGTACATGATTCCACTACGGTTTCGCAAGAGAATTTCGATTTAGTTTCCAAGAAATTATATTTTCCCGTTGACCACTTTCATGCCAAATTGAAATCAATTGTAGAATGAGCGATTTTATTGGCCGGGACACATATTATCGACCAATTTAATCGCCCGCGAGAGCTAGCTTTAAATAAAATTCTTTGAAACAAAAGCAAATAAACGTACAGGAATACTATCGTGATTGAGTTGTTTACGTGTCTATTTTAAAACTTTCAAATCTTTTTGAGCATTTGCAATAACACTATCCTAAATTTAGTCCAATCCTTAAAGAATGTATAGTTTTTACTTATTTATTTTAATTCGAGGAAGACACCTAATGTTTACCACACATAGCCATGGTGGAGAATCGTTCCCACGATCCATCTAACCGGGGTTCGATGCCCTTGTTGTATTGTTTTTAGCATACACAGTCAATGGTGATCTAAGAAATCTATGTACTAGCTTAGTTTTAGTAATGCTGGTTTAGTATGTGTAATAAACAAAATTCAATCTGGAAGTTCATGGTCCTTAAGGTCGTTTGAATATATTCCAACACTTCGAATAAATATTGACTTATCAACAATTTAACAAATGAAATGCAATTCAGTGATTTAGAAACAGTTAATAACATATCTATATGAAAGGAAAATACTAATTGTATGCAGGGACGCGCTGTGTTCTGTCTGGAAATATGTTAAAACAACTTCGTTACTCGTGATTCACTGGTTTAAATAATATAGAGAGCAGCGATTGTTTACAGTATTTTCAAATATACTGTCACTTGACTTTATTTTCTATTTCAACGGGCTCTTAAGAAGTACAATACTGGTCAATTCCAATTATAGTTAGAAATATAATTATATACAAAAACAGAATAAATATTGAAAATAGAAACTCCAGTATAGCAAAAGTAACTATTAGACCGTTTGATCTAAAGATGAACCACAAACCACATTGTGTACACAGCGTGCTATAAAATTAAACTTATACTGGTTCAGTTTCCTGTCCCTAGTCTACTCAATGACCCTTAACATTAGATTATTATTCAAACTATTCCATCAACGTAATTTCCAGTTACTGTTTATACCTAATTTATATGTATACATACTCTTATATAAATATATCATTCTGTTTCCTTTCTGTAAGGTTATAATGTATGCAAGTATGAGTATATTCAATGATGCGTATTTTGAATAATTGCAGTAGCATCGTTTAGTCTAGATATGTAATTATAATAGCAACCATGTAATATCGTTTTAATTTAAAGACCATTTCTAGAATTTTCATGTGCGCCGATACCGCGCATAAAGGGAAACAACTTTTTATAATTGTCTCAATGTTTTGACTACTCAGTATATATAAAGAAATGACAATGAAAGATGCAAAAGGTCGGTTTACAATAAAAACAGGTATTTAAATTAGAACGGAGAAACTTCTGATCAGTATCAATCAACGACAGAGTTCTCCTTCACCAGTTAGCTCAGCCAGTGTCACTACAAACTATTTTACTACATCTGACTATATTTCGGATGGCATTCTCATTTACTGATACGCCTGGCACCGATCTCATTTATTGTGTTCAATATATGCGATATGCAAACCGGTATAAAATAATATTGAATATGAATATAAAATACTAAAGAAATATTATTATTTATACAAATATATGTTTTAGGTATAAAAACATTACTTTTGCAATTGCATTTTATTTAAAGATGGCTTATTTAAAGAGCTATTTTTCTCCAACAACAAAGTGTATTTTTATTTATTTTAAATATCATTATAATTTGTAAAAGAGTGTATTTTGTGAGGTTTTAAACAAGTTCTATCGATACACTATACCAAAATATTAAAAAAATGCTTTATTTTTGCAAAATTGAATAAAACATTGACACTCGATCGAAATGATTTTGATTTTAAAAACCCTAAACATTTAAATTAAAGCTACAATTTGCATTTTCCATGACAACTGTTATTACATGCATGACTCTTTGTATTTGTTTTAAATAAGTACTATATGTAAACAATTTCAAATATTGTTTTCACATTGCTTGTAAAACCTACATTTTTTTCGTCAAATTACAAGGACAGGAGTGTTGTTGAGCAGGTAACAACAAAACACCTGTATTTCAATATATACTTTTTATTTCTGATATTGCATAAACATACATTTAACTTAAATACTTTGAAGTTTAATAAAATTATATCCATAAAAAAATGACAAAAACTATAGAAATCATCTTTAACTATTGATATTTGCCAATTGGATTTTAACATTAAGTCGATTATGAAACAAGTTCTTACAACTTAGAAACATCATTCTGGAAGTCTTCCTAGGTAGAACCAGTATATAACAGGCTTTATCAACCAGTTTATCGCTTATTGATGTTACCATAACTGGTTTAATTAGTGATTAATTCAAGAAGGATATATAACCATAATGAGTGAGGTTAGATGTCGACATCATACGTTCCTGGTGCCAATTTAATGAATTGGTTATGAGAAAATCAGGCAGGCAACCACATCTGTATGTGTTAAAATATTTTCTTTATACCATGTATCGCTACGTCAAAAATGATTAATAAATGGGTTATCAAATGCTAGTTAAAGAGAACAAAACATGTGTAAATATGTCAAAATATGCCCATAACAAACGGTCAGAAGCATTACAAATGTTTCACTAAATGGAATAAAAAGTTTCAGAGTTCTTATTCGGTATAAACATGAAGCTAGTGGAGGTATTGCGTGATAAAATAAGCCCAACAACTGACATATTGATCCAGTCGTTGTGGAATAAGACCCTTTTCAAACATATGTTCAATTCATAATATATAACAAAACAAAAGTGACAAACATATGTTAGTAAAGGCCTTTTGTTTCAAGACACATTCCGCATACCCTAACTGTATTAAGACACCCGCTGTGCAAATACTATAGCGAATATTCCTATATGGTATAAATAGGAAGCTAGAGGAGGTATTGCATGACAAAATAAGCCCAACAACTGAAATATTGAGCCAGTCGCTCTGGAATAAGACCTTAAGTTTTCAAATCGCCCATTTATGGGCTAAAACGCTTAGTCGAAAATAATGTGGCACATTTCAACGGGTTATTACAGGAATAAAACGACCCAACACAACTGTAGCCTGGTATGACAACGTGTTTCATGGAAAATCAACAAGTCTTTCGTGATCACTTACTTATTTCAATATCATCTAGAACAGCTGATGGAACCTATTTTCTAATCCATAACAAACATATTGAACAAAATCTGCTGTTTCCGATTTGAATTCTGTATTGTACATAAAGTGTGCTGATTGGTCCTAAAATACACACCCCTGAGGAAGGACCAATCAGTGTGCTTGATACAAAACCTACGTATTGGTCAGAAAAATGCAATGCATTTTCAATAAACAAAGCAAATTATAGAAATTGGTCTCATGAATTGTACATCGAAAAACGCAACACTCAGACAAACAGTAATAAAATATTGAGTTTTGGATTTCATGATATAAAATCTTATTACCTTCCCTGGACATAATCATCAAAATCTATTGCAATTATCAGTTATTTATATTGATTTGAAACATACAGCCCCTGTTACCTGTTGTATAGCCTCCTTGCTCATTGAGACACGCACGACAGCGACTTCTCGGCTTGTGGTTCGCTGATTTCAATAATTTAGTTGCGGAATTGAAAGAAAATACCATAAAAAACAATCTGAATATCAAATTAGAAATAAACCAATTTTTATAATCAATAACTGCATCGATACAATATTATAAATACTATTAGATCAAAGTTTCCAACTGGATAAACAGAACGCAAACAATGAAGGAAACGTGTAGAATTGGTTTATTTATTACTTATTATTATTATGGGATATGATTAAATGTTTAATACCCCTCATACCCATGAGCACCGGCGATTTAAAATATAATTATTTAATTAATATTGATTTAGTTTCAGGATTTTAGTACACCACATAGCAGTTAACAGTTGAGTTATTGATCATTAAAGCCATTCCATGTTTTTCAGATACTTTAGATACTTTGATAATTTGTTTAAAAAAGGGAAATAGTAATACATGTATATTTGGGGAAACACATTTCTCGTACATCGGATTCAGGAATCAGATGGGTTTAATTGGTAGAAGTATGAAGTTATGATAATGTATACTATGCATCAACACATTTAACGTTGATAACATTAAGCTGTTTTTTATGGAAGTAAAAGCATAATAGTCATAGTACGTCGATACGACAGCACGAGTTACTACTTCTAAATACTCAAAATCAAGTTACATTCTTGTTCAAGTAATTTAATAAACACGTCACACAATTAAATTTCTTAAAATCCGATAAAACTCTAGGCCCGATGCTGTACCATTGAACCACGCACTCCACACAACTTTTGCCAACAAAACATGAGTAATATGTCTTTGAATTAATAAACTATCAATATATTTTGCAAACTGGCTTATTAAACCATAACATGAGATGTTGGTAGGATAGAGTACTTGAATACTTTAAATAATTAAATGCAACCTAAAATATCATAACCTGTCATAAAATCTACTTTAAACTGACTACGAAACTGGCACAAAAACTTATGTGCAGCCACATTTAAAATCAAAAATGTTTAGACAAACCCTACTGGAAAAATGCTTTCTATCTCTTTAAAAATATTATCAATGTGTGGACACTGCATGAAATAATAAGACATACTTTTTTGTACAAAGGGTTTAACAGAGGGTTGAACTCTATGTACTCGCTTAGTTTTAGTTATAATGGTTATTATCTGTAATAATGGTTCTTCTTTAAAATAGTTTAACTATTTTTTCAACACTTTGAATAAATTATACATGAGAAACATATGAAAATATAACTCCGGGATTTAGAAATAGTTAATGATTCTATCTACATGAAATGAAACTAATTACTGTCTTCAACGACAGACGACCAAATACATTATACATGAGAACTTAATTTAAGAAATGAAATACAATTTAAGGATATAGAAACAGTTAACGGCATGAAATCAAAATACTTACCAAATCTAGAGTTGAGCTCGTCTAGTTTTTGTTCTGGAAAATAAAAAGCAACTTCATTACTCGTGATCCACTTGTTTCAATAACACAGCAGCGATTGTTTACAATGTTTCCCAACCTACAGTCACTTGATTCCGTCATCCTTTAGTGTTAGCACGCTCGTATGGCGACAGATGACTGTTTCGTACATGATTCCACTACGGTTTCGCAAGAGAATTTCGATTTAGTTTCCATGAAATTATATTTTCCCGTTGACCACTTTCATGACAAATTGAAATCAATTGTAGAACGAGCGATTGTATTGGCCGGGACACATATTATCGACCAATTTAATCGCCCGCGAGAGCTAGCTTTAAATAAAATTCTTTGAAACAAAAGCAAATAAACGTACAGGAATACTATCGTGATTGAGTTGTTTACGTGTCTATTTTAAAACTTTCAAATCTTTTTGAGCATTTGCAATAACACTATCCTAAATTTAGTCCAATCCTTAAAGAATGTATAGTTTTTACTTATTTATTTTAATTCGAGGAAGACACCTAATGTTTACCACACATAGCCATGGTGGAGAATCGTTCCCATCATCCATCTAACCGGGGTTCGATGCCCTTGTTGTATTGTTTTTAGCATACACAGTCAATGGTGACCTAAGAACTCTATGTACTAGCTTAGTTTTAGTAATGCTGGTTTAGTATGTGTGATAAACAAAATTCAATCTGGAAGTTCATGGTCCTTAAGGTCGTTTGAATATATCCCAACACTTCGAATAAATATTGACTAATCAACAATTTAACAAATGAAATGCAATTCAGTGATTTAGAAACAGTTAATAACATATCTATATGAAAGGAAAATACTAATTGTATGCAGGGACGCGCCGTGTTCTGTCTGGAAATATGTTAAAACAACTTCTTACTCGTGATTCACTGGTTTAAATAATATAGAGAGCAGCGATTGTTTACAGTATTTTCAATTATACTGTCACTTGACTTTATTTTCTATTTCAACGGGCTCTTAAGACGTACAATACTGGTCAATTCCAATTATAGTTAGAAATATAATTATATACAAAAACAGAATAAATATTGAAAATAGAAACTCCAGTATAGCAAAAGTAACTATTAGACCGTTTGATCTAAAGATGAACCACAAACCCCATTGTGTACACAGCGTGCTATAAAATTAAACTAATACTGGTTCAGTTTCTTGTCCCTAGTCTACTCAATGACCCTTAACATTAGATTATTATTCAAACTATTCCATCAACGTAATTTCCAGTACTGTTTATACCTAATCTATATGTATACATACTCTTATATAAATATATCATTCTGTTTCCTTTCTGTAAGGTTATAATGTATGCAAGTATGAGTATATTCAATGATGCGTATTTTGAATAATTGCAGTAGCATCGTTTAGTCTAGATATGTAATTATAATAGCAATCATGTAATATCGTTTTAATTTAAAGACCATTTCTAGAATGTTCATGTGCGCCGATTCCGCGCATAAAGGGAAACAACTTTTTATAATTGTCTCAATGTTTTGACTACTCAGTATATATAAAGAAATGACAATGAAAGATGCAAAAGGTCGGTTTACAATAAAATCAGGTATTAAAATTAGAATGGAGAAACTTCTGATCAGTATCAATCAACGACAGAGTTCTCCTTCACCAGTTAGCTCAGCCAGTGTCACTACAAACTATTTTACTACATCTGACTATATTTCGGATGGCATTCTCATTTACTGATACGCCTGGCACCGATCTCATTTATTGTGTTCAATATATGCGATATGCAAACCGGTATAAAATAATATTGAATATGAATATAAAATACTAAAGAAATATTATTATTTATACAAAATTTATATATGTTTTAGGTATAAAAACATTACTTTTGCAATTGCATTTTATTTAAAGATGGCATATTTAAAGAGCTATTTTTCTCCAACAACAAAGTGTATTTTTATTTATTTTAAATATCATTAGAATTTGTAAAAGAGTGTATTTTGTGAGGGTTTAAACAAGTTCTATCGATACACTATACCAAAATATTAAAAAAATGCTTTATTTTTGCAAAATTGAATAAAACATTGACACTCGATCGAAATGATTTTGATTTTAGAAACCCTAAACATTTAAATTAAAGCTACAATTTGCATTTTCCATGACAACTGTTATTACATGCATGACTCTTTGTATTTGTTTTAAATAAGTACTATATGTAAACAATTTCAAATATTGTTTTCACATTGCTTGTAAAACCTACATTTTTTTTCGTCAAATTACAAGCACAGGAGTGTTGTTGAGCAGGTAAAAACAAAACACCTGTATTTCAATATATACTTTTTATTTCTGATATTGCATGAACATACATTTAACTTAAATACTTTGAAGTTTAATAAAATTATATCCATAAAAAAATGACAAAAACTATAGAAATCATCTTTAACTATTGATATTTGCCAATTGGATTTTAACATTAAGTCGATTATGAAACAAGTTCTTACAACTTAGAAACATCATTCTGGAAGTCTTCCTAGGTAGAACCAGTATATAACAGGCTTTATCAACCAGTTTATCGCTTATTGATGTTACCATAACTGGTTTAATTAGTGATTAATTCAAGAAGGATATATAACCATAATGAGTGAGGTTAGATGTCGACATCATACGTTCCTGGTGCCAATTTAATGAATTGGTTATGAGAAAATCAGGCAGGCAACCACATCTGTATGTGTTAAAATATTTTCTTTATTACATGTATCGCTACGTCAAAAATGATTAAAAAATGGGTTATCAAATGCTAGTTAAAGAGAACAAAACATGTGTAAATATGTCAAAATATGCCCATAACAAACGGTCAGAAGCATTACAAATGTTTTGCTAAATGGAATAAAAAGTTTCAGAGTTCTTATTCGGTATAAACATGAAGCTAGTGGAGGTATTGCGTGATAAAATAAGCCCAACAACTGACATATTGAGCCAGTCGTTGTGGAATAAGACCCTTTTCAAATATATGTTCAATCCATAATATATAACAAAACAAAAGTGACAAACATATGTTAGTAAAGGCCTTTTGTTTCAAGACACATTCCGCATACCCTAACTGTATTAAGACACCGGCTGTGCAAATACTATAGCGAATATTCCTATATGGTATAAATAGGAAGCTAGAGGAGGTATTGCATGACAAAATAAGCCCAACAACTGAAATATTGAGCCAGTCGTTCTGGAATAAGACCTTAAGTTTTCAAATCGCCAATTTATGGGCTAAAACGTTTAGTCGAAAATAATGTGGCACATTTCAACGGGTTATTACAGGAATAAAACGACTCAACACAACTGTAGCCTGGTATGACAACGTGTTTCATGGAAAATCAACAAGTCTTTCGTGATCACTTACTTATTTCAATATCATCTAGAACAGCTGATGGAACCTATTTTCTAATCCATAACAAACATATTGAACAAAATCTGCTGTTTCCGATTTGAATTCTGTATTGTACATAAAGTGTGCTGATTGGTCCTAAAATACACACCCCTGAGGAAGGACCAATCAGTGTGCTTGATACAAAACCTACGTATTGGTCAGAAAAATGCAATGCATTTTCAATAAACAAAGCCAATTATAGAAATTGGTCTCATGAATTGTACATCGAAAAACGCAACACTCAGACAAACAGTAATAAAATATTGAGTTTTGGATTTCATGATATAAAATCTTATTACCTTCCCTGGACATAATCATCAAAATCTATTGCAATTATCAGTTATTTATATTGATTTGAAACATACAGCCCCTGTTACCTGTTGTATAGCCTCCTTGCTCATTGAGACACGCACGACAGCGACTTCTCGGCTTGTGGTTCGCTGATTTCAATAATTTAGTTGCGGAATTGAAAGAAAATACCATAAAAAACAATCTAAATATCAAATTAGAAATAAACCAATTTTTATAATCAATAACTGCATCGATACAATATTATAAATACTATTAGATCAAAGTTTCCAACTGGATAAACAGAACGCAAACAATGAAGGAAACGTGTAGAATTGGTTTATTTATTACTTATTATTATTATGGGATATGATTAAATGTTTAATACCCCTCATACCCATGAGCACCGGCGATTTAAAATATAATTATTTAATTAATATTGATTTAGTTTCAGGATTTTAGTACACCACATAGCAGTTAACAGTTGAGTTATTGATCATTAAAGCCATTCCATGTTTTTCAGATACTTTAGATACTTTGATAATTTGTTTAAAAAAGGGAAATAGTAATACATGTATATTTGGGGAAACACCTTTCTCGTACATCGGATTCAGGAATCAGATGGGTTTAATTGGTAGAAGTATGAAGTTATGATAATGTATACTATGCATCAACACATTTAACGTTGATAACATTAAGCTGTTTTTTATGGAAGTAAAAGCATAATAGTCATAGTACGTCGATACGACAGCACGAGTTACTACTTCTAAATACTCAAAATCAAGTTACATTCTTGTTCAAGTAATTTAATAAACACGTCACACAATTAAATTTCTTAAAATCCGATAAAACTCTAGGCCCGATGCTGTACCATTGAACCACGCACTCCACACAACTTGTGCCAACAAAACATGAGTAATATGTCTTTGAATTAATAAACTATCAATATATTTTGCAAACTGGCTTATTAAACCATAACATGAGATGTTGGTAGGATAGAGTACTTGAATACTTTAGATAATTAAATGCAACCTAAAATATTATAACCTGTCATAAAATCTACTTTAAACTGACTACGAAACTGGCACAAAAACTTATGTGCAGCCACATTTAAAATCAAAAATGTTTAGACAAACCCTACTGGAAAAATGCTTTCTATCTCTTTAAAAATATTATCAATGTGTGGACACTGCATGAAATAATAAGACATACTTTTTTGTACAAAGGGTTTAACAGAGGGTTGAACTCTATGTACTCGCTTAGTTTAAGTTATAATGGTTATTATCTGTAATAATGGTTCTTCTTTAAAATAGTTTAACTATTTTTTCAACACTTTGAATAAATTATACAGGAGAAACATATGAAAATATAACTCCGGGATTTAGAAATATTAATGATACTATCTACATAAAATGAAACTACTTACTGTCTTCAACGACAGACGACCAAATACATTATACATGAGAACTTAATTTAAGAAATGAAATACAATTCAGGGATTTAGAAACAGTTAACGACATGAAATCAAAATACTTACGAAGTCTAGAGATGTACTCGTCTTGTTCTTGTTCTGGAAAATAAAAAGCAACTTCATTACTCGTGATCCACTTGTTTCAATAACACAGCAGCGATTGTTTACAATGTTTCCCAACCTACAGTCACTTGATTCCGTCATCCTTTAGTGTTAGCACGCTCGTTAGATATGTGCAAATATATAAATATATATATGGACAGAATTTAGTTTCCAATCTGCTGTAACTTAATTTTTTGTTGATGTGAGTCCGCATCATAATCCATAGATAAGACCACTGCGCCATGTAGGACTATCACAAAATCGTCCGTATCTGTCTATGTTTAAACATACCGCTTACTCGGGTTTAATTGATGATTCCCGGGCATTTTCAAATGTTTATCTTTATAACTGAGAATATAATAATTTAAATCATTTACTTTATTCAATTCCAGTATCAGGTCTAATTCAAATATCAGCGATAAAAGCGAATTTCAATACATGTTTTGACAATAAACAACGGAGTTTTGCACCAGACAAGATCCAATTAAAAGTAATTTGTTAAAAAGGCAGAAAAACTGATAATGCCGCTTATAGAAATAGAACTCAACACAGTTATTGTTACTGTTTGAAATAGAACTCAACACAGTTATTGTCACTGTTTTGTGGAGTTCATATACACCATCAATGGTGACAGAAGGTTAATCTCTATGTACTTGCTAAGTTTTAGTAATAATGGTTATTATCTGTAATAATGGTTCTTCTTTAAAGTAGTTTAAATACATTCCAACACTTTGAATAAATTATACATGAGAAATTAATTGAACAAATGAAATATAACTCTGGGATTAAGAAATAGTAATTTGTTAAAAGGGCAGAAAAACTGATAATGCCGCTAATATAAATAGAACTCAACACAGTTATTGTTATTGTTTGTGGTCTTCATATACAAAATCAATGGTGACAGAGATATGAACTTTATGTTCTCGCTTAGTTTAAGTAATGATGGTTATTATCTGTAATAATGGTCCTTCTTTAAAATATTTTTAATATATACCAACACTTTGAACATATTATACATGAGAAATTAATTGAACATATGAAAATACAACTCCGGGATTTAAAATAGTTAATGATACTATCTGCATAAAATGAAACTACTTACTGTCTACAACGACAGGCAATCAAATACATTATACATGAGAAATTAATTTAGAAAATGAAATACAATTCAGGGATTTAGCAACAGTTAACGGCATGAAATCAAAATACTTACTAGGTTTACAGATTAGCTTGTCTGGTTCTGGAAAATAAAAAGCAACTTCATTACTCGTAATCCACTGGTTTCAATAACACAGCAGCGATTGTTTACAATGTTTCCCAACCTACAGTCACTTGATTCTGTCATCCTTTAGTGTTAGCACGCTCGTTAGATATGTGCAAATATATATATGGACAGA
Organism: Panopea generosa; assembly: GCA_029582155.1. Classification (NCBI taxonomy): domain Eukaryota; kingdom Metazoa; phylum Mollusca; class Bivalvia; order Adapedonta; family Hiatellidae; genus Panopea; species Panopea generosa. The sequence goes on from CM055902.1 coordinate 18,895,602, forward strand.
TTTTAGTTTCCAATCTGCTGTAACTTAATTTATGATTCCCGAGCAATTTCGAATGTTTACCTTTATAACTGAGAATATAATATTTTAAATCATTTACTTTATTCTTATTCCAGCATCAGGTCTAATTCAAATATCAGCGATAAAAGCGAATTTAATACATGTTTTTGACGATAAACAACGGAGTTTTGCACCAGACAAGATCCAGTTAAAAGTAATTTGTTTAAAGGGCAGAAAAACTGATAATGCCGCTTATAGAAATAGAACTCAACACAGTTATTGTTACTGTTTGAAATAGAACTCAACACAGTTATTGTCACTGTTTTGTGGAGTTCATATACACCATCAATGGTGACAGAAGGTTAATCTCTATGTACTCGCTAAGTTTTAGTAATAATGGTTATTATCTGTAATAATGGTTCTTCTTTAAAGTAGTTTAAATACATTCCAACACTTTGAATAAATTATACATGAGAAATTAATTGAACAAATGAAATATAACTCTGGGATTAAGAAATAGTAATTTGTTAAAAGGGCAGAAAAACTGGTAATGCCGCTTATAGAAATAGAACTCAACACAGTTATTGTTATTGTTTTGTGGTCTTCATATACACCATCAATGGTAACAAAGATATGAAGTCTATGTTCTCGCTTAGTTTAAGTAATGATGGTTATTATCTGTAATAATGGTCCTTCTTTAAAATAGTTTAAATATATACCAACACTTTGAACAAATTATACATGAGAAATTAATTGAACATATGAAAATACAACTCCGGGATTTAAAATAGTTAATGATACTATCTGCATAAAATGAAACTACTTACTGTCTACAACGACAGACGATCAAATACATTATACATGAGAAATTAATTTAGAAAATGAAATACAATTCAGGGATTTAGCAACAGTTAACGACATGAAATCAAAATACTTACTAAGTGAAGAGAAGACTCCGCCTGTTTCTGGAAAATAAAAAGCAACTTCATTACTCGTAATCCACTGGTTTCAATAACACAGCAGCGATTGTTTACATTGTTTCCCAACCTACCGTCACTTGTTTCCGTCATCCTTTAGTGTTAGCACGCTCGTTAGATATGTGCAAATATATATATGGACAGATTTTAGTTTCCAATCTGCTGTAACTTAATTTTTTGATGATGTGAGTCCGCATCATAATCCATAGATAAGACCACTGCGCCATGTAGGACTATCACAAAATCGTCCGTATCTGTCTATGTTTAAACATACCGCTTACTCGGGTTTAATTGATGATTCCAGAGCAATTTCGAATGTTTACCTTTAAAACTGAGAATATAATTTTTTAAATCATTTACTTTATTCTAATTCCAGCATCAGGTCTTATTCATATATCAGCGATAAAAGCGAATTTCAATACATGTTTTTGACGATAAACAACGGAGTTTTGTGCCAAACAAGATCCAATTAAAAGTAATTTGTTAAAAGGGCAGAAAAACTGATAATGCCGCTTATAGAAATAGAACTCAACACAGTTATTGTTACTGTTTTGTGGTCTTCATATACAACATCAATGGTGACAGAGGGTTAATCTCTATGTACTCGCTTAGTTTTAGTAATAATGGTTATTACCTGTAATAATGGTTCTTCTTTAAAGTAGTTTAAATACATTCCAACACTTTGAATAACTTATATGAGAAATTAATTAAACATATAAAAATATAACTCTGGGATTTAGAAATAGTTAATGATACTATCTACATGAAATGAAACTACTTACTGTCTTCAACGACAGACGATCAAATACATTATACATGAGAAATTAATTTAAGAAATGAAATACAAATCAGGAATTTAGAAACAGTTAACGGCATGAAATCAAAATACTTACTATGACTACAGGAGTCCTCATCTGGTTCTGGAAAATAAAAAGCAACTTCATTACTCGTGATCCACTGGTTTCAATAACACAGCAGCGATTGTTTACAATGTTTCCCAACCTAACGTCACTTGATTCCGTCATCCTTTAGTGTTAGCACGCTCGTTAGATATGTGCAAACGTATAAATATATATATATATGGACAGATTTTATTTTTCAATCTGCTGTAACTTAAATTTTTGTTGATGTGAGTCCGCATCATAATCCATAGATAAGACCACTACGCCATGTAGGACTATCACAAAATCGTCCGTATCAGTCTATGTTTAAACATACCGCTTACTCGGGTTTAATTGGTGATTCCCAGGCATTTTCGAATGATTACGATTATTACTGAGAATATTTTTTTTTTAAATCATTTACTTTATTCTAATTCAAGTATCAGGTCTTATTCAAATATCAGCGATAAAAGCGAACTTCAATACATGTTTTTGACGATAAACAACGGTATTTTTAACCAGACAAGATCCAGATACAAGTAATTTATTAAAAGGGCAGAAAAAATGATAATGCTGCTTAAAGAGGCATGACATATCAGTCCTATATTTTTAGGATAAAATATTTAACACTGAATATTTAAATGGAATTTATAGATAAAGTTATTTTATGAACTTTTTGTTAAGAAACATGTATTGTTTTCTGTTTCTGTAATGTGTGTTTTACAGTCAGAATGTTCATGTTGATTAAATCGCGTCCCACGATAAATTCAATAGCAACAACTGTCCTAATTTCGATAATTCCCGAGCGAGTTGGCCGGAATGAATGCGCAGATAAAATATCAAGGACAAGACAATCGCTTATAATGCCGCTTATAGAAATAGAACTCAACACAGTTATGGTTATTGTTTTGTGGTGTTTATATACACCATCAATGGTGACAGAGATATGAACTCTATGTACTGGCTTAGTTTAAGTAATGATGGTTATTATCCGTAATAATGGTTCTTCTTTAAAGTGGTTTAAATATATTCCAACACTTTGAATAAATTATACATTAGAAATTAATTGAACAAATGAAATACAACTCAGGGATTTAGAAATAGCGAATGATACTATCGACATGAAATGAAAATACAGACGGCCAAACAACTTATACATGAGAAATTATTTATGAAATGTAATACAATTCAGGGATTAAGAAACAGTTAATGGCATGAAATCAAAATACTTACTAGGTCTATAAGAGACCTTGTGTTGTTTTGGTAAATATATTAAAACAATTTCATTACTCGTGATCCACTGGTTTCAATAACACAGCAGCGATTGTTTACAATTTTCCCAACCTACCGTCACTTGATTTTATTTTCTATATTAACGGTCTCCTAAAAGGTGCGATGCTGCTGAAGTCCAATTTATGTTAGAAACATACTCAAACGCAAAAGAAAGTGTGCACATTTATATTTTTGATTTTCTGAAAATCAAATGATGAAATGATATCATGTGTGGTATCAATTGTTAGCTTATTCAATTACCTTTCTAAGCAATATGTTTATTGTATTGTTTTGAATTTCGATAAAACGTACGACGCCTCTACGTCAAATAGGGGTCAAAATAAAAAATACACAAATAGCCCAATGGATTTTTTCACGCGTGCCCTGCCGGATCGAGGACGGTTGGCAACAGTACCTGTTTGCATAACCCTACCACGTAACTTGATAATAGTGTTTCTATGACAATTAAGTGCCAGTGAAACTACAGCGACTGAGTCACCTCTTCCCAGCATCATTAAGGCGTCATTACGCTGACGTTCTTATAGCCGTGGCATATTCGCTGTTATAAATGTTAAAAATACAGTGATATTCACACATGTGTGAAAGAATGTAGAGAAAACGATGTGTACTCATGTATACATGTTCCACGTGGAAATCCTTCAAAATCGCAAGTCGGGCTATTACGTAATGACTAGCCATAGTTTGGCTGATTTTTCGTCGTGGCTTTAAACCGTAACGACCGATATTCTTATGTTTCAAATTTCACAACTTTATACTTGAAGAATTAAAATAATCAAAAAATTAAAAGTGCACTCTTTCTTTTGAATTTGAGTATATATACAAATATTTTAAACACTAAATGCAATTCAGGGATTTAGAAACAGTTCATGGCACTACCGGCTTAAAATAAAAATGAATTACATTGTCCATAATAGTGTAAAGCGTTAGAGCCTTAGTCTGGATTCACAGGATTAAATAATATAACGGCCATGGTTTAAAATGTTTTCCTATCGATTTGTTAACATATTCTTAAAAGGTGAGGTATTGCTAGCATTAGGTTTGTCAAAATCACGGTGAATATAATTCAGATATTGGAAATTAATTTTATAACAATACAAAGGTAAACTAACAAAGACTTACGGCTTCTACGGATCATCGCTTGAACTTCGTCTGGAAAATATTTTTAAGCAACTTCAGTGTGTGTAACACAGGGGGTGCACGACTTGAACTGTGTCTGGAAAATATTTTAAAGCAATTTCAGTGTGTAACACAGGGGGTGCAAATCTTGAGCTGTGTCTGGAAAATATGTTAAAGCAACTTCAGTGTGTAACAAAAGGCGTGCAAGTCTTAAATTTTGTCTGGAAAATATTTCAAAACAACTTTAATGTGTAAAACGGCTGGGGGGGGGAGGGACAAGGCTTGAACTGTGTCTGGAAAAAATTTTAAAGCAACTGCAGTGTGTAACACGAGGTGTGCAAGTCTTGAGCTATGTCTAGAAAATAGTTTAAAGCAAATTCAGCGTGTATCACGGGGGGTGCAAGTCTTGAGCTCTGTCTGGAAAATATTTTAAAGCAACTTCAATGTGTAACACGAGGGATGCAAGTGTTAAGCTGTGTCAAGAAAATATTTTAAAGCAAATTCAGTGTGTAACACGGGGGTGCAAGGCTTGGGTTATGTTTGGAAAATATTTTAAAGCAAATTCAGTGTGTAACATGGGGGTGCATGTCTTGAGCGGTGTCTTGAAAATACTTTAAAGCAAATTCAGCGTGTAACACGGGGATGCAAAGCTTGAGCTGTGTCTTGAAAGCACTTTAAAGCAAATTCAGTGTGTAACACGAGGGTGCAAGGCTTAGGCTACGTTTGGAAAATAATTTAAAGCAAATTCAGTGTGTAATACGGAGGTGTAAGTCTTAAGCTGTGTCTTGAAAATATTTTAAAGCAAATTCAGTGTGTAACACAGGGATGCAAGGCTTGAGCTGTGTCTGGAAAACACTTTAAAGCAAATTCAGTGTGTAAGACGGGTGTGCAAGGCTTGGGCTATGTTTGGAAAATATTTTAGAGCAAATTCAGTGTGTAATACGGGGATGTAAGTCTTGAGCTATGTCTGGAAAATACTTTAAAGCAAATTCAGTGTGTAACACGGGTTGCAAGGCTTGAGCTGTGTCTGAAAAACACTTTAAAGCAAATTCAGTGTGTAACACGGGGGTGCAAGGCTTGGGTTCCGTTTGGATAATATTTTAAAGCAAATTCAGTGCGTAACACTGGGGATGCAAGTCTTGAGCTGTGTCTGGAAAATACTTTAAAGCAAATTCAGTGTGTAACACGGGGGTGCAAGGCTTGAGCTGTGTCTTGAAAACACTTTAAAGCAAATTCAGTGTGTAACACGATGATGCAAGGCTTGGGCTATATTTGGAAAATATTTTAAAGCAAATTCAGTGTGTAACATGGGAGTGTAAGTCTTGAGCAGTGTCTGGAAAATATTTTAAAGCAAATACAGTGTGTAACACGGATGTGCAAGGCTTGGGTTATGTCTGGAAAATACTTTAAAACAAATTCAGTGTGTAACACGGGGGTGCGAGGCTTGAGCTGTGTCTGGAAAACACTTTAAAGCAAATTCAGTGTGTAACACGGGGATGCAAGGCTATGGCTATGTTTGGAAAATATTTGAAAGAAATTCAGTTTGTAAAACGGGGGTGGGGGGGGTAGTCTTGAGCAGTGTCTTGAAAATACTTTAAAGCAACTTCAGTGTGTTACACGGGGTTGCAAGGCTTGGGTTATGTTTGGAAAATATTTTAAAACAAATTCAGTGTGTAACACTTGGGTGCAAGTCTTGAGCGGTGTCTTGAAAATACTTTAAAGCAAATTCAGTGTGTAACATGGGGGTCCAAGTCTTGAGCGGTGTCTTGAAAATACTTTAAAACAAATTCAGTGTGTAACACAGGAGTGCAAGGCTTGGGATGTTTCTGGAAAACGCTTTAAAACAAATTCAGTGTGTAACATGGGGGTGCAAGGCTGGAACTGTGTGTAGAAAACACTTTAAAGCAAATTCAGTGTGTAACACGCGGGTGCACGGCTTGGGTTATGTTTGGAAAATAGTTTAAAGCAAATTCAGTGTGTAACACGGGGGTGGAAGTCTTGAGCTGTGTCTTGAAAATACTTTCAAAACAAATCAAGTGTGTAACACGGGGGTGTAAGTCTTTGGCTATGTTTGAAAAATATTTTAAAGCAAATTAAGTGTGTGATATGGGGGTGTAAATCTTAAGCTGTGTCTTGAAAATACTTTAAAGCAAATTCAGTGTGTAACACGGGTTGCAAGGCTTGAGCTGTGTCTGAAAAACACTTTAAAGCAAATTCAGTATGCAACACGAGGGTGCAACGTTTGGGCTATGTTTGGAAAATATTTTAAAGCAAATTCAGTGTGTAACATGGGGGGGTGCAAGTCTTGAGCTATGTCTGGAAAATACTTTAAAGCAAATTCAGTGTGTAACACGGGGTAGTTAGGCTTGAGCTGTGTCAGAAAAACACTTTAAAGCATAAAGCAAATCCAGTGTGTAACACGGGAGTGCAAGGCTTGGGCTATGTTTGGAAATATTTTAAAACAAATTCAGTGTGTAACACTTGGGTGCAAGTCTTGAGCGGTGTCTTGAAAATACTTTAAAACAAATTCAGTGTGTAACACAGGAGTGCAAGGCTTGGGATGTGTCTGGAAAACACTTTGAAACAAATTCAGTGTGTAACATGGGGGTGCAAGGCTGGAACTGTGTGTAGAAAACACTTTAAAGCAAAATTCAATGTGTAACACGCGGGTGCACGGCTTGGGTTATGTTTGGAAAATATTCTAAAGCAAATTCAGTGTGTAACACGGGGGTGGAAGTCTTGAGCTGTGTCTTAAAAATACTTTAAAACAAATCAAGTGTGTAACACAGGGGTGTAAGTCTTTGGCTATGTTTGAAAAATATTTTAAGGCAAATTAAGTCTGTTATACGGGGGTGTAAGTTTTTAGCTATGTCTTGAAAATACTTTAAAGCAAATTCAGTGTGTAACACGGGTTGCAAGGCTTGAGCTGTGTCTGAAAAACATTTTAAAGCAAATTCAGTATGCAACACGAGGGAGCAACGTTTGGGCTATGTTTAGAAAATATTTTAAAGCAAATTCAGTGTGTAATACGGGGATGTAAGTCTTTGGCTATGTTTGAAAAATATTTTAAGGCAAATTAAGTGTGTTATACGGGGGTGTAATTCTTTAGCTGTGTCTTGAAAATACTTTAAAGCAAATTCAGTGTGTAACAAGGGTTGCAAGGCTTGAGCTGTGTCTGAAAAACATTTTAAAGCAAATTCAGTATGCAACACGAGGGAACAACGTTTGGGCTATGTTTGGAAAATATTTTAAAGCAAATTCAGTGTGTAATACGGGGATGTAAGTCTTGAGCTATGTCTGGAAAATACTTTAAAGCAAATTCAGTGTGTAACACGGGGGTGTTAGGCTTGAGCTGTGTCAGGAAAACACTTTAAAGCATAAAGCAAATCCAGTGTGTAACACGGGAGTGCAAGGCTTGGGCTATGTTTGGAAAATATTTTAAAGCAAATTCAGTGTGTAACACGGGGATGCAAGGCTTGAGCTGTGTCTGGAAAACAGTTTAAAGCAAATTCTGTGTGTAACATGGGGATGCATGGCTTGGGCTGTGTCTGGAAAACACTTTAAAGCAAATTTAGTGTGTAACACGGGGGTGCAAGGCTCGGGCTATGTTTGGAAAATATTTTAAACAAATTCAGTGTGTAAAACGGGAGTGTAAGTCTTGAGCTGTGTCTGGAAAATACTTTAAAGCAAATTCAGTGTGTAACACGGGGGTATTAGGCTAAGGCTATGTTTGGAAAATATTTCAAAGCAAATTCTGAGTGTAACACGGGAGTGCAAGTCTTGAGCTGTGTCTTGAAAATACTTTAAAGCAAATTAAATGTGTAACATTGGATGCAAGGCTTGAGCTGTGTCTGGAAAACACTTTAAAGCAAATTCAGTTAGTAACATGGGGGTAGTCTTGAGCAGTGTCTTGAAAATACTTTAAAGCAACTTCAGTGTGTTACACGGGGTTGCAAGGCTTGGGCTATATTCGGAAAATATTTTAAAGCAAATTCAGTGTGTAACACGGGGGTGCAAGTCTTGAGTTGTGTCTTAAAAATACTTTAAAGCAAATTCAGTGTGTAACACAGGGGTGCAATGCATGAGCTGTTTCTGGAAAACACTATAAAGCAAATTCTGTGTGTAACACGGAGGTGCAAGGCTTGGGATATATTTGGAAAATATTTTAAAGCAAATTCAGTGTGTAACACGGGGGTGCAAGTCTTGAGCTGTGTCTTGAAAATACTTTAAAGCAAATTCAGTGTGTAACACAGGGGTGCAATGCATGAGCTGTTTCTGGAAAACACTTTAAAGCAAATTCTGTGTGTAACACGGAGGTGCAAGGCTTGGGATATATTTGGAAAATATTTTAAAGCAAATTCAGTGTGTAACACGGGGGTGCAAGTCTTGAGCTGTGTCTTGAAAATACTTTTAAGCAAATTCAGTGTGTATCACGGCGGTGCAAGGCTTGAGCTGTGTCTGGAAAACACTTTAAAGCAAATTCTGTGTGTAACACGGGGACGCCAGGCTTGGGCTATGTTTGAAAAATATTTTAAAGCAAATTCAGTGTGTAACACGGGAGTGACAGTCTTGAGCTGTGTCTTGAAAATACTTTAAAGCAAATTCAGTGTGTAACACGAGGTTGGAAGGCTTGAACTGTGTCAGGAAAACACTTTGAAGCAAATTCAGTGTGTAACACGATGGTGCAACACTTGAGCTGTGTCTGGAAAACACTTTAAAGCTATTTCAGTATGTAACACGTGGGGGTGGGGTTTAAAATTTGTTTCCAATTATAGTCATTTGATATATTTTATTTTGCAGACCGGCAAATACGAGTATTTGCTTTTCTGAATTTATACAAAGTGTTCTTTTTACGTTTGCACCATTTTTATACTATTTTTTGTCCGATTTGTTACAATCAATAATTGCATCGAAACAGAGCAATGAATAATAGTTGATCAAGGTTCCCATTAGAATGCAATCAAGGGGGGGGGGGGGGGGGGGATTTGAAGAATTGGTTGACTGATTCTTTAATTTGACATAATGATACATGCATAGTGTGTAATACCCCTCACAGCCTGAGCACCGGCGGTTTGAAATATACTTTTTAAAGTATAATCCCTTAGAGAAAGAAACTTCCAAGAACATATTTATAAACTCATGCATAACTTCCTGATATACTTTTATGAATTTGTTTGATTGTTGTCAGACAATATGGCATGAACAATGCGGTTGATATGGACAATGTGAAAAATAATTTAGCTAATATTAATTACATTTTATCTATTTCAGTAATAGTGTTCATGGCCCGATTTCTTTAACATGTATTGTATTTGTGGACGCTATTTCATCAAAATGTCTTTAAGGAAATGTTGTTGAGTGGTAATAATTTCCAGCACCAGACCGGGGATTTAACAAGGGAAATAACTCACATATAGAATTTCGTGAGGTTGAACTTTATTCTACAGCAAACTCTAATGATCTACCCAACATTTATTAAAAAATATCAGGTTTCGTTTATTTGAGTTCCTGAGTCAATGTTGAACATTCTTTACGATAAAAAAGGGACACAAATCTTAATAATTTACGTGAGAACCTCAAATACACTCATATACAAGGTTTAATGATAAACAGCATTTTGTTCTAATTTTGAATGGATCATGGAAAAAGTGTAAGAGCTATTTGACGGATATCAAATAAGACGTAATTTGATTTTCGAAAAAAAACAACAGAATCATAACTCGTGTAAATTAATATTCAAGAGTTGAATTTCAATCCGATACAAAGTCTAGTAAATCAGCATTGTGCACAACCTTAAAAACAAGACACCGACTGAACCGATGGATGATTTCCAAACATGTGCTTTGTTAAGAAGTAGCTGCAATGTTTGTTAATGGAAAGTGGGTGTAAACGGAAGATATTTCATGGAATAGATTTTTGGTGTTTCAACACATTAACGTCTATCAATGTTCTGAAACTCATTGGATTTCCTGCAATATTCTTAAAGATTACAACTAGGATTCGCTCATGGATACAATCAAAGGGTTATAGGTCATCGAAACAAAGACAATATACACATCTCAACTTGGTAATGATGCAATCTACAACGTTTCACACATTTCCAAAATGATTTTAGAGTAATAGCGTTAACTAATATGTGGTTATAGACAAAATCAAAGGGCAATAACTCAATATTTATCAACCCAAAACACAAGGTTAATTCTGTGTAAAATCATTAAACTGAAACAAAACCATATGCAAATATTCAATTGATAGCGATGCAGCATAGCAAGTTTAGTAAAGTTCCTACCAGATGTTGTAAAGAAATAGCGCGGAAAAACAAATAAGAGAACCATTTGGACCTAGGTCGCTCCCCTTATTTCACCTGTCACATCATTACAAAGTTTGAGAATTGTCTGTGTTCACATAGTATTCTTATGTAAAATGTTTGGGCTCAAATGAAACACTAGTTCCTTTATTTGAACAAACTAGAAAACCCTACCGATAGGGACCATTGTATTAACTATAAATACACTTAGCTGATTTATTCATGTTCCCCTGCTTACTCGTATATGTATTTAATCTCCTTAGAATACCCAGTCTCTACAAATATGACTAAACAATGCCTTATTGAACACTAGCCGCTCTTATTTTTTTGGAGAAAAATATGTTTTAAAAATCCAATGTGTATCGGTTTTTCCACCCTGCTATTTAATCTACTTTAAAGGACCGAGTATTTACTGTTATGGCTAAACAATACCCCAGATATCAAGATGTTTTAAATAAATGAGGATTTTATATTTATAAGGGGCCAGCATGGTTAAAAAAGGATAACATTGTGAATTTGAAAACAATTTCTTCTCAATTTGTTTATATTTGGTATAAATGATCCCTTTGAATCCTCATTTAAGAACATAGTCTCGAATATTTTGATCAAACGACACTCCATATCTCAAGAGGATAAAAAAATAATTCCTGTAATGGAAGAAAAAAAAGAGAATTCCTATGTATAAAAAAAGTCTCTCTTCAATTTAGATTCTAATTTATATGGATCATCTACACGCCTGGTAATCTCCGAAACCATCACATAAATGTGATGCATTTTGTTCGGTAGCATTTCCGGTGCTGGTCCGGTCACAAGAAATATTGACAACAAAAATGAGTCGTCTTCAATGTTTCCGTATTTTTATTGTGTAAGAAGAAAATGAAACATCGGGGAATATTCTACGATATATTTATGCATACGCTATTCACGCATACAGGTTCTTTTCAGATGTGATACTTTGTTTGTCTGTTATCACTTCTGTTAACGAAACGGACGTGGCAAATTGTGCCAAATTTCGGCATGACGAGTGGTAACCAAGTAATTTTTTACCAGTTGGTCGAAGGATTGTAACTTGAATTGGCTTTAAATTGCCTATTGTATATGCCCGAGAAGGTCTTGTATTAAAAAACGCCACATGTACTTCATTTTCGAGAACAAAACGATTTTGTACACGGTGTTATGGTTCGGAAATGTATGTGATGGTTTTGTGAGGCATGTAATGGTTCGGCTTCATTGAAACCCGCTCTTTTCAAAACATTCTTATGTTTTCTCATTACATGTACAGTTCTCCCTTATGAACACATACCGCTGAAACTCCATGGCGTATTAAAATACGTTTTAAAGATCGTTGTTAGCTGCAACATGTGTTTGTGTATATATTTAGTTAATATATATGATATTTAGTTTAATTAAAAGAGAAAAGAGTGCAAAAAATATCATTAAAATATCCGTTTACGCTAATGACTACGCCAATAACTGCCGTCTCTCATCCCCATCATGTTAGTCAGTAAGACGGACACTACCTGTGGTGTGATTATCCGCAGAGTTGAATTGACACGTGTCATTTAAATAGTTTGGTAGGTGACCTATAATTGTACATGTAAATAAAGAATAAGAATTCCTGTGAATGTCAAGTTATGTGTGCATTTTATTATAATATTTTATATACAAAAATACACTAAATAAAATGAAGTGTACATATTCGGGTCGAACACAAACACTTGTGTGGATTATGTTCATAATTTTTTAAAGACACACATAGATATTGTTATAATTTTAAAAAATAAATGAAAGAAAAAAGATTTACGGTTTGACTAGTCGAGTTGAACAAACCATGCATATGTATTATGCATATGCGTGCTTTGTTCAACTTGATTTAGCCAAGGAATTATATAGCCAAATTATTATAATATCATACATTTTCATATGCCTTCTTAAATATATATTTACATACCATCGAAACAATTGCTGTATATAAACGTATTGCCTTTAAATATATCAAAAATATATTATATTGTTGAAGATGTGCACGCATCTATGTGCTAGTGTGTCCTGTCTAAAATATAAATTATACAATCTGAGATATGCCTATCATAGAGAGAATATTATCATATACTTCTTAATTCTCAGCTTATATAATCTCTCTCTCTCTCTCTATCTCTCTTTCTTTCTTTCTCTCTCTCAACCACCTACTACAGATTAATAATTGTGTATATAATCAAAACGCATGTAATTTGTTCTATTATACACTGTAAATGTGTTTCTTGCATAGGAAGGGCCGACTCTAAGTATGAGGAACTTGTGGCCCATTCCTATTTAAAATATTTAAAAAATGTTTTAACTAACTTACTGTTTATAAGATGGTCCACGAAAAGTTTAAAAAACAGTAATAACAACAGGCGCGTAGATAAATCCCTTTTATAATACACAAAACTAATTATACTTGGGGTAGTGCGTGTGTGAATAGCAAGTCATAACTGTGTTTTTTAAGGTAAAACATTATGTTAGTATGATAATGAAATACTCCGCCAAATCTTACGTAGATTAACAATATACCCATTCATCTAGAATCAATGGTTGTGAAGCGCTATTATTCAATAAACTAAAGAAGTTAATGCTTTGACATTTGATATGTGTTGATCGGTGTATAATGAATGACAACCAAATCTTAAGCATAATATGATATAAATCTGACGATATATTATGTACAAAAGATATGTATACGACTATCCAAATTCAAACGAATACAATTAAAACACAAACTGTCTTATACCCAATCTCACTCACTTCACTTACATATAGGAAGATCGTGTACTTGGTTTTATACCTGTATGATTATTGAATAGCTTTTATAACGACTGCGTTGTTGCTCATTCTCTTGCTAGGATTGAACTTATGCCAAAGTTAAAACATAAGTGAACTATATATATCGTTTAGAACTTTATACATAATGATCGCAGTTTTTCATTGTGTCCGTCCGTTTGTCTCTACTATAACAGTGCATGAAAGAATTTGTTTAAAGTAGTGAGGTGGTTGCGAATTTTAAAGTTTCTTTTTCTGTCTGTCTGTCGGTCGATTGGTCGGTCAGTCGGTCGACTTCATAGATAATTTACCTTGCACCTCGGATCATAATTATTTTTTTATAAAAACTGCGCGTAATTATTTTTATTTACTTTTGTAACAATTCGCCTTCATAGAGATATAAGGCTTCATCATAGAAACAGCCTACAGTTATTTTCCCCTGCTTTATTATTTTCTAAAAACATGTGTAAAAATGTGAATTCAACAATGGAATGAGTTTTACTTTTGCCAGTTCATTAGTCTTAAAATGATATAAGTGAAAAAATAAAATGTTTTAAAACGGGCAGATTTCAATGCAGCTGAACTATAACATGACTCACAGAACCATCACATACATTTCCGAACCATAACACCGTGTACAACATCCATTTGCTCTCGAAAATGAAATGCATGTGGTGTTATTAAATAAAAGTCATTTTCGGGTATATACAATAAGCAATATAAAGCCAATTTATGGTACAATCCTTGGGGGTAACTGTAATAAAATCGTCTTGCCGAACATTGACAACATTCGCTACGGCTGCTTCGTTTCCAGAAGTGATTACAGAAAAACAAAGTATCGTATCTGAAAAGAACCTGTATGCCCGAACAGGGTATGCATTAATATATCGTTCCCAGTTTTCTTTCTTTATCACAAGAAAAATATAGAAACATTGATGACGACTCACATTTGTATATTAAATCCCCTTTGAGCGACTTGGTAAATATCAAGTCTATAATTGATTCTGCGGGTAAAGAGGGCTGCTCTACCAAACCCTGTCCTACATATTCATTGTAAAAAACCTTTCCGTTCAACCCTACTCTAATCAATACATACACCATCGAAACCTGTTCTATATAATCAAACCCCTTATATACCAAGTCAATCCCTTCACTTCAGTCCCTCTCCAAATTTATTTTGTCAAACCTTGTTGTAAACATGTTTTACTTTATACTCCCTTTTCAAACCCTTCCCCTTCAGCCCTATTGTACGTTATACATACCCCACCAAAACCTGCTCTACATAAGTATGCCCTATATGTAACTTTTAAAACCCTTCACTTCAGCCCTATTCTTCACAATGCATTCCCCTTACTTTACACAATACATAGTCATCATGATTCCATGTCAAACACTTCTCTTCAGCCCCTCTTCCAATGTGACCTGCGAGATCCTGATTTAAAACCAACATACTTTACACAATACATACCCTAATACAAACCCTATTCTACTTAATTAAGGGTTACACCTTGTCAAACCCTTCCCTTCCAACCCGCTATAACTCCCCCAATATAACCTGCCAAACCTTTGTCTTTCCTGTAGATCTGCCACTGCGTTTTACTAGACTTACATCCCCATACATCCCAACTAACACGCACCACAAACAAACTCCGAAACATGTACCTCATCTTGACCGATGTCTTTAACACACGGTTAAACTGTAGCTCAACACTCCTACCGCCCAAAACTGTCAAAAACTATATCTCTACTATACTATATGTACTTAGATTTTCAGTTATTCAGAGATGACATAGTCAAGTTAAGACCATAAATATATCCAGGTCGAGGCAGCCATTTTAAATTTTATCAAAATGATAGTTATTTGACCCACTTTAGTTGTATCCATAAAACGCGTAATTACTAACGCTACCCCGCCTTGTCATAATTCAAACAGAAAGTGGATTTCACAATCAATGTTGTCTTGCTAAGACATACCGTTAAATTCGATAATGTTTAATAATATAAAGTGGTTACATGAATTTTAAGATGGTACCTAATATTAAATATAATTTCTAATTGAAATAAACAGCAGTTAAATAAATTAAATACCTTTTAAGAAAGAAAAGATATCCGTCTCTTTTTGTGGAAAAAACCGCATGACATCAATCACCCATGTCTTGATAAGCGCCACCTAGTGGTAGCCTGGTTCTCGGACTCAAAATGCTCTCGGCATTGCCTTCGCATCTTATATTATATGAGACCGGGGACCAGTCTACACCTAATGGTAACACTTGGTGTCGTTCAACAATCAAGCGTCGTAGGTGATAAAGACTGCGGTTCGCCAATACAAATTTCAGAATTATTTGATTTGGCCCGATTCGTTTTCCCTATGTCTGAATATTGACTCTTCGATCTATTTTGATCGGTAGATTCGACATGCTTCATTTTCTTGAACATGCATAAGTATAATTATTCACAAAGGAAGTATGTAAATAATACTTCATCTCAGGAGTTTATGATGGTCAAAATCCATTCAACTAAGTGAATCCATTAAACCAATATTTTTGCAAACATGTTACAAATAACATCATAATTGATTATCATTAATATTTAAATATCAATTAGAGTTGAATACACTATATAAGACAGAAACGATCGATCTTCAACATCGAGCCGACACGACTCCGGGACAAAACGTTTTCCGGGACGAACAGCAATAGGGTCGAAACATTTTTTATTCGTACTCGTTTCTGTTCGTCGTCAATTAGCGGATAACGAAAATGTAAATTGTAAGGAAAATTACATCTTAATTTAAATATTTTAATAAATTAATATGTTCAGCCCTCTCCGCCTTAAATAAGGGATAATGTGAGGTGTAACAATTCGTGTTCAACAATTTAGATTTAAAACATTTTCTCTTAAAATATTTGACCTATTACATGTGGTATATGTAGAATAAACACGTTAAGACTAAAACAGATCATATAGCGAAACATTAAAAAGACTTAAGTATATTGACAAGGAAGTGTTTGTATGATTTTCTTTATGATTTCAAAAAGTGCTAACTTTTGACAAAAGGAAACTAAAGTGTATAAAAAAGTCTGATTCTCCTTGATTAAAACTTATGTGTGTTTTTGAGTTTTGGTCAAACTTTTAAAAACGTTGGTAGGGTATTGCTGATATTTTTTTTCTAAAAACTATATAAGATAAAATCTAATTTTTCAGTGTATTTTTTTCAAAGATTAAATCCATCTTGTAATTATGCTCATTTAAAGTAGAGTTAAATTTCTGCCTGGGCATTCAACCACATGCCAGTTAACAGATATATATCCCAATATTTGCCAGTTATTTGTTGCAAAGCAATATACTATATTATGTTTGCCGACATATTGAAGGCTTTTGAAAAGCTATGACATAAGAGTTTATTTTATAAACTTAAACGACGAAGAATTGATCGTGAATAATCAAAATATTTGGAAAATAGAAAACAACAAGTTTTTGTAGGAAATTCATATTCAGAATTAAAATATATTTTAGCTGGTGATCTGCAAGGTTATGTCTTAGCTCCACTTTTATTTTTATCATTTTTAATATGGATCTTGCAGACAGTATGCTGAATATAGTCAGATTGTTTGCTAATGACAGTTCGTTGTCTGTTTCTTCGTCTATATCTAAACTCAACCACAATTTACAAATACATACATATAGTATCAAATTTGTCTAAACAATGGCGTAATGATTTTAGCCCAGTAAAACAGACGTTTTCATTTTTGCACTTAATAACGGTGACCAACGACCTGTAATAACATTTTAATTATGTTCAGCTTGAATTTGTTTAAATCCTTAAGCACTCGGGTTTAACATTCAGTCAAGATGGCAAATGGCATCAACATATAGATAAAATTATAAATCCAGTCTCTAAATGCTCGGTATGATGCGTTTCTAAAAATTTAAATGAAATCGCCAAACATTAATTCAAGTATTCATTTCTTATACGATACCTATCCTTGAATATGCCTCTATAGTTTGTGACGGATGTACAAACTATGAAAAAGGTAGGCGTGAAAAGTTACAATATGAAACTGATAGAATCGTGACTAGTTTCAGGCGTGGATCCAGCCATTTTTCCCAGGGGTGGGGGGGTCCGATCGAACCCTTACTATAACAAACAGCAAGGTGCCTTGATACAGTTACTAATTTATCTGATTGTGTGGATGTTAGCCGTTCTAACTTTACAAAAAGAGTTATAGTCAACGTTTCCAGTTCTAGCCACGAGGAGGCCTCCACATTTAGAATTTTTTTATTTTTTTTTTTTTTATGTTTTTCCATACATTTTATTACATTGTTACATGTTCTGTGACTGAGTATGTCAGTGTGTGCAGCACACCAGTATGGTAACGACCAAAGACACGAAGTTCACACCGCTTGACCTTTACTGAAGAGGTAAAATCACCAATATCTAATCATACAATATACTCGATTGGAACATTCGTCTTTTATTTTGTCCTATGAACGTTTGGCAGATTATCTTTGCGTCAATGTACTTCGCATGGTACAAATGCATTAGCGCTAGTGCTGATAACCTGTCCTCATTCATAGTGCTTCGCATGTAGCTTTTAATGCGACGAAATCCAGAAAATGAGCGTTCGGCCTCACATGAACTGACAGGTAGAGTACAACCTATGTGCAGAAGGGTTTTAACATCTGGAAAGATATCTTCGTCCGTAATTCTGTACGTATCCAGAAGACTGTCTGGTGTAATCCCCTTTTCAACAAGCTTTTTACAAGCCCTCTTATATTCTGATAATTCCGTTAGTAGATCATTTGAGGAAGAGCTTTGTAAGTCGGAATTCCAGAAGAGCAAATCAGATGAAAGCTTTTGCATTTCCGTCTGTGACAGGTTCATTATTTGTTCGGGGATTAAACAGCCCAAAGTATAAGCAACATGGTCGTCTTTCTGAAATCTGTCATTTAGTTCATTAGATAAGTGATCCAAGAACGGGATTGCAACTGTAAGTTTGAAGTACTTTGGAGGACTTGAGACAGTCATGTTTGATCTCTTTGTTTGTCTACCGCACGTTCTTGTGGTATTTTCTTGGATGTTCAGCCCGTCTGCGGTACGTTTGCAGTCTGCATACCATATTGTGAACTCCTGGTATACGTCAGCCCTCATCTCTTTGACTCTTTCTACTCTGTCAGTAACGAGATTGCGTGCCTTGTACATGTCTAAATCGCGTTTCTGAAGCTTTGACCCTAGAGGCTTGACTGTCTCCAGAAGAGCTCTAATGCAAATGAATGTCACGAGAAATTGAAATGACATCAAAGTAGCCAACAGACCTTGTGCGGTTATTTTAGTCTGAGCTTCCCACGACCAGTCATCTTCTGTGTTCTCGTCCATTGAGGGATCTATCATGTACTGGAGACGCTCAATAACCACGGCATACATGTCGTAAAATACGTCGTAGCATGTATGCCGCTCTACCCATCTTGTTTTACACAGACCCAAGAGCTTCTTTCTCTTTGACTCGGTGCCGTGGTGTACAAGTACACGCTCAAAATAGCGTTGTCTTTTGGGCGACGCATCGAAGAAAATGAATGTGGAATTAATTCCATCAATCATGTTTCTGACAACGGGCAGTTTACATGCATGTGCTATGCTCAAGTTAAGAACATGATTCTTGCAGTGTGTGTCAAGAGCAAGTTTATTCATTTCCTTTATTCGAGCTTGACACCCCTTCTTTTCTGATGCCATCGCTGCGGCCCCGTCACACGCCTGACCCCTTATTTTCTCTACTGGAAGATCGTTTTGTGTCAACACTTCAATAATTTTTCTTGAAATCATTTCTCCAGTAGTACGTTCTAGGTGAACAAAGTAAAAAAATTCTTCCCGGATACATGGTTCGCTTTGACTTTCATCTATTAATCGTAAGCATAAAGCCAGGACCTCCTGATTCGCAAACTTGTCTGTCACTTCATCTGCTATGATCGAGTAGAATCCCTTGCCTTTTAGGCCTTCTAATATTTGTTTTCTGATGTATTGACCAATAATACATATCAATTGATTTTGGATTGTCTTGCTGGTGTATGTTGCATTTTTAGGTGTATGTTCTAGATGTTGTGCCAGCTCCTTGTCATGATTAGCAAGTAAGTTCAGAATTGCCCTGAAATTTCCCTTATTGGAAGATGTACTTGTTGAATCGTCTCTGTGGCCCCTAAAAGGCAAGTTCTGCTTTCCACACAGAATGATTGATTCTACAATCATTGTCAGCAGTTTTAAGTTTGTGTCATATACATGTTTATTTTGTGCGCTGATCTTATATTGAACAGTGCTTTCTGGGCTCTTGAGGCTTGCCGTCAGTGTCTGATATGAAATACAAGCGTTTTTATGGTACTCAGAATTTTGATGTATCAATAAAGATCCATCTTTTCCAATAGCCTTTTTGAAATTTGTGAACGGCTTCTTTACAAACGAGTCATAACACCTGATATCTGACTGAGGAAACAACACACACAATTTACAAAGACCACCATTTAAACAAAGACCACACTACTGTATGCCAGCCATTTATGATTTTCCAACCAACTAGTCTGGAAATATAGTTTCTTTTCCTTAGTTTTGCCAGCAACCAGCCTTGTCTTAAATGGCAAATGCTTAAGTGTTTCTGGATCAGGGCTGCTTTCTACATACGAAATCTTGTCTGTTTGTGAGAGCGAAGACAGTGGCACGGTCCCATTCAAAATATCGCCCAGGTCATATTTCGATGATCTATGGAATTGGTCTGCATCTGTGCCATCATGTTCATCTGCAGTTTCAGGGTTTGAAACTTGTGGATGTTCTGCTTGGTCATCGGTTCGGTCATGACTTTCAGACTCAGTATTGAGCGTTTGATTGTCATGTGATTCACATTTGAAGAAATCAGAAATTTTCTGCTTCTTTAAAGGGGGTTGCTCAGATGACACCCTTTTGGAAGACTGTTTTGTGTCATCAATCATATGGCAAGAAACAAAATGATTTGGTTGCCACATTTCTACTTGTAGATTCGAAGTATGTGTCCACATGATGTACAATGGTGGGCCAAATTCAGATATGTCTCCGCCTAAGGGACGAATAGTCTGGTTGTGCACTTGCCTGTTGATAGCAACATTTTGTACTTGTGGAAATATTGTCACTACTGGGCGGCTAAAGGCATTTGCGCTGGCATACATGTGCAACAGGGACGAGTACTGTTCGTCTTTGGCCGAATTCATGATCTCATTCTTCAACGATTTTGGGATATTATTGGGGACTCTAGCATCATCAGAGATGGAGGTTTTGAAAATGTATTGGAATTCAGACAGTTTGCTCGACATTTCTACATATGTGTCATTGCTTGTGTATTTCATATAGTTTTTTAGTAACTCATACACACACCGAACCCGACACTCAACATGATGGTTTTCTGTGCCAAAAACAGAATTTGAAATGGAGCGAAAGAAGCAGTTGCCATCTCTGACAACCGTCACAGGAGCAATTCTTTGCTTGATTTCTGTATCGTTTGGAAACAAGCATTTCGAGACTGCGTCATCGGGGAAATGCATTTTATCTCGTGTTATAGCTGTCTGCGGTAAAGGGTTTTCGCGTATAACCGTTTCCCTCATTAGTACTTGGAACCGGAATGCATCCCAACCGTTTTTCGCAGCATTTGCAAAGGCCTTTCGCATCGACTCCCATTTAAATGCTGTCACATTTTCTGAATCCATATTGTAATTCCCGCCCTATGCGGCGTTAACTTCTCAAACTGAAAGTTAAACTGATCATAATTATATAGAACGCCGATGTTTTATAGTGTCGGTGTATAAAAGTACTTGGTGTAACGTCAGAATATTGATATGACGTCATTGTTCACTGGTGTGACATCATCAATATCTGGCGCATGCTGAATTAATTTGAAACTGATTTATCTTTGATCATTCATAATTTCATTGCACTATGTGATCACGTTATGAAATAGCGAAATTAGTTCAAGAAATTATTGATGGGCCCTCGTATAATGAGATATTACCTTCTTATGGAGGTCCTTTATTTCAGCGGGGGGGGGGGGGGGGGGCATTTTAAGGATTTTCCGCCGGACCCCCCCCCCCCCCCCCCCACTCCTCTGGATCCGCGCTTGAGTTTAATTCGTTTGGTCTTGTTATATTTACAAAAAAAGACGAAAAATGTATTACCTTGATTTAAAATGAATAAAGACCAATTACCAGGATAGTTATCAAGCCTATTGCCTTCATTGATCAATGACGTCACACTAGATGCAATTTGAGAAATGCAGATCAGTATGTTACAATGCCGAGAGAAATGCAACTTTTCTCAACATCTTTCGTACCATCTTCACTTAGAAATCCGCTCCTCAGTTTCACCACAGGTTTTTTAGAATAACCTGTATAGAAGACAGCGATTATTCTTACGGAATACAGTCAAGCTGAAATTGAGGTAAAGGTGTGTGGGGTACGTGGGATTTTTTTCGTGTTTTAATGTTACGTAAAATGTTGGTTGTGTATCTCATTGGTCAGTTCATCTTAAATACTATACAAAACGCATAGCGATGCTTGAAGATTCGATGAATCTTTGTTTTAAATTCGAGTTAAATTTTCTTTGCTTGAAAATAGTCTCAAGTTGATCTCTTACTAGTTTAGACGAAGGAGTAAGTATATGGTCTTACTATGCCATTCTTGAAGCGTAATAAACATATCTTGGCTGGGATGGTGAACAGGATGTACTAATCCGTAAAGATAATCTAGGTTGACACTTGTCACGTGTAATTGAAATTCTAAAACTGGAACTCAATCATCGCAAACACCAATAATTCGAATATTCACATGTAGAACCGTCGACTGTCTCTTAATGTTGGTTTCAATAAGAAATTGTTAAATCGAACAAGTGAGTTCTTGGGTTTGGTAGTATATGTGTTTTCGTTTGTGACTTCTTTGTCGTCATCTTATTCATCTTCTTTTCATTTTTCGTATTCTTTAATTTCTTCCGTCATTATTTTTGTGTAAATATGTATAATATGTATGGATATGTATGTAGTTATTGTATTGTACTTGATGTATAACGTTTATATAAAAGTACTCATATGCGTTCGATCTTTCTGCTTGATATAATACATTGCTCATTTGCTTGTAAACCTCTATAAAGAGCTAATGAAGAGTATATAGGGAGAATACATAGTTATATTTCATCAATTTTATTTTCCATACTCGTACATATACCGGTTAAATATGTTATGTTATATATGTTCTCCTTATTTCTCCCGTCGATAAAAACGTTTGTGGGAAAACTGTTTGTCACTACAGATGATCTTAAAAACTTTATTTGTATAATACATACTAGCAATATTCCAAGTATAGAAATATGCAGAACAGAAGACTATCTACATCTACATTTGATCTTTACTAACACAAACAACAACAACAACAACCACACCCACAACAACAACAACAACAACAATATAACAACTATAACAAGCATATAACAACCATAACAACCATTTACAACAATAACAACCGTATAACAACAATATAACAACCATATAACAACAATATAACAACAATATAACAACCATACAACAACCATATAACAACAAAATAACAACAACAATATAACAATACAAAAGTGGACATCAATTTATAATATATAAAAATCATCAATACATTTGGAATTTAAACTATTTGGCATTTGCTTTAAGACCTAGGATAACGGGTCAGCCAGTAAATTTATACATACTAGGATAATCATAAAATATACACATCCTACATCGCAGAAAGGATATACAAAATGTATTGTGCAAAAATAAAGTTTTTAATATAAATATTACTTTTTCCTTTCACATCTATCTTAGTTGTTTCTCTGCCAATTTCGGCATTGATTTGATATATTGAAATACGTAGAACATCTGACTGATCTTAATAATTGATTATGAAACCATATATTGGTGACTTAATTGATATTTTCATCAAACCATGGAGTGTAAACATTTGGAAACATGTTTATTAAACGATATACTATTGACCTAAATTAAAAATTGTTTATAAAACACCATATAGTATAGACTTAATTTAAACAAAGTTTATCAAACGATATACTATTGACCTAAAACAAAAAATTGTTTATAAAACACCATATAGTATAGACTTAATTTAAACAAAGTTTATCAAACGATATACTATTGACCTAAAACGAAAATTGTTTATTAAACAGCATATAGTATAGACTTAATTTAAACAAAGTTTATCAAACCATATACTATTGACCTAAATTTAAAATTGATTATTAAATACCATATAGTATAGACTTAATTTAAACAAAGTTTATCAAACCATATTTGACTTAAATTAGCTTTTTTATCAAACCATATAGTGCATACTTAATTTGAAAATTGTTTCATAAACCATATAGGATATAATTTGAAAATTGTTAATCAAACCATTAAGTAAAGACTTAATTTGTAAACTGTTTATCTTAATTTTCAAATATTTTGTTAAACCATATAGTACAGAGTTAATTTTGAAACTGTGTATCGTAATTTCCAAATTGTTTATAAAACAGTATAGTACAGAGTTAATTTGGAAACTGTTTATCTTAATTTTCAAATTGTTTATATTTACATTCGTACTGCTATCTGTCATAATGAACTATATAGATTAACTGCAATTCATTTCCCTATGAAAAACAATTGCAGCTGGGCGGAGCTAAAAAAGGACCAGTTTGCATTTCATTGGTTGTACGATTTTGTTTTGCTTATCTTATTTGTTAAAACAGTCTACAAAATAACTTTACTACTAACTTCGTTCTCAATTATTAAGAAATTCGTTATCACTGCGTACGCATGAATAGCATTGCACAGATTCCGCCCTTGATTCAATTCTGAAAGAGTTATGTACAAACTACAAAGCTGTGCGAGCTATGCTTAGAAACGGCCTTAGCAAATATCAACTTTAAAATGTCAGTCATCTTACCTTTCATCGTAGCTCCGGCCGGAGTCAGTCAAATGACGTTTAACACTAAACCAGTTAGCGGTCGCTCCCTTTTGATTTCTTAATTGCTAATTTCGTACTAAATGAACACTAACTATTACTAAATGTATTCAAAACAGTTCAATGTTGTTTTTTTAATTTAATGCAGATAAAAGGACTCAATATGATTTGTAAACAAAAGTCAGTGAAATGTGTTTTGTGTGGTTTATTTTTGATCAATTTGAAAAGCTAGATAACAGGTATTACGATTAGTAGTCAGGAGGACAACTGATTTAGGGTTATGTGATGAATAACATGTACTCTCTCTGGCCATGGTAGACTCATGGAAACATTGAACAAACGTTTTCTAATATAACAAGGACTTCATTCACGTCTGTGAAATGTTTATGTACATTAACAAATAAAAATGCTGCCAAGTGCCTGAAACAGAATAGCATGTGCTTTATTTCTTTATTTTTTAAAGAGGTATGCAATATACTACTGATGAATGAATTTCAAACTACTGCTTCAATCTTTGTGTTCCCCCAGAATGTCATAAACATGTGTTAACAACTTCGGACACACATTTTTCCAGAGGTCAACGTGACCATCTGGAAATATGCCCAATTCGGCTACAACGTCATTAGGGAATGTGTTGTAATGATGTTATACATTTATAAATGCCCGAAGCAGCAATCTTGCGCTAGAACCTTTCCCTACATACAACTTTTTTCCATTGACCTCATAATTTTCCAGATATGCCTTGAATGAGCGAGGGAGATTCCGCGTCCAATTTTCATTTGGTAACAGCAATACATTTTCCAATATTCCCGATTTTGACGGATTCTCGTGAATCAATCCTTCAAGTTCGTCACTTTTCTTTGAAACGAATTTCAAGATTTGTGTAGATGTCCAAAAACCTATTTGTTCAGCAGTTGGTCTGTCCCCAGTTTCTGGTTTGAGTATTTTGTTCAAAATATGAAGGAGTGAATCGTGTGCTTCGTTTAAAATTGTACAATTCGGGGGCTACCTCAGTTCGATTTTATGTTGAGCTGCTGTTTGAGTTCCGTATGAATTTTTTCCTATTGTAGCGGTAAAGTAAAAAAGGATACCTAATGATAAAACATCAGTCCTTTTATTTAGATATATTTTGCAGGGTGAACCACTAATCAGATTTGAAATGATATACCACGCCTCAGGGGCTATGTAGCCTAGTGTCCCTATTAAACCAGATACAGAGCAAAGACTTCCAGTTGTAACTTTGGCTTACCCAAAATCACTTATGACATTTGAATTTGCTGTCCATTATGAACAATGAGTATGTTTTCCAGCTTTAGGTCGCGGTGGACAATATCACATCTATGCAACAAGCGAATGCCATTTGCCATACTTCTGTTGACATCTACCGGTGTAAACGATTGCCTTAGGTACTCGTTGTCTGGCTTTACATAGTCCCTTAATGTACAAAGCTGAAATGCAATATATAATGTATTCAGCTCAGTGTGTGAGTCATAATATCCGACAATATTTACATTTCGGCATGGTTCAAGTTTTTTCATCAATTTGACTACTCTACAAAGTTTTTTTCTCTGATGTAACGTTACTTTTTTGTCATTTGTATCAACACATTGAATGCGCTTAATTGTTACTTTAAATCTTGCTGATTCAGGCTTGGTGTTACAGTACAGATTTCCTTCATAAACATGCGCAGTTGATCCTCCTCCCAACACTTTCTCATTAGTAAGATAAAACACGGCCTCATTCGGCAAGGCTAACGGCGTTGCAGCAAAACAACGTTGACATGCTTCAATGGCGCTCCATGAGCCCAGATATGAACCCAATCGAGTATATCTAGGCGTATCTGAAGAAGACATTTATGACAACAATCTACACAAAGCAGTGTAATTAAGGAACTGTATCCTGCGCGAATGGGATGCCTGCTTTGCTGCAGCGGTTCCTGTTTAAACTAGTTTCGTCTCTGAGACGGAGATGTGTAGCTTTTATAATCGCAAACGATGGACACACACGGTATAACTGCAAAGGGGACTTAGATTCAAATACACTGTGATTAGCGTGTTTAATTAATTTTGATAGTGGTGCTACCAAAATGTGTAGAAAAAAGTATTTATTGACTAAAATCGTAAATAAAATGGATTACTGTGAGTCAATGAATTGTTTTGTATATCCTCATTTCAAAACAGGTTATTCGTTTTCTTTTCTCCGTTCTTTTTCGATTTTTGTATACTGTGAATAACATTTAGCCTGTATATATCGTTTTAAAAGCTTTATTCTTCCTTAATGTTTCTGTTAAGAAAAGCACACGCATTTTTTAAAAAAAAAACACAACAACATGTGAGTATACAGTCCAGTCAATCATGAAAAAAAAATAGAAAATGGGGAAACTACCAAAACTTTGAACATAACCACTTTAGTGCAAACAAAATAAAAGAACACGAGACCCACTCCAGAAAATCAAATATGGCCGAAAAAAACCAAAATGGCTGCCATAAATGCCACTTACATTTATCAGTATCATTAGTTAAAAACACCTATTTGCAATATTCAGACATTTGTGATAAAAAATACAATGCTTTTACCATTGTTGAAAAATTGTCTCCTTTAATTTGCCAGTACTGACATGTCAGCAGAAAAAACACAGATATTTAACCAGTTTAGCATGTGATGTACAGGCACTTAGTTTAAAGCAGTTCTATGTGTATTTCTTTTGATATTTTGACTCTTTTTTGTCAGTTTCAGTTTTACCAGAGTATAGTACAGGAAGCCTGTATACTAACAAACTAGTATAGTAAAGAACAGAAGCATGTCAAAAATCAAATATAAAAAAAGAGTCGAATTCAGTTGATTGGCAAAACAAAAGTGGGGAAGGTCTTCAATGCCCGGGCACTATCAGGTCAAATAATATCACTGAAATTGGCTATGTTACATTAGTTGATGAACAATCTGCCTATGGAAATTGGATTTGATTTGTTACATGAAGGTATTAGTATAGCTGACGGCTTGTTATATTAGAACAAGCTTGATGTCTGATTTCAAAGATTTTTACCCGTTCTTGGCCGCTTCCTATTTTAAGCAGACAGGCTCAGACAAAGAACGACTGTTGATATTTCTACACACAGGCAATTGTTAGCAGAGCGGTCAATGTTGTTGTTGTTGTTGTTGTTGTTGTTGTTGTTGTTGTTGTTGTTGTTGTTGTTGTTGTTGTTGTTGTTTTATGGTGTTGAGCGTCGCTTTTAACAATTTTTCAGTCATATCACGGCGGTGTCTAATGGAGACCGTATTCTGAGCGTTGTCACACTGGGGTATCATGCCGCAGACACATGGTATGATATCCAATCCAGTCACATTAAACTGACACCCGGCCGATCAGACCTAGAACTCTCCTCTAAATGCTGAGCATCGAGTGAGGAAGCTTCTAGTATAATTTTCAAAGTGTTTGGTATGACCCGGTCGGGGATCGAATCCACGACCTTCCGCATGCGAGGCGGACGTTCTATCACAAGACCACGCAGCGGTCTCAGAACGGTCAAAGAACGTAGCTTTGGTTAATATTCAATGACTGTTGTTAGACAAATTACCATGGCCAGACTCCAGTAATTGCATGTGGCCAATCCCTGTATGCAATTTCAAAACAACCTTAGTGGTCATTGCGAGGTCGATGGTTTCTTTTCCACAGGTTGCACGACTTGTGAATGAATTTCAGACATATGTTGAAAAACTCAAACAAGAGGAAAGCAAATGCCCCATTTATTCGTCATCATTACCAACAAATCCATTTTCAGAGTCAGAAATCATTACAATCTCTTGGTGACAAAATAATGGACATGGGAAAACCCTTTTCATGACACATCCGTGATTGTGCTAAATTAATGAACACTTGAGGTAGAGCAATATAACCATTTTGTTTCAGAAAGGTTACAGAGGAGAATGGACAAAAACTATAATGCAAAATAGGTTTCCAGCAGAAAATAAAACTATCCGAAAGACAAACAGCAAATATCCTACATTAAACAGAACTGTTCTCTCTGTTTCATATTAATGTTTCTTGTCAATTTCGCTATGAAAAACTTGATGAATTCTTCGCCCTTGAAAAGTTTTCATTCCCATCATCCCTGTACCGTTCGACACAGACTGTCAGTCCTTTTGGGATTACGCACCCATCATTTTCAAGTCATCCTTAAGTCATCATCTTTGAAATGTCTAACGACTCGATATCGTCTAGGATGTGTATAGCCCAACAGCTAGAAGTCCGATACAAGTTCCCAAAGAGGCAAAAGCGTTCGACTGTCTTCATGTGACCATGAAGTCGATATAAAACTGATATTACACCTGGTTGATATTGCAGTTCGGGGTTACACGTGGGTTATGCTAAAATCTGTCGATTATTGCCGTTGTAGACACTCTTCATATTCCTGTAGATGAGCCGTAGATAGCATGCAATCTTAAATTTATTGCAGTTCACTTAATTGTAGACTCTTTTCGAGAATCGAAGACAGTAGTGCTTCCGGCCTTTCATGTCTGTGACAAGACATCGGCTTTCTGTGGTCACGGCGTTTAAATCAGCTTCGGAAATTTCGTTGTTCTTCTTTAAGACGGAACATGTTATATTATGCTTAACATGTGAAGTGATGCACATTCAATAGTTTACTCAATATCCTACCTTCTTGGTATTTAGTACCCTGCGTTATACAAAAGCAATGTCTTGGTTTAAATACGTACACTTTTTAGTAAATTATCGTTCAACAAATTTAAGTACACAATGAAAATTAATATTTCTTACATTATATGAAAAAAATGGACACAACGTATGTAGTAACAAACATATGTTACCAAATCATCTCTTACCTGTGAATAATTATTAATATGATCAAAAATGAAAATGGACTACTTTCCAAGAACAGATAAATGCGCTATTAACATATATTCTGATAAAAGAGGTTATTTACGGGAGGTCAGCGTATCGAATATAGACTGTTATACAATTTAATAGTCACTAAAATTTTATAATAACGTTCCGGTGACACTAAACAGGTGGGGGTGGGGGGGGGGGGTCTTCTTGTTTAGATTACGATTGAAATAAAATTGGAAAAAGTAATACTATGTTTAGTTGATTTTTCTCTGCTGAATTCGGTCATATCCATTTAGGTATATTTTGGTTTTCCTCACTTATCACGCGATCTGTTTTGGAAAACCCAGTTCAATTTTTGTGTATAGTATAATCACCGGCAAAACCATGTACCTGATAACGTGTCGTCCGTGTATGCACTTAAGGTGCACATAAAGTAATTTATACTGTATTTTAATTGAAATAATAATAATAAAGTATTCAACTTTAACAATATTTAACAATATATCCGTATCAGACTTGTGTTTATTTTTTAAAAAATACCACTTTAAAAAGAGATAGGGAATAAACATTAATGTGCTTTTTTTCAAAAAAAAATTCTATAGTAAATATTTTGGATTTAGCGTTAAAGTCCCAACTGCGATACAAAAGCCACAAGATGGCTCTGGGGCAGGTTTTGTATAATTCTAAACATGATTCAAATCAGAAAACGCTTTTTTCAAAATTACAAAAGTCACCACTGCATTGTTTTTTCATATAATTTTGCATACTACTAAATTATTGTTAATACATTTAATTGGCAATAAGAAATTTTAAAAACAACGTGTGTAATATGCAGAATGAAAAAAGTTAACTCCAACTTGAATTTGAAATTCTAGGGAGCAGCTTATAAAATGATGTACTCTAAATTTTAAACAAATACAAATGTATCTGTGTTTATACATATTTCAGCAACCGATTAACGATGTATTTTGGAACACTGTACAATAACCGAAAAGGTAAAGAAAACTGCTGTTTTATATAAGCTACTCCTACATCACTGTCTGCCCCAGCAGAAAATGTTTGCCCTTCGAAGGTATTAGTTGAAAGTCGATATATACAGGTTGAACTAAGGATCAACGTTAATCAATGAATTAAAGCTGATAAACCCACTCTGATACACAGAATAGTGTCTATCTACCTTCCTTCCTCCTTTATGCCTGCCTGCCTGCCTACCTGCCTGCCTGCCTGCCTGCCTGCCTGCCTGCCTGCCTGCCTGTCTGTCTGTCTGTCTGTCTGTCTGTCTGTCTGTCTTATATACATGTACATTTGTAACATAATTAGGACATTCCTATTTATCTATCGTCATTTGCAACTACACCAAGACACATATAATGATGTCATGTGCTTTATGGTCACAGTTTACAGCGTTTTCACTACATTCCTCCTGATAAATTTCGCATGACATTATATTGTAGGGTTATCCAACATTTTCACAAATCATTTTTCTTTTAAGTTTGTGGTCGTTTTTATGCGTCTTATTGGCTTTACATTTAGCAGTAATTGTTCTGAATTTCTTTACTATATTTGTATTTTTAATGATGTATATTATGATGCTCAGCATTATTCAGCATCTGGATGGGTGTATTTCGTCCTTAAGTAACATGCTCTTCTAAAGGGTTCTGGGTTAACATATCATTGCTCTTCGTGAGCTGTCATTTAATAGACCGTACTTTGTTGAACATTACATGCTGATGAAGAAGTTTGTGGTGCATCTGGGGGGGGGGGGAGGGTGGCGTCATGGCTTTAAACAAATAAATTTGTCTTCAGATATATTACATTAAATCCTTTGGCCATATTAATTTTGGATCCCGCTTTGCCAGGCTTAATGCCATATGCTTAACTAACCAATAGTATGTCCTTCTAATATAATGCACGGTCACCAAAATCAAATTCATTTTGATGGCATTTTTGTGTCACAATAAATGTTTTGTAAACTACTTTAACACATTTTTCTTTTGTTCTTTAAGACGAGTTTCATTGTGAGCTACTTACTTCTTCTTAGAAAACATTTCGTTTTAAATAATTTGATGACATATATATGTTGTTTGTTTTTTTTTCAAATTTTTTTCCGAGTTTTCATTATTCATTTGAAAGTATATTTTCATTTTATTTTACCTGATACAAAGTATATATATGTTTCCGCCATTCAAGTTGAGATGTTGAGTGTTCTAATTGCAAATCCAAACAAATATAACTATTCATAACTTGAGATGATGATGTTACAGAGTTCCAGAAATCACCTTGTTTTCTTTTAATTTTCACAAGGGAAGATGGTCGATTTGCAGTACATTAAATATTACCCTGTCAGTGAATTTTCTCTTTCTAGAAACTATCAAGAATCATGTCCATGCCCATCTTTCTCAGCAGATGCGCTATGTCCGCCTTGTGTTACTACAAAGTGGTGCTTACGATCTGACCTGTTCCCAACGTATGAACCTGGAACTGTTTTCAAGTCTAAGAATTTTCTTACGAATGGTATCTTTATATGTATTTTGACACTGAGTGATGTTAACTTTTATAAGATCTGTGTATATTTATTTTCAGCTGTGTTGTGTAACTTCCCAAATATGGTATTGAATATTGGAAATAATGTATTAATCATGTTCATTGGTCAGTTACACTGGTCTTTCCGTTATATAAAATTTCACTGGTCCAAAACAGTATAAATATTATAATTTAAATAGTTATTAGGCAGTCAATAGTGAAACGTCGACGTGAATAGGTAGTAAAATAAATAAGTGTTGATATTGGATTTGGAAATTTGGGGATAAAGATTGGGTGTTTGTGAATTAGTTCAAAACAATTCACCATCATAGTACCATAGTTATACTTTGATGGATAAAAATGTATATTAAAGAAGGGTGTAAAATGTTTTAATATAATAACAAGTGCACTCGAACATAGAGAGTCAAACCAGGGGTCGTATTCATCAACCGTTCTTGAGAATATTCTTAGACTTGAGCTTATAAAATCCAAAATTTCAATCTTAGATATCTGGTTGCCCATGACAGATAGAATAATTTTGAGAGTTTATATGACTATATATTAGATGTCTCAACACGCTTGCAAATTTTGGTCTCAAAAATGGTCTCTATGTGTGTTTTTCAAACTTTATTCTTGAGTTCAAGTCTAAGAATATTCTTAAGAATGGTTGGTGAATACCGCCCCCGGTTACATATATATATATATATATATATATATATATATATATATATATATATATATATATATATATATATATATATATGAATATATGTACTAAGAAGTACTGATGAATGAATACATCGTGGATTTTATTACAACCACGGTCCTTCCGCACAGGTAAACATTCTTATAAAGTTTTTTGACTGAGCGGGACTTGAAACCGCAATCTCAACATTGAAATTTAAGTTGTCACCAGACGACATCACCGTATATCGTTCGTCCACGGACGACCCTTAGACGTATTGAAAACAGCATAAAAAAATAACACGTGCTTATACAACACACTTGCATTGTGGATCTAATGTAACGTTTTCAGAGTTTTGAGAGTCTCGGAGAATGTTTGCTAGATAAGTGCAAATAAGTCAATATTTTGTTTTGTTGTAAACTACCTTGATAGCAGAAACAGTTAACGGAGAACTGTGGGAAGAAAAATAGTGTTGACAGTGAAATGAACAAAATTATTGCTACAAATAACTCATCACTGGAGTTGAGCTCGGATCGCCTTGGCGTTTTTCAATGTGTCGGTGATAAAAGCGAGTTCAAATACATGATTTTGACAATACATATTGGTATTTTGCTCCAGAAATGATTGATCGATTGATTGGTTGAATATTTAGCGTCGCTTTTACGCCATCGAGGACTAACAGACGATAAGTTAACCTAACCACTGTTTTCTGGGATCCTGGAAGGTTAACCGGTACTCAAGCACACCTCTTCTCCGCAAGCTACTGATAACTTTTCCGCTTGAATCAGCGGTGAGATATGAATGATAATGATACACAATGTAGTGTATCAATCATTACGGAGACTGTAGTCGGGCGAGCCGGGCGGGGATCCAAACTCACAACCCCTAGATTCAGTCAGACGCGTTACCGACTGAGCTAACCGGACCTAGCGCACCAGTCGGTAAAGCATTCACCCTATTGGCCATTGTCACCGCCTTCTCCTCTAGCCCTAGAATGTGTCACACTCTATTGTGAATGATATTGCAAATCTGATCTAAAAGCAAGCGTTGCAGATGATCAAGACAACCACTTATTAAGTGGGCCAGGTACCAGACTACTTCCTTAACAGACAGGATAACGGTATGCTGCAAAAATTAAATAACCAACGATTTTTTGACGTAGAAAAACAATTTTTTAAAAAAAATGTATTACTGTCCCTTATAATTATTCTAGTATCTATTTTTTCTTAATGTTTTAACACATTGCAGTTTATTTTCACAAGAACCAAGGGAACCACTTCCACAACCTAGAGTCATCAGTCAGTGATCAACACATATGATACTGTTACTATATGGGCACGTTTTTCCCGCTAGTATTACTGACTGTGTCAAAACCATGACATTAAACACAGCCGGACTTCTGTTTGGAGAACGACACCGCTCCCGTTTGATAATCATTTTATTTTGCTTCCCCACAGTAATATCCATGTTTATAACATTAAATGGTTCGGAATAAAATATCAACCTCGTACAAACGGACTTCGCAGAGGTATTGCATTTAACAACAAAGAACGCTCTGATGTTGTCAAAAGGGGACAATATGTAAGTTGTCAAAATGTTTGCAAACATGTCCTTAATTCACTCAATGATGCTGGTAAATGATAATCTTTTAAATTTTAAGAAGAAAAACATATATTCAATCCCTGTAATGATGAGAACTTGCAGCAGGAGTCACAGTAAAGGTATGTGGCAACCCTTAGAATAACAAAAACCCTTAGTGTAAGTTAACAGTTGTTACACTAAGGGTTGACACCGCAACACTTAGTGTAACAAACTCAATTTTTGTTACACTAAGGGATGAGACTGCATCCATTGGTATAACAAATTCAGTTTTTGTTATACTAGGGGTTAACACCGTAACCCCTAGCAAGGGCGGATCCAGCGGGGGGTCAGGGGGGGTCTGGACTCCCAACACCCACACACCCCAGGAAATTTCAAGATATAAACCTACAGTAAAATGTACTGTGAAAATTTAATAAAACTAGATCTACAAAAACTTACAAACTGGGTGGAAAGATATAGAGTCTAACTATTATTTAATAGGAATATGAATTCCGTGTAGATCTACAACGATTCTCATTAACAAAGAATGTTAAAAACGACAAATAAGTGTATTATTGTCCGCGTGCACAAATCATCTATCGATATAAAAAAATCTGCAGTCATTAGGGAAGAGTTCTTTGACTTTATTCAGTTAAAAAGAACCACTGGTGAAGCTATAGCAGAGAAGATAGTTGAAACGCTTCAAAGCAATGATATTCCAGTAGATGCAATGCGTGAACATGCTTATGATGGGGCTATCTACACTCACTGTCGAAGTCTTGTTCTCAATCTTAGTATAACTTCAGCATGCAAATTACCTTCAGTGAGAAGTAATTGATGTAATTTACTCAGTGTTACTTTTCTTTGATCAGTCTCCGAAAAAAACAATCGTTTCTTGAACATATCTTAGAGATGGAAGGCTGTAAATATGCGAAATACTTGATCATCATGTCGAGAAAATATCTGAAATACGTAGAGAGGTGAACATTGAATTTGAAACCTGTTTCTCTGATGCCACACAAATTGCAAATGACCTAGAAATAGAGATCAAAGTTCTTAAAACGTGTGTAAAACAACAGCATAGAGCAAATGTTAACACAACAGAACCAAAGGACTATTTCAAGTATACATTGCTTATTGCATTTCTTGATTATTTACTCCAAGAGTTAATTTCTCGCTTCCAAACCGAAGATACATCAGCATATTATATCTGCTCTTTATTACCATTCAACATAACTGAACCTGGCGAAGAAGAGCTGACTATCCTTTCTCATCAGCTGATGTTCTGGGAAACTGATCTTGACTGCATTTCGTCCCATGATTAACTAAAGGAAATTAAAGAATGGAAAAGGTATTGTCAGAAATTGGAAGTTGATCAAATTGACAACCTCAGTGACCTGGTACCGCTTTACAACGAAGTGGATGAAGACATGTTTCCAAATATGAAGACACTAATTCACGTAGGTTGAGTTTTCGTGATTACTTCATGCGAAGTAAAGATATATTTTTTTCTGGGCTCAGGAGAATAAAGAATTACATGTGAATACAATGCACGTAAGGAGAGATTAGCTGGGCTGGCTTTGATGCATTTACATCATTCAGTGGATATTGAACTTGATGATATTGTCCAGAGATTAATTAAGACAAGCAATAGAATGCTTTTTCAGTCGAGTGTAGTGTTTTCATCCGAGTGTGTGTGCTGAATGAGAATGACCCATCAAATCTAGGCAATAAGAATAAAGATATTTCTTAACTTGAAGAACCCTAGTGGTTAAAACTCGATTTTGAAATAGACAAAAAATAAGAATGAAAAATAAAATAAAAAATATAAAAATTAAAGCAATGGTATTAAAAGTCTAGACCTATGTGTGAGAACAGCTTGGCTTTTCAATACACCGGTTAATATGGATAAGATAAAAAAAAAGAAGAGAAAAAAACTCTGTTCTAGAAGTGGAAACTTCCGCGTGGTTAGAACTGGAAATGTTTAACAAAATGAAACGGCTAAAATCCACATCAATACTGTATAAAATTCAAATTTGGACCCCGCTCCCCGGGAAAAAATCCTGGATCCGCCCCTGTCCTAGTGTTACAAAAAATATTTGTTACACTAACGGGCGATATGTGACATATTGTTGCAATATGTAACAAAATTTAGGAAATCATATTCTCTGTTACATCCCTACATATCATGGCAATACGATTTTCTTCACAAATCACATCCACATAAAATTCCTTTTGTTACACTATCAGTTGCGGTCATAAATGAGCCTTAGTGTAACAAAACTTACCGTGTTACATATTTTGTTACACTAAGAGTTGCGGTTATGTATAACTCTTAGTGTAACAAAACTTCTTTGTCAGAGATGTTGGACGTTTTTTCTTAACCTCTGGTAAATAGTTGTTTTTTTAATATGAAGTGGAAAAAACGAAAATTTAAAGGAGGCCCGTGATATTATACTAGATTGCTGTTTATTTACTGTTAGAATGTTACACTATGGGTTTTTGTTACCCTAAGGGTTGCAACATAGCACCTTTCTCCCTCACTCTCCAAAATTATGGTTTTCACTCATTTGCTATCAAAGACGCACTGGGCACTGAAAAAAATGAAAATCAAATTATGATAATTTTCGTTTCAGAATAAAACTGTATTTTTCAATTTATGATGACGTTAAAAGCTAAGCCTTATAATTTCAAGTTGCTTTGCCTAAATTCATGTACTTTCATCATCTTTGTTGGAAGAGGAAACAACCAACAACATAGTTTGATCCGAGAATGGATGAAAGTGACACGTAGACAATGGGCTTTTCCTACGATCGCATTACTAACTATATGAATATATATTTCTACAAATATGAAATTTCATATATAGTTAAGAAATAATAAATAGCCCAGACTAATCATCAAATAAATGAAATATGCTCGTAGAAACTGCCAAATGTGATCCCTGCTGTTCCGTTTTCCTTTTTTTGTTCTCACTTGAAAAACCGAAGACACATCTCCTAAAGAAATATTTAAAAATACAAATTAAAAATTTCCATTATAGATCTACCGATAAAATGGATGAATTAAAATTCAATTTACACTTATTAACATAGAATACTTTTTAGACTGTAAAAGGGGTTGCCTGTCAACCAATTATCACAGTTATGCCCCTTTACAAAGTAGAAGCGAAAGTAAGGGTCTTCAAAAATATTGTGGTATTTAGATTTTATATTTGCATCATACGGTTATGTATTTTTAAAACGATTGTTAAGTTAAGCGTATTCGAAATTGTCGTCTGTTCCTGTAAGCAGGCGTACTGGTGAAACACAATAATAAAACAGATTTATAAACACCAAGATTGTAGCTTAGCCAAAAGTGTAGCATCTGTGTTAAAATACTACAAAATCGTAACTTA
Source organism: Panopea generosa (assembly GCA_029582155.1). Lineage (NCBI taxonomy): Eukaryota > Metazoa > Mollusca > Bivalvia > Adapedonta > Hiatellidae > Panopea > Panopea generosa. The sequence goes on from CM055902.1 coordinate 18,932,993, forward strand.
TTTGTATATAATTATAATGTCGACTATTTTCACAGTCTATATACTTGTTTTAAAACATAATGTTAATCCGCAATGCCCATTCGAATCTTATTCGAGGTGATATTCGATTAATTTTTAAACGTATCGTTGCTCGATTTACATTCAGTTTGTCTACTCTCAGTTAAAACTATTTTATAACAGAAGTCCTGGATAGCAGTACTTTTTAATATTACAACTTTGTAAATGATTGTGTATGTTTTGTTTCTGGAACAGCGAAGCCGCTGTTCTAATTAACACTTATTAAGCCACGTACTGGTTTACAGTTTAGTGCCTTGTTCATTTCCGTCTCTTCAAATACCACAGCGGTGGTCTATGGATAGAGCGTCCACCTCGCATCCGGAAGGTCGTGGGTTCGATCCGGTCATACCAAAAACTTAGACAATAGTTCTCGGTCTGGTCTGGTCGGCTCGGTGTCAGTATAATGCGACTGGGTGGGGCATCATACAATGTGTCTGCGGCATGTTACTCAAGTGAGGCAGCGCTTAGAATATTGTCTCAAGTAGACACCGTTGCAATTAAGCTGAAAAAATGTTGAAAGCGCCGCTTATCACCATACAATGTTGATTTGTGATTAGTTTCGATACCGTATTATGTAACCGTACTATACTGAACGGAACAGCTAACCCGCCACCTGACATTTTAAGTTGTTGACATTTTATGAATTTCTCAAAAAGTATTAACGCAATTTCCTTGAAATCTGGACTTGGCTAAGAAAGATTATTAAGGCTATATCAAATCAAAGAATCAAAACTGTTGATGTCGTACATAAATTTTGATAAAGCTACTCAATATACCGACAAAGATATTGGAAATACAAAAGTGGCAGGTTAGCTGTTCCGTTCAGTATACGTTGAGACGTTAATAGGGGTCGAAACCGAAATCGCCCGAAGGGCGTGTTCGTTTACGAACCCGTTACGGTATCACTCGAGCGACATCTAGAACTCGGTGAGAAGTGGTGCATTTAAAAAAAAACACGACGACCTTTAACCCATACGTTGCCTCGTGACTATTATTCCAAATAAAATAAAACTAACAAAATCTTGTTTCAAAAAAATTACTGTAATAATGATAATATGTAATAAGGCACTGCCTAAAAAAAGTGATTTATCAATTTCAATCAATGTATATGTAAATTATTTAATATCAGTGTATCAGGATAAGATTTATAACTGTCAAAATAATAAATTGCCAAAAAGTTTAATAGAAAATACAGTTGTATAGCATTTTTATCTTTTCATATATGGCCCAAAATATGTAAGTCTGTTTGTAAGTCCATGTGCAAGTCCGCTCAAAGAAGTATATAGAAGCTATGTAAGTCCTTGCTTGGATGTTGAATATTTGCTGTCGTAACCATCAGTTACAAAAGATAAGAAAGGATTTTTTTAAACTTATTTATGTTTACTTCGCTTGTGAAACAAGTTCTTACAACTTAGACAAATCACGCTCGAAGACTACCTGGTTAGAACCAGTATTAAGCATATGCGGGAATGTGTCTTGCTCAAAGACATCACACATAGCTATGACGGAGGATCGAACCCACGACCCTCTGATCATGGGTTTGGTGCTCTACCACTGGACTACGTGCTATGCACAAAAAAGGATAACCAAGTAACCAGTAACATTTTTTTTAGTATTTCTTAAATTTTGATGTTGTATATTTGCTGTAGTAATCTAGAGTGCCAAAAGACAAAGAAGGATAATGAGTAACCAGGGATATGGACATTTTTTTATATTTCTAATTTTAACTACAATGTGAAAAATTATTTAGCATAAATGTTTTTTCTAGGATACCAAAGACATATAACAAGTAACCTCAGTTACCAAAGGTATATAGCGGGATACAAATGGACTTACTTGTGCATAGGTGCTACTTTTGTGCCAAATCTATTTTTGTTTAGGGAATAAATTGCCACCAAATATTTTTTATGTGTTTCATTAATTATATATCAGTGTAACAGTATTTTTTAAGTAGTATACAGTAATTCTTATTTTTTCAAATTTGGTTGAATCAGTGACATAAACCAGTAACTGGTTGAATAATCCACTTTTTTGAAATATATCACCAAAAAGATTTTATGTATATGGGGTGCTTTTTTTCTATTTAACCATATTGATAAGAGATATCACTTATTCAAAGAGGTGATATCACTTATTTGAATAGAGGATGTCACTTATTCATAAATCGAATAAGTGATATTACTTGTACTATAAATGATATCACCTATTTGATTAAATGATATCACTTATTATGGTTAAATACCTGGTAGTAAAACAACAACCCATAGATGTACATATTCGGGTGCAGTCCTTAAAGAATTATTTGGTAAAATAATTTGTACAGAATGTTTTAAACAACACTTACATTCATATTATAGTTCTGGCTGACAGAATCCGGTGTCTAGGTTGTGGCTGTTTACAACAAATGGTTTCTTAATAAAGGTGACCACTAACACAGGTTTAACTATATTGTCAGTGACTTAATGTATATGTCTCAGTTATTGTAAACAAACAGAACTTGTAGTATTTCTCTGTTAGCTTCCTCTCTTCTGTTTTATTTACTTTCATTACTACATGATTGTAACATTTTGAGACTGGTTTTGAGTCCAACCTCAGTTACCTGGTTGTCTATATGTATTCAGGTAATAGTTCTAGTTGCCACATTCTATTAACATCATATAGCTTTACGCCCATACCAATTGTATTGTCTTATATATATAATTTTTACCTGTGTCAATTGGCTATGGGCACTCATGTGTAGTCTTTGAAAGAAAGGTCGGCATTGTATTTACACCATCTATTACACTTTTATTAAAATTTTGACAAATATAATGGAGTTTTTAGTTTATACAACTTCGTAAGGGTGTCAAGATCCCCACCAGGAATTGAACCTGGAACTCTTTTCAAACAGAAAAGTGTGCTAGCTTACACTATAGAGATGTACCCCGACACCACAAACCAAGTGTACATTATATTATCTGAATATGTGATAACTAAGACCACCCTTAAAAACTTGTTTGTTTGCCACTTCCAACCCATACCAGATAGGAGGTGGGTAGGTAGGTAGGGGACATTTTTAATATGTAGCCAATCTGAAAATTCTTTTAAAGGATATTGACAGAGAAAGGACAAGCAAAGACCTAGAATATATTGAATGAACAACAATATTTTTTTATTGGAGGGTTGGGGTAAAAATTGTTTCCAACCAGCAGGATTGTTGTGGATCAACTGGAAATGTAGGACTGTAGCAATATATTGAAATCGCGTTATAACACAATATGGCATATCGTGTATAACATGCCTTAATCAACTGTATTTATCAAGTGTATTGCAATACAGCAAGTAACCAACTAAAATCATTTTCAAACACAGAAGTATGCATGTTCAGTACTGTGTTTGGTTTAACATACAATCAGTGCTGAAGAGGAGCTAGTTAAGTATTTAATGGAAATCCTCCATCCTGTAAAACTGCACCAGTGGCCCAGGGGTAGAGCATCTGCCTCGCTTGTGGAAGATTGTATATTCAATCCCCAGCCTGGTCATCACTATTTCTCAAGCAATACACAGCCCTACAAAATATTTTAATTAAGCCTAAGCGGCCAAAAGTATCAAATAAATGGCATGGTATTACAACTGTTTAATCTAAATGCTGCTTTTCAAGTATTTAAACAGTTCCAACCAATCTGTCTACTCTGCATTTTAAAGAAATTATAGTAACATAGGAGTATATGTATATAAAAAAAAGTAAGGAAATGTGTGGTTGCTAAATAGAGGTGATCACTTCATATGTTCTACTGTTGTAGCTATGAGAAATAACATGCTGTTCACTTTCATTTTGGAAACAATGACTGAAAAAAGATCGCTGTAAAATGTACTTAAGAAGCATGATGATATTAGTTGCCTCGGTATTTTCATACAGATAAAAACAAACATTTCTACAGAGATATGTTTTCCCTGTCGTCTAGTCTGTTACTATGTTGTCAACTGGTGCATCACTAGCTGTCACAATAGTCTGCCACTATGTTGTCAACCAGTGCATCACTAGCTGTTGCAATAGGCTGCTACCATGTTGTCAACCGGTGCACCACTCACTAGCTGGCACAATAGTCTGAAACTATGTTGTCAAACGATGTATCACCAGCTGCCGCAATAGTCTGATACTATGTTGTCAACCAGTGCATCACTAGCTGGTACAATAGTCTGATACTATTTGTCAACCAATGCAACACTTGGTGGCAAAATTGTCTGATACTATGTTGTCAACCGGTGCTTCACTCACTGGCATAAGTTTGATACTATGTTGTCAACCGGTGCGACACTAGCTGGCACAATAGTCTGATATTATGTTGTCAACCGATGTATCACCAAGCGGCATAATAATCCAAGTCTATATTGTCAACCGGTGCATCACTAGCTGGCACAATAGTCTGATACATTCATTCTGAAAATGAAGTATCGCGATATGCAACGCCAATGAAAAACCACCAATGCACAGCCCCATCAGGCAGTAGTGAAAAACAGTTGCCATCTCCAGGCGCATTGTAAATCCTTATAATTCTTCCTTTCTATCTTACTTACACTGCAACACCCTAACCAGAGGATAATGTGCAGGCACAAAGTGCATATATTTACAAGTATTTTACAGGCACTTTAATTTCTTTACTGGATTATCCCCTTCGCCATCAGGTAGGGATGTCAAACTCTTCATGAATGCGATGGAAGCTTATTCCACTGATCAACATCACGGGAATGACTCTCCTTGGACACGGGACACTGCTTTAAATCCCCTTCAAAGGATTGCATGGTTTTAAAGTGACAGCAGTCACCCATCCGAGTACTAACACTGTACTTTGTTGCTTAACTTTCAACTTACAGTCAGTGCACTTCAACCATGCTAGCTTAACAGCGAGGCTGTTGTAAGTGACCTATATACATTCACTACACTCCTCCTCTCTTTAACCTTTAGGGCTTAGCCCCCAACTGCAAAGCCTGTGGCTTCCCGCAGTTCCTGGCTATATCCAGTTCCATCTCAAGGAAAGAGAGATTTGTGCTGACACAGGTTTGAAAGTTAATCCTCGTCGCCATTAAAGTGACAGCGGTCACCCATCCGAGTACTAACCCTGTACTTCATTGCTCAACTTCCAATACAGTCAGTGCACTTCAACTACCACACTATAATAGCTAGCTTAACATGTTGTAAGTGGCCTATGTACATTCACAACACTTTCATTTACTTGCCCAAATAAGCCACTGTGATGATGAAACTGGAGACCACTGGATCCTGAAGCAATAATGTATCCTAACAACAGCGAAACGATTTACCCCATACTAACAAATAAAAAAATACCCCTGCTAACAACTAGACTACCATATCAGTTTTAGCAGAGAAAATTATTTGAAACAACAAGGCAAGTCATGTTATAAATACAGTATTGGTTCTAATACTTTCAAAATTAGCACTGTATATGTAGACGACAAAATGTCTAGCGCAAAGCTGCGAGGGTAAACAAACATAGACTGACTGGCTGAAGACATCATTTTTGTCAGTGTTAATTACGTCTCATGCAGATATGTCAACACAGCTGTCACGGTGTCGCGATCTGTAACGAAAACTACTTGTCCACGAAGCATTACGTAACATTATTTGTAAGTGGCAATACTTCCAAGACCGTGCATCTACAATAACTGATTAAATAGTACACCTATCGTAGCGGGCAAAATAACAAGTGTATCAGCCTTTATCTACGTATAATTGTACTAAGATTCTAGACAACAATGTTGCTGCTGGTGTCCCTCAGCTGTAATGGCAGAATCGAAACTGTTATTTATCAATTTCATTCAATAAGTATACATGAATTGTATATATATATATAATGTTAAATCATACACACATCGTGTATGTAACGTAATAATGCGTATTACCGTAACATTTCTTCATATACTTATCGGACTACTTTTTGAAGTATGAAAAGAGTAAGTGGAAGAGGCAATCGTGAAACATCGGGTATTTCCGTATCCTCCGTAGAATACACCTCGTGTATAGCTCTAGAATACACCAACGCGAATCGCCTGTGTTACAAGTCTGTGTTCATTCGCGTGAAAGTAACAAATTATGTATCCGTCATTAAGTTGATTATATATGGCGTTGTTATATCGATTTTATTATTTATAAACTCGACATGGGTCATATTTATAGGGAAATTTAAAATATCAGCCTTGATTAACAAACGTTTATATTTTCAACGTACATGTATATAAGGGGGCCGCCATTTTACTTTATCATGTGACTGAAAGTATTTCAAAAATGGCGCCTTATTATGTCAGAGGTCTATTGCGTAGCATAAAGGCCGAGGTGATCAGATTGGTGGAAGAGGCTATTTATCAAGAAGGTTCCCCTGTCACTGCGCATGATCAATATTTTTTCATATTCGCAATATCTCTCCTGCGAATATGAAAAAACAAAACCTCCAAGTTTGGAGAGTATTGAAACTTCTTGACGTTTATCTGTTTATATTACATTTTTCTGCATTGTGAAGGAAAAATGATATTCTCTTGACGAATATACATTATATTTTTCTACATTGTGAAGGAGAAATAACATTTAGACATTGATTGATAGGTGTTTTTCGATCATGTAAATATCATAATAATGTGACTTTAAAATTTGGTTTTACCAGTGGGTGTTTGTTATTTTTAGGTTTTTATGAGTATAACAATGTAATCGATAACTTATATACCTTCATTACAAAAATTGTTACCCCCCCCCCCCCCCCCCCCCCCCCCTCCCCCTTCCCTTACACACATACAAACATGTATATGGAACTGCCATTATAAGAGTTTAAAAGCAAAAACATCAAAATAATACACCGCATTAAATGCACCCCACCCACAAACAGATCTATAACAGTATACTGCAGTTTCAACAAACGTTTACTCTTCGAGAAAAAATGACAGTGATTGTTTCTATTTATACTTATCAAAGAGTGGTTTAAAACATTAAATATTGTTCTGTAACTTCTGTGTATCAATATTAAGTGTGTTTTTTATTGTAGAAATTGTAAATACAGAAAAGAGGTAATACTTTCTTAGCTTTACACAGGAAGTCTATCAGGGAGAAAGTCTTTGTAGTACAAGAAAGTACAAACTCCTCCAAGGAGTGAGATGTCAGTTCAAGTCTGACCTTGGACAAATTGATAGACTTCCATTACTTTTTCATAATGATATATAATAAAGGCTTTCAATTGTGCAATGATGTGGACTTTGGTTAAAATATTTGGTATGAAATATGGCTTATTTATACAAATAAGACAATCATTAAGCAAAGTTCAACTTATAAACTTTTTAAACCCTATTTAGTTTCCATTCTGTAAGGCAAATTGAAATGAAAATAAATAATATTGAAATACTTGCATACAATAATTCAGTCTGTATGTCACCTATATATATATAGTGTGTTATTGTCAGTCACTTCACTTCAATTATTAATTATTGTATTCTATTTTTTTAATAATGTAAAACTTAAACCTAAAATAATAATGGTGTGTATGGCATGCTATAAGTACAAGCATTTAGTTATTTAAGATTTGGAGATACTAATTAGTTTGAAATTTTGATATATGACACTGTCAAAGGTTCACGTACAGCAGGCCAAAAATAGAATTAGTAACATATTTTATGGTCATTTAGCGAAGAGAGTGGACATCTGATATATAGAAAATGCGTTATGTGTTAATGAGGTGCAATGTTGAAACAATAGAAACTGCATTTCGTTTCTTTATGAAAATCAATTGAATTTGGGTAGTGCTTAAAGTACCAGTTTGCATTTCATTGGCACCATGATGTTGCTTTGCTTTTAGCTTGTAGGACATTACATTTCATGGGATGCTTACTGTAGCCTATGTAGCCATAAAGATGTGCACAACTGTGCTTATTCAACAGGACTAGGAACAAAGTCACTATTCAAACAATGACATTAAATTGGTAGCTAGATATATAAAAAAAAAAAATCATCATAGTTATTCTTTCATCTTAAATAATTTGAAAATATATTATAAATTATACAATTTTGAGTTTTCATTGAAAGATGAAAAACATTCTCTAGTCTTGTTCGGACTTCAGACATTAATATAGCCTGTTTTTCATCACTGGATCAAACTCAAAATTATGCTACCATTCCTGAAATAAACACAAACTTATTTACTAATATAAGCTTTTTTCACTATCCTCATTTCATAAATTCAAAACTGATATACAATAGGTAGTATGAAGCCTCCAACAGATATCCTTAGTTGGGATTGAACCAACATCTTCCATCTTAAAGACAGATGTACTTCATTGTACTATAAGGATGCATTTTGAAGCTGCATTAAACTTACACTGTACATTAATTATGATAGTTCAAATTCCTGTTTTACAGTAATTCAAGCTTTAAAAATGTTTGCTTTTAATTATCAATTTTGTAAAAATTAAATCGTCGCCATTAAGCAAACTTGAACAAGCCGGTTTGAGGAGAGAGAAACTTACCTTGACACACATACACTCCTCATACATGGGTTTGAGGAGAGAGAATCTTACCTTGACACACATACACTTCTCATACATTGGTATGAGGAGAGGGAATCTTACCCTGACACACATACACTCTTATACATTGGTACGAGGAGAGGGAATCTTACCCCGACACACATAAACTCCTTTTTTCTTCTGTGTTGCCTTGAAACTGAGTTGTTTTTCTATTTTCTTGTTTGATGAGATTTTTTACTTAGGCATAAGTTTTTCTATTATGTTTATTGTGCCATGAGTAGAATCTATACATATAACATCAGGGGCATAATGTTTAAATTCTATAGCCTGTTCTTTTGTCATCAGAACCAACATGAAATCTTCTTTCCTAAGTTAGATAGAATTAGATTGTGTGTGTTGCTGCTTATATAACAGCACAGGATTATTGGGGAGTGACTGCAGACTTTGAACTCTTAAATACACTGATGTTGACTACTAATATTTTGTACCATGGATAAACGTGACCTAATCTGATTCCTTACAGATTCTGGGATAGGAAGGAAACGAGTTTGATTTAAACCAGTTACATGAAAATGAGTCTGTATGTACTTCACAGAAACAACTTCAGAACTTTGCACTATTACATTCATTCTTGATGGGCAGATCTTACCTATTTTTGCTGAGCCTTTACATGCACGTTTATTACTTAAAACAGCATTCTTAATGTTATTACTATTTTCACTAAGTTTTGAACCACTACGATAACATATAAAGTTCTTGTATACAGACCTTTTTCATAGCTAAGCACTTAAAAAACACATTATTTGTACATTCCTCATTGGATTTCCAACACATAAATTCCTGTTCAGTTTTAAAATTAAATGTTTGTATTGCCATTTCAGTTCCATGAATAGTCTTAAGGTGTTCAGCCATTTTATATACTGTCCTAAACTTTTCAGAACAAGATGGTACACTGCAAGAAATTGAAGTAAATGGTTTTTCCTTTTTGTCTAATGGACTAGAACGGCATTTACGACTATGTCTTTTCAAACTTTTCTTTGAAGAGAAATACATATTGCAATGACTCAAAACAGTTCCAACAAGACAAGAATCTTTACCTAATGGTGGGTTTATGTAAACGTGACCAGTAAAGCTACTGCAGACTGCTACTACCAATGTTATCAAATGCTACTGATGGATCTGAAGTTATTACACTCTCGTTGAAAGAAGTACTTTTTAAATCATCTACAACAGAAGTATTACCACAATTAAGTAATTCATTTGCTACATTCTGGTAAGGAAATGTGGATCCAGTGACATCATCAATTGCAATATCATAATGACCTCCTACACTGGTTGTATACAAAATATGAATAGGAGCTGTTGATATGTAACTGTTTTGTTCATCAAAAGTGATAGTATTAACAACATTATTATCATTAACACCTTGTGTAACAAAAATATTACGCCTGAAATGCCTACTTAAAGTGACTATACACTCAAATCCAGCATATACACCATCTAAAGATAACCCGTTTAAATCGTCACTCATTGATCCTTGGATAAAGAAATCATTGAAATCATCTTCATGTTCCCTAATATAAGACACTGCAATTTGCTGTAACTCGGAATAACTACTTTCATGACCAAATAATCTGAAACTAACAGCTCTAAAAATACAATTGTCATCTCCATACACATGCCGCCTAATTAAACCAAAATTACGAATATATTCATCCTGATTAAATACATCAAGAGGTACAAGAGCTCTACAACATGTGTCTACACATTGCATGCTGAAACTGTTCATCTGAAACAAAAGTTGTTTTCTACCATTACAATTAACTACAAAATAGTATGTTCACAGACACATGCTTGTATTTGTGAAAAAATATATCACCGAAGTTAGTATAGTATTTCACAAATCAATATCAATTTTAATGTGCAGAAAATATTTAATTTCCAATACTTAATAAATTATAAAAGTATTCTTTAGTAAAATATACTTCAATAACTATTAATTACTATTTGAATATTTCAGTATTACTAGTATTTGTATTATCTTTCTTTTGTTGTTATACCTGATCAAAGGCATCTGGAGCTATCTGGTTGTGTAAACCGGAACCATCAGTCTTGAAAGAGAAATACATTAATATCAATGATCAAAATATTTGGAGTACACTCAGTTCTTTTCTTTAATCAAAATCAATAGGTATCAGGTGAGTTTAACTTACTGTGACACACATACACAGGTGTCAGGTGAGTGAAACTTAACTATACAAACATACACTCTTCATAAACAGGTACCAGGTGAGTAAAACTTACCTTGACACACATACACAGGTGTCAGGTGAGTTAAACTTACCTGGACACACAAACACAGTTGTCAGGTGAGCGAAACTTACCTTGGAACACATACACTCTTCATACACAGGTGTCAGGTGAGTGAAACTTACCTTGACACACATACACTCTTCATACACAGGTGTCAGGTTAGTAAAACTTACCTTGACACACATACACTCTTCATACACAGGTGTCAGGTTAGTAAAGCTTACCTTGACACACATACACTCTTCATACACAGGTGTCAGGTTAGTAAAACTTACCTTGACATACATACACTCTTCATACACAGGTGTCAGGTGAGTGAAACTTACCTCGACACATATATACTCTTCATACACAGGTGTCATGTGAGTGAAACTTACCTTGACACACATACACTCTTCATAAAAAGGTACAAGGTGAGTGAAACTTACCTTGGCACACATACACTCTTCATAAACAGGTACCAGGTGAGTGAATCTTACTGTGACACACATACACAGGTGTCAGGTGAGTGAAACTTACCTTGACACATATACACTCTTCATACACGGGTACCAGGTGAGTGAAACTTACTTTGACACATATACACTCTTCATTAACAGGTGCCAGGTGAGTAAAACTTACCTTGACACACATACACTCTTCATATACAGGTGTCAGTTGAGTTTAACTTACCATGTCACACAAACATCAACTTAATTTACTAAATATATATTTAAATTATACCTGGATAATATCTTCATGTGCCTGATTAGGACTAAATTCAACTAGTTGCTGAGTTGGTGCTACCTGAAATCACAAGTAAAAACTTTGGTGCAAATAAGGTAACCCACTAATATTTTTGTAAATTTTGGTGTTGTTAAACAGACATTTGATCATTGATTTTCAATTAAAACCTTTACATCAATCATTACTGACTGCAAGTCTAGTAACACATGCTGTATCAATGAGGTGAATATTTGTATCAAGTATCAAATTCATTTCAGGGATTTAGATCATTTGGAGCAGTCAGCAGACACTGTGCTAATTTGAACTTTAAACTGTATGACCTAGACTTGATCCAATACTTGAAAGACACACAGTTTTGTATGATGCTATTCTTATATCAATGCAACAGAAGATAAAAACAGAGAAAAAAAGATTATAAGAAATATATTGTTTTAATTATACCTGGATGACTTCAGACAGTGCCTGATCAGGGCTAACTACCAGTACATAGTCAGTTGGCACTACCTGTAATATATGCAAATATTTGCTTCTTTAAACCTACTTAAGGGTTTCTCCATGACCTATTGGTCTAAGGCGCTGTCTCAAGATCATTGACCTCTCAAAGCTAAGGTCATAGGTTCAAGATCAACTTGCTCCAAAAACTTCAATAGAGGAAGTTTGCCAGTTACTTGTGGAGGTGTCATCCCACCACTGATTTTTGTTCTTTATTCTATAGTAAATAGTAAAAGTTTGAAGGCTTGTCATTCATAGAGAGACCCAAATGAAAGAAGTGAAACCTACATTTTACTGTTTGTCAACCTCTGCACTATCAAAATATGATGAGAAAAGTAGGGGTCATGTGTCATATAAGAGATTTTTTTTCTGCTCAGTGTGTACACTGGTGACAAAGTGAAAGTAGACTTCCGAAATCATGTATTCATACCACAATTTCCAAGCATCAATTTTTTTTTCTAAATTCACAATTCAAACATGACAATGCTATCAAAATGTTCAAAATACATCAATAATGCCATTCAAATAAAAAAAATGAGCATTAAAATAAGGAAATGCATTTTTAAAAAAGAAGAAATGAGGATTATTTAAAACCGCCGTTATGCGACTACCCCACGGAAGCACTTCCTTTTTGCAATGGTGGTACTATGCCTGGAAGGACAGTGCTTCTACTCGGATTCATTATGGGGTCTTCTACCACCAATAAAACTGGATAAGCCATATATAGCCTGAAATGTGTTAAAAATAGCTTTGGTGCTATTGCCTTTGCATTATTTATGTTACATAAATGCTTCAGGAACTTTTAACCTATGGTTGATTTTCATTTTATAAATAATTTATAACGATTAAATGACAAAACAAGACTATGAATCAATTTTTTAAACTGAGTCTGATTATTTGTCATAATGCAACACCATGGACTGTTGTCATATTTATCTTGATCTTGGACTCATTATCCAAAAGGCTACAGAGGTAATTGTCAGTATATTTATGTATAAAAGTTGCAAGTGCATATTAATTGTTTTGAGGCATTTCAATAAAGAATAGTTATTCAACATATTTTTTTCTCCATTGGTACTTGTATTGTTTTATTTACTAAAAATAACTGTGAATGTATGAAATGAGATTATTAAAATACAACTTTATTTTACCTGGGTGATCCTATCTGGTGTAAGACCAGGACTGACAGCAACATGCTGATTTGGCACTACCTACAATCGACAAAATTTAATGTTAGCTAAGTTGTATAGATCTATTACATTATTGAAATTGTAAAAAATATTTATACATTAGTTACATTTTAATAAAATTAGTCCAATCAATCAGACATTTGAAATGCTATTGCAGCCTCATCAAAATTTGATAGATTATAATAATATAATTACACAATGTCATTCACACACAAATTCAGTGAATCCTGGGCAGTTGAATAGAACTGATGACACATCTCTGTAAACAACGACAAAAAGTGTTCCTTTAAAGAAAAACATATTGTACAATATGGGAAGATATATGTAATTGTATTGTTTAAATGCAACTCTATATTACCTACAGGTGCAATTCCTGGAAAAGGATCTACAGCAAACTGTGTTGGCGCTACCTACAATCACGGCAAGTGAATATTTCATGATATCAACTTATTTGTGTGCTAACATATTAAAGTTTTGTATGATATTGTAATGTCTTTATTTTTTTTGTCCAAAGCAATATTTAATTGTGTTATTAATGTTTGTTTGAATATTTAGCATCATTATTATGCCACTGATGGCTAACAGACAATCAGTTAAGCTAACAACTTGGTTCCTGGAAGGTTAACCAGTACCAGTGCTTGACACACCCCATCTCTGCAAGCAACTGACAACTTTCCTACTTCAGCATCAGTAACAAATGACAATATATATCAATAATCACTGAGACGGTGACTGTGTGGTGATTTGAACTATGACAATGAAATGATAGTCAGACATGCTAATGACTGAGCTAACCGGGCACAGCTATTGATGGAATATAAAATGATATACATACCATTTAATGTATTTAAGTGTATTCATTTCATTTTTAATGGATATTCTTTAGCTTACAATGGTTACCCTAAATAATAACACATTATTTCCTTTTAAACAATTGTAAAGTATTCTCAGTGACTCTCATGTCATTCTTTTTAAACTCTATTTATAAGAATTTATTTTAACAATTAAACTACCATTATAGTTGCGCTCATCAGAAAAAAACAAAAACACAATGACAGGATCTGAAAACATAAATTACAATGGATACAATTAAACCATTTTCAAAGATTGGTAGAATGTGGGGCGGAAGTCAAATGGATAGTGTTGGCTGCTCATGCCTGAGGTTGCAGGTTTAATCCCCAGCTGCCTCTCATAACACAGTTACTCACCAGCACAGTTGGCTATATAATGATTCAAACTCTTAACCCATTGACTGAAAGTGTGACATTACCCACTTAGTGCGACATATTGCAATTTCTTGAAAGCCTTGTAAAGATTTTTTATTTTGCTTCTTTGGAAACAACAAATGGGATGTCAAAATAATTAAGAAGCTGTGCATAAACACCTTATTTATGAGCTTAGTGACCAACCAAGATATTTACCCAGCAGTGGACGGATGTACACACACCCTTAGTATAATATTCTTTATTAAATTATCAACCAGACCATACATTGATTTATTGACATGCAATTTAAAACTAAGGCTATTATAGTCAATTAGTATACTAAACACTTGGTGTGTTTGTTGTGTGTGTGTGTGGGGGGGGGGGGGGGGGGGGGGGGGGGGGTTTAGTAGTATGAGAGCACTGAATCTATGTTCGATAGGGGTGAGGGGGGGGGGAGTTCGATCCTCCGCCACGACTATGTGTGGTGTCCTTGAGTAAGACGCTTTTCCCGCATATGCTTAGTACTGGTTCTACCAAGGAAGAGCGTGATTTGTCAAAGTTGTAAACTGGTACCAAGTTTCACAATTGTAGCCTAGTAAAATTAATAAGTTTAAACTAAACTCTCGTTTACATGTACATGATTGACTTAAACAAAACATAAACTAAGACTATCACATGTACCTGCGTTTACATCCAACCGCTAATTCCATGTAAAAGACATTATTATTACCGAAAGCATTAACATTTCATGTTTACTGTCAATCTTGGATTTTAGCGGTAAATAGAAAAATCCGAGTATTCCGAATGTTACAAGTTGATCATGCGCATTGACAGGGAACCTTCTTGATAATTAGCCTCTACCAGAGTAAGTTATTTGGTTTAGCCAAACGTCCACTTCTTTTCGTCAAGGGAGCTAACTCCTCCACTTATTTTTTTGGTTGACGTCCTGCACCATTTTTCACCAATCGTGGGAACCAACTGTTTAAGTTGTACGGGTTACTTGACTCACCAGTGCATAAACCGGAAATACAAAAAATAAATAAGCATACAAATACTGTGAATAGACTGGTCCCCGGTCTCATATAATATAAGAGACCGGTGTGCTGATGTTTGACCTTGACCCTTAAATATGCTCTTCTGCATTGGAGATATGTTTAAACATAAAAAAATAGCAACGTCCTTAGAGAAAATAAAACACACAAGAAAAACGATAAATATTATCTTGTGCTGATCAACAACATAATTTAAGTCACTGGTTAATGTTAAGTGTCATTTTTTATGCTATTCAACATGTTTTAAGACTGTTGTAAGTGACCAATGTACATTCACTACATTGGGTATGGTATTCAATTTCCTGCACAATTGGCAATATTTACAAAAAGTATCCACGTGGTTGATTGTTTCATCGGCAATGTTGGTGATATATATGTATATATGATATTGATCAGTGTTTTGCCTAAAATTGTTTTAATTAAATTAAAACAAACTAATGCTAAATATTTTATTACTCATTAATTCTTTTCAATTACATAATTATAGCCCTAGTTAGTTCAACAGACCATAACTGGTTCTCACCTATCCACAGTTGTCAGTGTTCTTGCTGTTCTATACTAAATTAAGGTTGACAAAACCACTACCTTTTTTTAACACAAAATTAAAGTAGATGAACTGGTAGGTTGATGAAACCACCAACACCCAAAGCACGTGAAATTGAAACTACAGTGGCCCATTTAGGTTAGCAACTTTCACTTTTTAATAGATATTTAAACATATGGTAGATGTTTATGTTTGTAAAATGTTGAGTTAGCGACTTTTGTGCCACACACCATGACAACTACAGAAAAAAAAAAAAATTGGTTGCAGTTTATGTTCTCTCAACACACTGTGAGTTTGGGTCCCACTCAGGCTAAAATTAATAGACATAAACATCAAGGAATTATATAGAGACGGAAAGGCAACTAGGTGAGATTTTGTGAATGCTCATGCCAAATTAGTAATCCTTTGTGTGCTATTTTATCAACATTTAGTCAGGAGTTGCAAGTTTCCTATCCTTCTATACAAGTCCTTGTAAACATCAACACTTTTTTTGATATCTGTAGGTGTCAGGGTTTCCACTGGCCCCATTTTTTTTTTGGCCACCATAAAACAAGAAAAAAAAGTACGCGTGGGGGAGGGTTCGGGAGGGGGGTTTCCCCCCTCTCGTCCGCCATTTTTTGTTTAGCTGTATTGATATACACTATTTTAAGCATATCTAGCACTTTTATGGTGTGTTATGTCTTTGCCTGAAATTTGTGATTTTATAGCTTATTATAAAGAGTATGGATGAATTACACAATTGTAAATAAATAAACAAAAATCGTAAAACATTTACCATTCTTTTATTCTTATTATTTCATCATTGTTCACATATAAATGACTATTTTACTAAATAAATAACATATTTCATTTTTTATACTAAATCTTTTCAACATGGTTGACACATAGAAAAAAAATTTATTTACTAAATAATATTACATCTAAGATAATACTTACCATCAATGTGAATTTTCCTTAACGATTTACACAAACCTAGTGTCCAATCTGTTTCTATAAGGTCTTTACCAAGCTCAATGATTCATAAACCATTTCATTTTGTATCAGTCTATGGTCAGTGAAACACATGAAATGGTTTAATAACCACAGATCCTCCTACTTTTCATGTTTTTCCATTTACCATAGGCTGATGCAAAATCAAAAGATTTCTGATCACCACCATCAATGTGAATTTTCATTAAATAATACAATGGCATAGTGTCCAACCTGTTCCTAAGTTTTGTCTTTATCAAGTTCTGTACACTGAAACCTCTCTCACATTCTACACTTGACACAGGCACACACAAAAGCTTGTAGGCCACATCTGCGATGCATCCATACATCTCTCTCTTTCTCAACGCAATCTGACACACACTGTAAACATCATTCGCAACTTTACAATAATTGTTCATCACATCAATCCTGAAGCATTCATACTCCTCTCTGAACTCTTCTTCACACACATGCTCACTGACAGTCTTAATACACTCATCTAATGCCTCCCCTTCACTGACAAACACCGCTGGGTCAAACAAACCACAGAAAGCTCTCAGCACCTTACTATCTCCCACATCAGCAAACCGTTCCCTCAAATTGTCTAACACTTTCTCACCAAACTGTGTACAACATCTCTCAGCTTCCTCTCTCTGTTTCTCACTGTCCTTAACCACATGCCCGTTAAACTCAAAACTTCCTGTCTCACTAACAGCATCTTGAACTGAAGTCTCAAAGCACTTGAGCATCTTACCTTGCTTGGATTCAGTCAGCCTCATTACTTCACCAGCAGTGTATTCCAAAGATGTTGAAACACTGGTGAAGTCAATGGTGCTAGACTGAAATACCTTGCAAAAGATGCTTAAGGGCTTCAACACATCAGCCAGAAAGTGAGAGACATACAAAAACTTGAAACTTGAGATACTTTTCAACAGCCCTTGCGCTCTCGCACCCTTGTCTTCACTCAATACACTTACCAATGGACTGTAGTTATCGCAAACTGCTCTCACACTTCCCTCGAAACTCAACCACCTAGTGTGGAACACTTGTTTGAATCGTACAGAACCACCAGTGACACTCAAGATAGACTGAATCTTTTCAAGCCGAGACATGTTTTTTGGAGAGTTCTCAAAGTATTTGTAAATGCTGTTGACAATTTCCTGATATTTAAGTAAGTATGGCACAGAGTCAGCAGCCTGTCCACTAGCCAGGGCCAGGCGATGTGAAATGCAGTGGGTAGCAAGTAGGGTCGAGTTCTCTGCTTTCAACTGCTGAACAAGCCCACTCTTTCTTCCAGTCATGACAGCTGCTCCGTCAGTGCTGATTCCTACAAGGTTACCTATGTCCATGTTATGAGAGTCTAACGAACCGAGAATTGATAATTTTAATTGATCTGCCGTGGCTCCATCTCGTAGTTTACACACATCAAGCAGAACACTTGTAGGTTTATAAGAACCTAGTGACTGTTCCAAGTACCTAACGTAGATCAGCATGTTCTGATCTACAGAGATATCCGTTGACTCATCAACCATGATGCTGAACTTGGAATCCCCTATGTCACTTTTAAATTTGTCATTGATTACTTCAACCATACACTGCTGCATTTCTTGCACACTTGTGCTGTGCTCATATGAGGTGTGCTTGTCCACCTTCAGGGACTTCAGGCTTGAGCAACCCTGGTCAATGCAGTGTTCATTGAGTTCTGTGATTAACATGTTTGGGAGATTCTTAGAAGCCATGAAGAATATATTCTTCATTGCTGCTGTTACTGCTGATTCCGATTTGGACAGTTGGGCTTCAGCCGACTTTTTGTAGTTGTTGCTTGCCTGCACAATTTTAAGGGCGGCAAGATGACCATTTTTCCCTGCAAAAAAATCAATTATTAGATTTGACATAGTGACCTAGTTTTTTCCTGCAAAAAAATCAATTATTAGATTTGACATAGTGACCTAGTTTTTTTATCCCTAGATGACCCATATTCTTTAAAGACTAAGATATAATGCATATAAGTATTCTGACCAAGTGGCATAAAGATTGGATAAAAACTTTTGAATTTATGACAGGAATAAGAAAAATTATTCTTAATCCTGTCGAAAAAATCCGGCTAAAAAAGAAACATAATAAAAACTTTTAATATTAATTGGGGGGGGGGGGGGGGTTTATTTCACATCTGCAAAAATAGGTATGTTTTTTTTGTACAAGTGTGCTTAAATACGTTTTAGTAATATTTTGTTCATAAATTGGAATTTTTAAAAAAAAAACATGGAGTCAGTGCTCCAAGAAAAAAAAATTTGGGACTAGCCCTGACTGAAAAATCGTTACAATTTTGGCAAAGGGAGGTAATTTTATACTCTTCATAATGGAGAATTTGAGAAACACCCGCGAATTACGTCGTCTTTTTTTCAGTCTTTGCTCGGGTAGGTGGTAAGAAACGTGTTTACCTTGGGCGTAGATATCCGACCAATCAGAGCGGTTATTAAATATAGATTACTTTATATTCAAAGCTATCCACCAATCACATTAGAGGAATTAAAATAGATAAATGAATATGCATGAGAGGTTTACCAAAGTCGTATTATCGGGCATGTGGTATGATAAACACCGCAGGGGTCAATTGTTTATACTAATTAGTTACGGTCTTTAAACAACAGTTTGACCTGTGTCGTTTCGAATAGAGATATTTGCAGACCTGTGTATTGAGAAAACTAGCTTGTCTGATTTTTTAAGACAAGCCCGACGTGCAAGTAACTTTGAAAAAGGCAAATGCCCGGATCCAGATTTGACAAGCCCCGGGCATCGGGCTATCCTATTCTTTGAGCACTGGGAGTATGGACTTACTATTCATGAAATAGTTTCCTTTTTCTCAAATGTAACAACGTTCAACATTGTATTGGCTATCAACAGCGTACTGAGAACTTTTTTTACTTTCGTTTTTAACATACGCGATACATTCGTAAAGCGTACTTTTCTGTACATTGACAATCTCATATATTGATAGTCAAAATGAAATGGAAACAGAAGACGAGAGTAAATCATGAATGGCAAGCTACAATAACCAAAATGAATGCAATAAAAATGAATAAACATACCTTTTCCTTTCTCGTGGTTTGTCACATTCTCCTTTTTCAATATATCACATCCAGTAGCGAACGAATTTGTCACATTTGCCGATTGACACACAGTGCAATACATGTTTCGTGTTTGATAATTGTAAGTCAACCAAGACCTATTAAGTTTCCATTCATCACGAAATTTCCTGTTAGGGGTAGATTTTGTTCTCTGACTTAATGTTTCTTGCATTTGTTTTTCAGCGACTTCTTCGCGACATTCTGTGTCCGATAATATGTCCTCGGCAACACTGTTAATTTGCGACACACACATAAATTCTGATATTTTCCTAACATTTCCATTATTTTCTTTTAATTTTTCTAGTTTTCTTTTCCTACCCATGATTGAGATTTAGTTCTTTAATTTGAAATGTCCGTATAGATTGACGACCGAAACTTGTTTTGAACACTGACAAAAAGTACAACTTGATAGTCTTTATTTATACTAATTAAAACTCGCTAACGGTTACCACCTGATAAACTCGCTAATTACTTTAATTTCATAATTAAAAAAGTGCTACCTCAATGTTTTTTTTACCTGCATAATTAGTTTTGATTGACATATTATTAATAGCATCAAAGGCGCAATTTCATTTATTCGTTACAAACTGTAAACAATTATCATCACGTGTCGGTGTTTCAATCAACCATTAAAGATATAAGTACAACCGATGTTTATTGTTTTACGAGGAGGTGATAAAGATAAAAGGTGCCGCATTTTACCTCCCCCTAGTCATGCTACTACATTGGCATGTCACACGTGGGTTGTGTACTGTGTACAAGCTGTGTTTTCGGCTGTGTGATATTGATGTTTAGGCCAGATCGAGGTGATTTGGAAAAGGAAATTTCGTGTATATAAAAAATTCTTCTTACGGCAAATCATTTTTTCGCCATTTTTTTTATTTTTTCGCCATTTGCGAATTTGGCGAATGACAGCGGAAACCCTGGTTGTCATGGTGTTTGGCACGAAAGTAGCTTACCTACTTTTACGGACATAAACTTCCCATATTGGCGATTACCCGAGAAGAGTGTTGATCTTTTTAGGTTTCAGGGGGATTGTGCAGGTTACAGATTGAAACCAACTGTATGTTTCTTCTGGTTTTTCAGTGTGCTCAGTGTATAGCACCGACACATGGATCTTCGATTTAAATACCCATTGGAACGACTGTTTTTAATTGGCTAGCCCCGGGGATCTAACCAACAACCTCAATTCTAGAAGTTTTATGATTTACTGACTGAGCTTATGGGGCTAACCAGCTTATACTGGTTATGCTGCCATCAAAACAGTTACAGCTATGTATTTTTGAATACCGCCTGGAGATAATTGATCCAGAGTAGTGATTAACTGGTCAGTGGTAATTAATCCCCATGTGTATGTGCACCAATTAAAGTAATTAAAGAGACTAAACTTTTGTAAATGGTGACTTGTACAAATTTCTACTTGGCCAGTGACTTTCACAATTTTCTACTTGTTCAGAACATCTGGCTATAGGATTGCACAGGGGAAGGTATTTTAACAACATTATCAGGCATGGTACTAAAAGTCCAAATATAGTATATCTGTACTAAATTTTGTCTATTATCACTGTTACATTGGGCATATATTCACTTTCCTTGCATAATTCCGATGAGCAGGGCGTAACCGTTATCACTACTCATAATTCATTTAGGCAGGGCATTATCACTACCCAGAATCCTAATTTTGATAACAGGGCCGGGCAAGGGTTAATGGCATGGGGGAAAAAGTGTGCATGTGGAAGTTGATAATGGGTGAACAGTGCCTTGTAGTGACAATGCAAGCTGTACTCTAGGTGCAATAATGAACAAAAACATAAAAAGGTATCGTAAGGTCTTCTGTATATTCCAAAAAGTAACATCATAAGTCTGAGTAGAACCTTTCAGGGGAAATTGGTTAACTCTAATAAATTGTATGTATATAGCTTGACTTGAACCAACAACTTCACATGTGACAGGTACCTGATCTTTAGCACGGAAGTGCTCTCAGTAATGGAGGGTTCACTCTGGCATCAAAATAAAACAAGTGGGGCATGTGTTTGCTGTGCTCCTTCTTACTCGCTAAAAATTGCGGCTACTTTAACTTTTTATTGCTTTCAAAGCGTTAACTTTTTATTTTTTCATGATATCTGTCCATTTTTCTTTAAAATACTGAGTCGAGACACAGCAATCAAACATTCTTTTAGGATGACCTGGCCAAATATAGCGAAATAGCTTGGTCAATCTTGATGATAACAAACAATTGTATTGATACACATGGTGCGTCGGCATATTATAGTAGTTGATATTATAGTTATAAAACTTTAATTAATGAGAACAGTGATTTAAATGCATTCTTTTTTTTTTAATGGGGTTTAACGCCATTTTTAACACATTTCAGGTTATATATGGCTTATCCAGTTTTGCTGGTGGAGGAACTGTCTACTACTGAACTACTGTCCTTCCGCAAGTAACTGGAAACTTTCTCACATACAGTTTTTGGAGCAAGATTCAAACCTACGACCTTAGCAGTGAGATTTAAGTGATCTTGAGATGTTGCCTTATACCACTCAGCCACAGAGACCCTTTAAATGCATTCAGTCTACCATTATGCTCTCAACTTTAATCTCAGTCAGTCTTTTTAGGTCACCTGAGACTTTGTCTCAATGGACCTTTTGTCCATCATCATGCATCCGTAACAATTTTCTTTTTTGAGTTCTTCTCAAAACCGTAACTGTAATTGTAATGATATATTGTATGCAGCTTTGGTACACACGGGTGAATCAAAATTATGAAAATGGTCATAGTAAGGTAAACTTTGAAAATCTTTTTCTCAATATAGGAGAAGCACTGGGAAACAAATAGTGAGCATGATTATGGACATATATGGGTCATTTATAAAAATTGTGAATTGCATGTCCCTGGGTCACACAGTTTTGCCCTTGGAGTGAGGCCTACTTTTCTAAATCTATATAAGAGAAATTGACAAAAAGTTATTTCTTATGACTGGATAGATTTATGTGAATGTTTTTTGAATAATCAGATGACTGTTAAGGCCCACGGGCCTCTTGTTTAAAAACACATTATAAATTACGGTTTCCAATGATGTATGTATTCATATAATTATATAAATATAAGTCGGTAACCTCCCTGTTCATGTCATGATGTAATTATTTCAATCAGAGAACAGTACTTATAACATACATTTATTGTTAGTTGGCCTTTTGCTTTGTTTTCATTAGAGTTTTGGTAAATACATTGTAAATTCTGACGGAGTTGTCTTTGTTACCTGAAACAATTTTCAAACTGTTTTTAGCTTGACTTTTCGAAGAATAACGAGAGCTAATCTGCTCACCCAGATGTCGGCGTCCCACCTTGGTTGAAGTTTTGTGTACAAGTCCCAATCTTAATATCCATTGCATGTATTGACTTGAAACTTAACAAAAAACACTTCGCAGTCATCAAACATACTATGATAACTAAGTTAGATAACTCTTGGATTAATATAATGCAAATTATTGCCCTTGTTTGACTTAAAAATTCTGGTTAGTTTTGCTTGCAAGTACCATCTTGTCCATACTTCATCAACCACTCAATGTATTTGATTTGATTTAAACTTAACACAAGACTTCCCAGTCATAAAACATACTACAATGAATAACTTTTGCATGAATAAAATGCAAATTATTGCCCTTATTTGACATATTAAAATTTTACCCGCAAGTACCATCAATTGGATCTCACAACCCTTGAATTGACAGTCAGATACATTATAGACTTAACGTATAACATGAATAAACTTCCTAGGTGCGATTTATTTTACAAAGTGGGGGTATTTATTTGGGACCAAGATATCAAAATTTAACCATTTTATAAAGTACATAAAAATTATATTTATGTAAAAAATACCATAAAACACAGAGCTGATGCTTTAGATGTTTCAACCTGACTTGAAATCAATACCTGTATATTTCGATTAAAGACTAGCTTCCAGATTGTTGAAGCGTTTTCCACCATAAAAAAGGAGAAGTCGATCTGATTTTTAATTTCACAAAATTTGTTATTATACTACATGTATATAGTATTAGAAAACAAACATGTAGTGCTGTGTTACAAGAGTGCATTTTATTAATAGAAATTTGGCCATTTTAAATATTAATTTCTATTAATTTACATAATTTGATTTGGTAAATATTTAAGTCCATTATCTTAGTACAACATGATATGCTTCTGTGGTGTAATTGGCAAACACATCTACACTTTTGTAGAAGTTCTGGGTTTGAATCCCAGCAGTTGCGAACAACATGAAAAGAGATGGCTTAGATATGGTGAAAAAAGAAATGTCTGTTTTACTTTTTAATGAAATTATTCTCTTTTAAAAATGTATATTTTTTTATAATGTTTGCTGCTGCATGGACAAAATGCTACTAACTTATGCTTACTCTTTCTGACTGCCTCACATTCGAAAAGTATATTTTCCGTGGACTGCAGTTTATAATCATACATGGTCTATATTTTTTGTCTATTTTGTTTGTCTTGTTTAGTATTACAACCAGATTGTAGAAGTGTCTGGACAAGAACTGAAGGGAATCTATGTCCAGATTGTATATTTCATATATCAGCTGCTAATTTGGGAACTTAAGTAAATGTGTTGGTTTATGTATGCAGTCATGCACAATGCTGTTGTTTTTTCTTGGTACATGGGAGATGGAGGTTCAAATTACTGTCATGACCAGAGACTTCTCTTAAATTTTAGTCTAGTCCTGTGTCCTAGACGTTTCCAACATTTGTCCAGAAATATACATTTGGTTAAGTCATAGTTTAACATTTAAACTGCAAGAACTCTATTTATGCTTGAATACAGTATGAATGTCTGGTGTTTTGAATTATACAAATGGTTCCTTCTGTGGCAGAGTTGTCCATAGTGTTGTTTTTAAATAACCATTTACTTCTCACTGCCAAAGTTGTCGGATCAATCTCCGCTCTGGTAGTCTAAAAACATTTTGTGAGAAGTTTATGGTTACTTACAAAAGGACGGTGGCTGCACTGTGATTGGTTCCTTTGTCTTCTAGGTCTGTTTTGAAATTGTTTTGAAACCCCAGTAAAAATACATACTGGCTGTCTGCTCAGTGTAAACTATAGTATAGACATGTATTATGTTTATGTAATAAGGCAAGAAAAATATGCAGCCATTGCAGACTCGAACTTGGGACCTTTCACTTACAGGTCAAGTGCTCTACCGCCTGAGCTAACCAGACAGTTGACATATGTTTCTCTCCTAACAGTTTAGGTACACACTGTGACATTAATATTATGCAAGAAACATTTATAACCGAAGAAAAACCCACGTCAAAAGGTATTTTGTGACCAGCATCCATTTATGTAGCTTGATTAAATAAGGCGTGAATGGCCAGCTTCTTTATTATTCGGATATCCTTTCTGCTGTCCATAACTCGGGAGACGCAAAATAAAAAAAACTTTAAAAGGCTCCTAAAGATGTGCAATATGTCGCACTACCATTTATGATGCTTATAACGTTTGATTTTGTTTTGCAAACCAAGGAATTAGAGATATAGTTCCTTGAATAAAGTTTCAATCATATAATAAGTGATTTATTTATGATAAACATAATACATATTAAATATATAATGGAAATATCTGCAATGTTATCCTAAACATATAATACATGTAGTATAAAGTGTATTAAGTATTTGTTTGTTTACTATACTTATAAAATTGAAGTTCGACCCCAAGAGAGGCAATGCCTTAGTTCATATTATGTGTTATATTAAAATTGTGTTAAAGTTACT
Organism: Panopea generosa; assembly: GCA_029582155.1. Lineage (NCBI taxonomy): Eukaryota > Metazoa > Mollusca > Bivalvia > Adapedonta > Hiatellidae > Panopea > Panopea generosa. The sequence goes on from CM055902.1 coordinate 18,958,954, forward strand.
TCGCTTAGCGTTCTGCTATTAGAGGTAACCTGGGACTCGTCCGCAGGGTATCAACAGCATGCGCCTTATTTCAACATTGACGCTAGTAGGTTTTATTATGTGTTATATTAAAATGGTGTAAATTCACTTCGTTTAGCGTTCTGCTACTAGAGGTAACCTGGGACTCGTCTGCAGCGTATCAGCAGCATGTGACTTATTTCAACATTGACGCTAGTAGGTTTTATTATGTGTTATATTAAAATGGTGTAAAGTCACTTCGTTTAGCGTTCTGCTATTACACATAACCTGGGACTCGTCTGCAGGGTATCAGCAGCATGCGACTTATTTCAGCATTGACGCTAGGTTTTATTATGTGTTATATTAAAATTGTGTTAAAGTTACTTCACTTAGTGTTCTGCTATTAGAGGTAACCTGGGACTCGTCCGCAGGGTATCAACAGCATACGCCTTATTTCAGCATTGACGCTAGTAAGTTTTATTATGTGTTATATTAAAATGGTGTAAATTCACTTCGTTTAGCGTTCTGCTACTGGAGGTAACCTGGGACTCGTCTGCAGCGTATCAGCAGCATGTGACTTATTTCAACATTGACGCTAGTAGGTTTTATTATGTGTTATATCAAAATGGTGTAAAGTCACTTCGTTTAGCGTTCTGCTACTAGAGGTAACCTGGGACTCGTCTGCAGGGTATCAGCAGCATGCAACATATTTCAACATTGACGCTAGGTTTTATTATGTGTTATATTAAAATTGTGTTAAAGTTACTTCGCTTAGCGTTCTGCTACTAGAGGTAACCTGGGGCTCGTCTGCAGGGTATTAGCAGCATGCGCCTTATTTCAACATTGACGCTAGTAGGTTTTATTATGTGTTACATTGAAATGGTGTTAAAGTTACTTCGTTTAGCGTTCTGCTACTAGAGGTAACCTGGGGCTCGTCTGCAGGGTATTAGCAGCATGCGCCTTATATAACATTGACGCTAGTAGGTTTTATTATGTGTTACATTAAAATGGTGTTAAAGTTACTTCGTTTAGCGTTCTGCTACTGGAGGTAACCTGGGACTCGTCCGCAGGGTATCAACAGCATGCGCCTTATTTCAGCATTGACGCTAGTAAGTTTTATTATGTGTTATATTAAAATGGTGTAAATTCACTTCGTTTAGCGTTCTGCTACTGGAGGTAACCTGGGACTCGTCTGCAGCGTATCAGCAGCATGTGACTTATTTCAACATTGACGCTAGTAGGTTTTATTATGTGTCATATCAAAATGGTGTAAAGTCACTTCGTTTAGCGTTCTGCTACTAGAGGTAACCTGGGACTCGTCTGCAGGGTATCAGCAGCATGCGACTTATTTCAACATTGACGCTAGGTTTTATTATGTGTTATATTAAAATTGTTTTAAAGTTACTTCGCTTAGTGTTCTGCTATTAGAGGTAACCTGGGACTCGTCCGCAGGGTATCAACAGCATGCGCCTTATTTCAGCATTGACGCTAGTAAGTTTTATTATGTGTTATATTAAAATGGTGAAAATTCACTTCGTTTAGCGTTCTGCTACTGGAGGTAACCTGGGACTCGTCTACAGCGTATCAGCAGCATGTGACTTATTTCAACATTGACGCTAGTAGGTTTTATTATGTGTTATATCAAAATGGTGTAAAGTCACTTCGTTTAGCGTTCTGCTACTAGAGGTAACCTGGGACTCGTCTGCAGGGTATCAGCAGCATGCAACATATTTCAACATTGACGCTAGGTTTTATTATGTGTTATATTAAAATTGTGTTAAAGTTACTTCGCTTAGCGTTCTGCTACTAGAGGTAACCTGGGACTCGTCTGCAGGGTATCAGCAGCATGCGAGTCTCTGTGATGATTGATAATTGCGTCTCATTGTATTTTGTCTCTCTCACCACTGATTCAAGTGGGATAGTTTTCAGTTACTTGCAAAGATGGGTGTTCGAGTATATGTAACCTTCCAGGGTACGTACGTTAAACAATACACGGCAGCAGGGTTGTAGAACCAAAGTGGCATCCAAAGGTTACATGCATTCTAAATAAAGTTAATGTGACATATAAATGCATACATGTTTTAACTATAAAACACTGGAAATGCAGTTATTTCATACTCATTTTCCTCAGTGACAATGAAAAGTTGCCACCCAAGGGTCTACCAGAGCACCATTTTTCGAGGGATTTATCTTTCATTTAAATTTATTTTTAATGGCGATGTGTTTGTGTGTGTTTTTACACATATATCAAGTTACGGACACACTTCAGTTCAAATTGATTATTATAAAAAAAAAATGTCACGAATTTGAAGTTCTGGTTCTAAAAGTTACCTTCTCTTTGTTAGTTTTATAAAAAAAAAAAAAAAAAAAATTAAAAAAACAATAATACTGAAGACTTCAAACATTGCATCACAATAAATTATCTAAATTTCATGCAAAAGAAGACATTAACCTGATATGTGGAAATGCTACATTGACGTCATCCTAGTGTTATTAACTAATTAATCTAATTAGTTAAGAACAATGACTGACAATGATACGCAGTTTCTTATCATTAATAACTATATGACCGCCATAGTCCAAAGACAATTACTTCGAGGCTAATTAATACTTGGTACCTTAATTACCTGACACAATAATCCTCGATAACTCTGTATTGTAATATATACTGGTGGGTGGTGAATTAAAATGGGAAATTCTCCAAATTAATAATGACATACACCAGTATTTATTTGATCTTTTGTTTGGTGTAGAATCAGAGCCAACAAATAATATCACATGAATCCCCGCTAAGGCATTTTAAAACTTAAAACCTCAATTTTTACACCGATTTGGACTATGCCATAATATTTTGAAGACGCAAGACTATTAACACACGTCAGTTCAAATCAAAACAAAGCCAAGCGGTACGACACTTTATTGTTGTTGCTGTTATGTTTGTTGTTGTTGTTGTCGTCGTCGTCACCGTTGTTGTTGCTGTTGTCGTTGATCTTGTTGTTGTTGGTGTTGTTGTTGTTGTTGTCGTCGTCGTCGTCACCGTTGTAGTTGCTGTTGTTGTTGATATTGTTGTCGTCGTCGCCGTTGTTGTTGTTGTTGTTGATATTGTTGTCGTCGTCGCCGTTTTATTTGTTTTTGTTGTTGTTGTTTTTGTTGTTGTTGTTGATATTGTTGTCGTCGTCGCCGTTGTTTTTGTTGTTGCTGTTGTTGTTGTTGTTGTTGTTGTTGTTGATGGTATTGTTGTCGTCGTCGCCGTTGTTGTTGAAGTTGTTGTTGTTGTTGTTGTTGTTGTTGTAGTAGTAGTAGTTGTTGTTGTTGTTGTTGTTGTTGTTGTTGTTGTTGTTCGGCCAAACATTTAAAATGTTCCAAACGCTTCCTTGGTTGACGCTCAGCGGCGTTTAAAGGGTAGTTATAGATCAGGCTGCCCCGTTGTCAGTACAAGGTGACACTGGATGGGTCATCATAACATGTACATTGAGGATGGTACTTGTAGCAAACTAAATGCTGTCACGAGCACATAACAATCACATACAACTGAAACTAACACCATAACCTCTTATCGAACTATCAGCCATTAAGCGTTTTCTGATATTAATGTCATATCAGGTTTTTAAGAATCTTATTCTTGTTAAAGGATCGGAACACAGACATTCTTAACTGATTCAAAAGTTTAATTTGGCAATGAAAATGGTAAAACGACTTCAGACTTTCATGCAAGCGTGTATAGTAATAAAGAAACGAGAGGCGCTGCGTAGTGCAATATTAGCAGTGTATGGCCACACCCAACACCTTATATAAACCGGGCCCGATTAGCTCACTCGGTAACGCGTCTGACTATCAATCAAGAGGTCGTGAGTTTGAATCCCCGGCCAGCAACAGTCTCCGTGATGATTGATAGGCAACATTGTGTCTCATTCTCATTCGTCTCTCACCGCTGATTCAAGTGGGGAAGTCATCAGTTCGGAGATGAGGTGTGCTCGGGTACTGGTTAACCTTTCAGGATCCTAGAAAATATTGGTTAGACTAACTGATCGTCTGTTTGCCCTCGGTGGCATAAATGACGCTGATTATTCAATCAATCAGTCATTATATAAACTTGCTGGGTTCAACAAAGTGAGCAAAAAATCGCGCTGTAATTCTATTTCCGGTTTGGCAAAACAATACATTTTCAATACGCCTAAAACAGCCTTGTATTTGAAAGTTCCTTCATTCGTGCTAAATAAATATTAACTAGTCAAGTATCAGGTATACCATTATTAGAGACAGTCTATCGATTATTAGATTCGGGTTTTTTTTCTTACATTTATCTCCAAATTTCAGGGGGTTTCCCAATCCTTGTATATTAGTCCAGCTTACTTAATTCGCGTGAGAGATGCAGATAGATTTCAGTTCGGACGGATTTATGTTTCATATAAATTGGTATAGTATTTCGAGTTTTGTTTAACCAAATGTACGTTTGTTTGGCCATAAATTGTTTTTTAGTTAAAGTTACTTTGAACGAGACTTTGCGACAACTGCGATTTTAAATAACGACAAACTAAATATACGGTGTCCTGGTCGTGTAGGAGTATCATTATAACACCAGCATATGTGTATGGTAATAGCCGATGGTACATTCGATAGTCCACCACGATGGTCGATGTGATGCGATGCATAATAGTACGATGCGATGTTCGACAGTTTATCACGATGGTCGGTGTGATACGATACATAATAGTACAATGCGATGTTCGACAATTTATCACGATGGTCGATGTGATGCGATACATAATAGTACAATGCGATGTTCGACAATTTATCACGATGGTCGATATGATGCGATACACAAAAGTATGATGCGATGTTTCATAGTACGATGTAATGTTCGATACTGAGTAAAGATGTTCGATACGATACGACGCCCGTCTCCCGGTGCTGAGATGCGAAGTCCAAAGGTAAGGTACGATGGTTGGTGCGGTGATGCCCGGTGGTCATGTGCAATGTTCGATAAAACGACATGAGTGTCGATGCGGTACGGCGGTAGATGGGGTGGGATGCCTGCTGGTAAGATGGGGCTGTTTGATACTAAGGATGGCCGATGCTATGAGATGCGATGCCGGTGATAAGATTCATTACTCGATAGCAAAGAACAGTGATCGGTGCGATGCGATACGATGCCCGATGGTATAATACAGTATGATGCTTACAAGCAGACGCAAGCCTGATGTGACTAAAGACTTGAACACCGTGCTGTGAAGGACTGTGAATGCGCGTGCATTTTCAAACTTCGCATATGGTGTTAATGGTGACATATGAAAAGAAGATACGAACTAATTGTTATGAACTCAGAGCTAAATTTACACTACACGAAGACCTTAAATGTGTTAAATGAAGGGGGGTAACGCCATTTTCAACACATTGCAGGTTATATAAGGCACATCCAGTTTTATTGGTGGAGGAAGATCTCAGAATGATTCTGACATCAAGTTTTTTGAGCGAGCGGAACTCGAACCTACGATCTTAGGTAAGTGATGTTGAGATGATGCCTTAGACCACTCGGTTAAGGAGGGCCCTTGTCTTAAATGAATATCAGCACATGTATTTAAAATAAATACATCCCTAAGATACAAGCGAGCACGGTTACGTTATGTACCGTTTTTTAGTTCACCGGGACGAATGTGCAGGCGAGCTATTGCCATGACCCCGGTGTCGTCGTTGGCGTCGTCTGTAGTCGCCCAGATTAAACTTTTGCGTTTAGTTGCGTTTAAGTTTTGGTGTTTGCCTCCAATCTCAATCTTTGCATGGGTAGGGAGTTTTATCCCATAGGCGAGCTTTGCTGTCTTCTGACAACTCTTGTAAGAGAAGAGCAACTTTGTGAAATGTAACCCTTTCAACAGAAGGTGTATCGAAATAAGATACTGAAATGGTTTCTCTCCTAGGTGCCTGATATTTAGATGATTAGGGACAACCAACGTATATGCTATAATGTGACGAGTGGATCGCCTGGGTTCTGTTCAGTAGCGGTAAACGTTTACTAACATAATCCATTTTTTAACTGGCTCGGTCTCAAATAAGCACGAACTGCACGATAAAATAAGGCAACCAGACAAAAAATATATGTGCTGTTCGACGGTACTGAACGCACTCCTGACACCTGTTTCACCAATATAATTATTTAAGTATATACTTAAAAACTTAAATCAAAGAAAAGCATCACGAGTATAGACTGGATCCAGAAGAATTGTATTTGGTTTCATTTACATTGATTAGAAATATTGCTCTAACCAGTCAAAACATAGTTCAGTGTTTAAGTATTTAAGTAAATATTGGTGAAACTTGAGCCTGGTCATATGTATGGAATGCACTGTGACACTTCAGGCAACAATATGTGAAAAAAACGGCACTAAACACAGTCAAGAAATACAAACAAATACAAACGGATAGACGTTTGTAAATGAAATAAATCCGTTAGTAAGCTGGCGCTAGAGGAAGGATGAATAAATTATCTTTGTCCGATACAAAAGTTCTTAACTTTGCTTGTTAAATATGGACACATATCTCTATCCTGTATTTTTATGGGATATTATTTTTACTTTGTTTCATCCGGGTATCCTTTTATTTAAGTTTTAAAAGATAAAAATGTTGATAGACTATCAGATAGCGTGTAAGAAAAAAAAATTGTAGTAGATCTTAAAACAGATGCCGTGTTGCTTTGTTAAGTTGGTGGTTTATCAGTTCTTTGTTTTACTGAATAGATACGGAAATGAATATGCCTAAAATGTGTGTCGCATAGCAATCATTTATAGACCTACATTTAAGTTAAAACTAGAAAAACGAAATAATCGTCTTAACAATTCACAACACCTGTATCATGGTGTTTTTGCTATGCTATGCTATGCTATGCTATGCTATGCTATGCTCTGCTATGCTATGCTATGCTACGTACGTTATGTTACGCTAGTTTCACTAGTTTCGCTACGTTATGTTTCTTTACGTTACGTTACGATACGCTAATATGTGTTATAGCATGCTGTGCTATGCAAACTTACAGCTTACATATTATATATTATAATATATTATATATTATAATATTGTCTGAAGTGTGCACTTCCCCATCGCTTCACTTGTAAAATAACACTCAACGTGTATCGTATATTTATACAATGTCCTTGGCAGACCCGATACACCCTCTTCCGACTTAAAGTTGTCAATTTGGCCAGCCCCAACTTTAGCTGCCATGGTAGCAAATATGTATAAGAGGAGATAACCAAATTACAACGCTACACTAGGCTAAGATCTGCTGATGGTGAATTACAACGCTACACTAGGCTAAGATCTGCTGATGGTGAATTACAACGCTACACTAGGCTAAGATCTGCTGATGGTGAATTACAACGCTACACTAGGCTAAGATATGCTGATGGTGAATTAACACAGATCCATATGTAAAGAGTGTATTTCTCGAATTCCAAATTTTTGGCAGTTAGATTGATTGATTAATTGATTGATTGATTGATTGATTGATTGATTGATTGAATGAATATTTAGCGTCATTTTTATGCCATCGAGGGCTAACAGACGATTTGGCAGTTGGAGTTAAACTTTTGATTTCAAACTGCAAATAACAAACACTGGAAATTATTGTTTGCCAATTAAATGTATTAACTATGCAACATTATAACAAAAGCAATGCATTGATGACTGAAATTCTGGAAAAAAAAAACGGTTCTCTGGTTTGAATCACGAACTGAATTATAGAAAACCTGCCCCCAGAGCCATCTTCCGGCTTTTATATGGCAGATGAGGCTTTCAACAGACTGAAAATTTGGCGATACTGCCTTAAGAAGGACAAATATATATTTATTGCTTCCTTGTCCCCTTCATTTGCATATGACGTAAACTAATTTTTAATCCCCTCCACCCACGAACCGTAAATCAGAGTTTCTCTAATAATGAATAATGAATAATTTCAAAAAAAAATCAATGAATTGCTAACCATCTAAGCAAATTCATTTTTTTGGGTTAAAATTGCCACATCTTATACAGTAATCAGAGCCCCCTTCCCTTATCAGTTGGATCAAGTTACGTACCGTTGACATGTTTGGAAGATAGATTAACACCGATATGCCGGGTGAATGACGATGTGCCCGATGTCGATACAACTAGCATGGTGTTTCACGACCGAACCAAGCGGAGAGAGACTCTAGAGACCGCCACTACCTACCACGTGGTTAAATTGTATTTTGATTTATGATTGTAAGATGCAAATATGCTATTTATAAGTAAAAAAACATAATACATGTAATTGAAAATATTTTTTATTATTTGGAAAAAGAAGCTCTTTTATTTGAAAATCTGGATTCGCCCATTTTGTTAATCCGATGGTCTAGAGAGATAGCAAAGGTTGACCGGGGGTTAGATCATGATCGAGATTTTGTGAATAGGAACTTAGATGTAAGTTTAGTACTGGCTATACACAAACAGGCAACGTGATTTGTTTAAGTCTGTTTAACAGATAACATAGAACACTGATCAATGGACAAACAACATTTACAAAAATGTCTTAAATAATAAACGACAACATTTACTGACATACTGTATAAAAGTGGCAAGTGAAATATTACCATGTACATAATTAAACAGCGTCTTCGTGAATACAACCAGTACTCAGATAGTGTACATATACATAATCTTCCTAGATATAATCAGTACTCAGATAGTGTCCATATAAACAGAATCTTCCTAAATATGACCAGTACTCAGATAGTGTCCATATATACAAAGTCTTCCTTGCTATAACCAGTACTCAGATAGTGTAGATATACAAAGAGTTCCTTGATATAACCAGTACTCAGATAGTGTACATATACAGAGTGATCCTAGATATAACCAGTACTCACATAGTGTACATATACAGATTATTCCTGAATATAACCAGTACTCAGATAATGTAGATAAACAGAGTGTTCCTAGATATAACCAGTACTAATATATTGCAGATATACAGAGTGTTCCTAGATATAACCAGTACTTAGATAGTGTAGATATAAAGAGTGTTCCTAGATATTACCAGTACTCAGATAGTGTAGATATACAAAGTGTTCCTAGATATAACCAGTACTCAGATAGTGCAGATATACAGAGTGTTCCTAGATATAACCAGTACTTAGATAGTGTAGATATACAGAGTGTTCCTAGAAATTACCAGTACTCAGATAGTGTAGATATACAGAGTGTTCCTAGATATAACCAGTACTCAGATAGTGTAGATATACAGAGTGTTCCTAGATATAACCAGTACTTAGATAGTGTAGATATAAAGAGTGTTCCTAGATATTACCAGTACTCAGATAGTGTAGATATACAGAGTGTTCCTAGATATAACCAGTACACAGGTAGTGTAGATATACAGAGTATTCCTAGATATAACAAGTACTCAGATAATGTAGATATACAGAATCTACCTAGATATAACCAGTATTCAGATAGTGTAGATATACAAAATCTTCCTATATATAACCAGTACTCAGATAGTGTAGATATAAGGAGTCGTCGTAGATATAACCAGTACTCAGGTAGTGTATATATACAGAGTCTTCCTAGATATAACCAGTACATAGATAGTGTACATATACAGAGTCGTCGTAGATATAACCAGTACTCAGATAGTGTACATATAAAGAATCTTCCAAGATATGACCAATACTCAGAAAGTGTAGATATACAGAATCGTCCTGAATTTAACCAGTACTCAGATAGTGTAGATATGCAGAGTATTCCTATTTATTACCAGTACTTAAATAGTGTAGATATACAGAGTATTCCTAGATATAACCAGTACACAGATAGTGAACATATACAGAGTCTTCCTGAATATAACCAGTACACAGAAAGTGTGTATAAACAGAGTCTTCCTAGATGTAACCATTACTCAGATAGTGTAGATATACATAGTGTTTCTAGATATGACAAGTACTCAGATAGTTCAGATATACAAAGTCTTCCTAGATATAACCAGAACTTAGATAGAGTAGATATACAGATTCTGCCTAGATATAACCAGTACTCAGATAGTGTACATATACAGCGTCGTCTTTTATATAACCAGTACTCAGATTGTATACATATACAGCATAGTCGTTTTATATATAACCAGTACTCAGATTGAATATATATACAGCGTCGTCTTATATATAACCAGTACTCAGATTGTGTACATATACAGCGTCGTCTTATATATAACCAGTACTCAGATTGTATACATATACATGTATATGTATATGAACAATGTCTGAGTACTGATTATATATAAGACGACGTTCTATATGTAGTACATATACAGCGTCGTCTTATAAATAACCAGTACTCAGATTGTATACATATACAGCATAGTCGTTTTATATATAACTAGTACTCAGATAGTGTACTGAGTACTGGTTATATATAAGACGACGTTCTATATGTACTACATATAGAACGTCGTCTTATATATAACCAGTACTCAGACATTGTTCATATACAGCGTCGTCTTATATATAACTAGTACTCTGATTGTATACATATAAAGCGTCGTTTTATATATAACCAGTACTCAGATTGTGAACATATACAGTGTCGTCTTATATAAAACCATTACTCAGATTGTATACATATACAGCGTCGTTTTATATATAACCAGTACTCAGACAGTGTACATATACAGCGTCGCCTTATATATAACCAGTATTCTGACAGTATACATATACAGCGTAGTGTTATATATAACCAGTACTCAGATTGTGAACATATACAGTGTCGTATTATATGAAACCATTACTCAGATTGTATACATATACAGCGTCGTCTTATATATAACCAGTACTCAGATTATAGACATATACAGCGTCGTCTTATATATAACCAGTACTCAGATAGTGTACACATACAGCGTCGTCTGATATATAACAAGTACTCAGATTGTATACATATACAGCGTCGTCTAATATATAACCAGTACTCAGATAGTGTACATATACAGCGGCGTCTTAATATAACCAGTACTCAGATTGTATACATATACAGCATCGTCTTATATATAATCAGTACTCAGATTATATACATTTACAGCGTTGTCTTATATATAACAAGTACTCAGATTGTGTACATATACAGCGTCGTCTTATATATAACCAGTACTCAGATTGTATACATATACAGCGTCGTCTAATATATAACCAGTACTCAGATAGTGTACATATACAGCGTCGTCTAATATATAACCAGTACTCAGATAGTGTACATATACAGCGTCGTCTAATATATAACCAGTACTCAGATAGTGTACATATACAGCGGCGTCTTATATATAACCAGTATTCAGATTGTGTACATATACAGCGTCGTCTTATATATAACCAGTACTCAGATAGTGTACATATACAGCGTCGTCTTATATATAACAAGTACTCAGAGAGTGTACATATACAGCGTCGTCTTATATATAACCAGTACTCAGATTGTGTATATATATAGCGTCGTCTTATATATAACCAGTTCTCATATAGTATACATATACAGCGTCGTCTTATATATAACCAGTACTCAGATTGTGTACATATACAGCGTCGTCTTATATATAACCAGTACTCAGATAGTATTCATATACAGCGTCGTCTTATCTATAACCAGTACTCAGATTGTGTACATATACAGCGTCGTCTTATATATAACCAGTATTCAGATTGTGTACATATACAGCGTCGTCTAATATATAACCAGTACTCAGATTGTGTACATATAAATCGTTGTCTTATATATAACCAGTACTCATATAGTATTCATATACAGCGTCGTCTTATATATAACCAGTACTCAGATTGTGTACATATACAGCGTCGTCTAATATATAACCAATACTCAGATTGTGTACATACACAGCGTCGTGTAATATATAACCAGTACTCAGATTGTGTACATATACATCGTCGTCTTATATATAACCAGTACTCAGATAGTATTCATATACATCGTCGTCTTATATATAACCAGTACTCAGATAGTATTCATATACAGCGTCGTCTAATATATAACCAGTACTCTGATTGTGTACATACACATCGTCGTCTTATATATAACCAGTACTCAGATAGTGTACATATACAGCGTCGTCTTATATATAACCAGTATTCAGATTGTGTACATATACAGCGTTGTCTTAGATATAACCATTACTCAGATAGTATACATATACAGCGCCGTCTTATATATAACAATAACTGAGATTTTATACATATACAGCGTCGTCTTATATGTAACTAGTACTCAGATTGTGTACATATACAGGGTCGTCTAATATAAAACCAGTACTCAGATTGTGTACATATACAGCGTCGTCTTATATATAACCAGAACTCAGATAGTATTCATATACAGCGTCGTCTTATATATAACCAGTTCTCAGATAGTGTTCATATACAGCGTCGTCTTATATATAACCAGTTCTCAGATTGTATACATATACAGCGTCGTCTTATATATAACCAGTTCTCAGATTGTATACATATACAGCGTCGTCTTATATATAACCAGTATTCAGATTGTGTACATATACAGCGTTGTCTTAGATATAACCATTACTCAGATAGTATACATATACAGCGCCGTCTTATATATAACAATAACTGAGATTTTATACATATACAGCGTCGTCTTATATGTAACTAGTACTCAGATTGTGTACATATACAGGGTCGTCTAATATAAAACCAGTACTCAGATTGTGTACATATACAGCGTCGTCTTATATATAACCAGAACTCAGATAGTATTCATATACAGCGTCGTCTTATATATAACCAGTTCTCAGATAGTGTTCATATACAGCGTCGTCTTATATATAACCAGTTCTCAGATTGTATACATATACAGCGTCGTCTTATATATAACCAGTTCTCAGATTGTATACATATACAGCGTCGTCTTATATATAACCAGTATTCAGATTGTGTACATATACAGCGTTGTCTTAGATATAACCATTACTCAGATAGTATACATATACAGCGCCGTCTTATATATAACAATAACTGAGATTTTATACATATACAGCGTCGTCTTATATGTAACTAGTACTCAGATTGTGTACATATACAGGGTCGTCTAATATAAAACCAGTACTCAGATTGTGTACATATACAGCGGCGTCTTATATGTAACCAGAACTCAGATAGTATTCATATACAGCTTCGTCTTATATATAACCAGTACTCAGATTGTGTACATATACAGCGTCGTCTTATATATAACCAGTTCTCAGATTGTATACGTATACAGCGTCGTCTTATATATAACCAGTACTCAGATTGTATACGTATACAGCGTCGTCTAATATATAACCAGTACTCAGATTGTATACGTATACAGCGTCGTCTTATATATAACCAGTTCTCAGATTGTATACGTATACAGCGTCGTCTTATATATAACCAGTTCTCAGATTGTATACGTATACAGCGTCGTCTTATATATAACCAGTACTCAGATAGTGTACATATACAGCAGCGTCTTATATATAACCAGTACTCAGATAGTGACATATACAGCTTCGTCTTATATATAACCAGTACTCAGATTGTAGGCCTATACATATACAGCGTCGTCTTATATATAACCAGTATTCAGATTGTGTACATAAACAGCGTCGTCTTATATAAGACCAGTACTCAGATTGTGTACATATACAGCGTCGTCTTATATATAACCAGTACTCAGATTGTATACATATACAGCGTCGTCTAATATAAAACCAATACTCAGATAGTGTACATATACAGCGGTGTCTTATATATAACCAGTACTCAGAAAGTATCCATATACAGCGTCGTCTTATATATAACCAGTACTCATGATTGTGTACATATACAGCGTCGTCTAATATAAAACCAGTACTCAGATAGTGTACATATATAGCATCGTCTTATATAAAACCAGTACTCAGATTGTATACATATACAGCATCGTATTATATATAACCAGTAGTCAGATAGAATACATATACAGCGTCGTCTTATATATAACCAGTAATCAAATTGTAAACATATACAACGTCGTCGTAGATATAACCAGTACTCAGATAGTATACATATACAACGTTTTCTTATATATAACCAGTACTCAGATAGTGTACATATACAGCGTCGTTTTATATATAACCAGTACTCAGACTGTGTACATTTACAGCGTCTTCTTATATATAACCAGTACTCAGATTGTGTACAGCGTCGTCTTATATATAACCAGTACTCAGACAGTGTACATATACAGCGTCGTCTTATATATAACCAGTACTCAGATAGTGCATATTTACAGCGTCGTCTTATATATAACCAGTACTCTGATAATGTATATACACTTATTTTTGCTCAAAGAAAAAACACATTGTCATCGTGCGGTGCAAACTTTCAATCATGAACCGGATGCTCGGACCCAGTATCACTTGTTCAATCGCTAATGGCGGTTAATGCATTTATGGTACGAAGAATGTTCACGGTACCAATGATTACTTGTACCCAAAACATCCGTCAGTTTAACATTTTAAGAGTAACTCGCTGCCATTGAGTCACTCGATCAATCGAACATGTTGTTAGTCAAAGAAGAAACCGTGTAGTATTTTTGTACAAAGAATTAAAGAACCATCGCCACTTTTGGTCAAATATTTGATATGTTGCAAATATGAACCCACAAATGTTATTGATTACGACATATGGAATATCAGATAGTAGAATTTGGAAAATGCCTATAATTTTAACAAGGTACTTGCGTATGTAAATAAAACAAAACTTAACATCTTTAATCAGCTATTCAGCAAAAATTTTAATAGTGTCGCAATTAAAGTTGTTTTAATGTTGTTGTTATTGTTGTTGGTGATACTTATATTGTTGTTAGCATTGTTGTTGTTGCTACTGCTGTTGTTGCTGTTGTTGTTGTTGTTGTTGTTGTTGTTGTTGTTGTTGTTGTTGATAATTTTACTGTTATTTTTTTTGTTGTTGCTGCTGCTGCATTTGCTGCTGCTACTGATGCTGCTTTTGTTGTTGTTATTGCTGCTGTTGGTGGTGTTGTTGTTGCTGCTGTTTTTGTTGCTATTGTTATTGTTGTTATCGTTGTTTATGTCGCTAGTGTTACAGAATTTATAATTATGTTAATTAGACTGTGATAAGGTATGTCGTCTCGGAATGAAAACCAAAAGTACACATTCTTTCAACGCCGCGTTATAATTTGTGAATACTCGTATCCTCTCGTAATTATAGTTTTCGGTAATATAGTAACACTTTTGTATGCGTAAAGGTAAAACTAATTATTAGCGACATCATATCAAAATTAAACAGGGCAGATTTCTTATTGAAACACGATAAACGAAGAAAACGTAATTTGATAATCTCGTTAATATCCTTTACCTACCGGCTGCGCGTTGGAGGCCAGTCAATGGGGAGAGATTGCACAACTTTCTAACATGTGTCGTCTTTTGTGGCCTAGTGGTTAAGGCGTCTGCCTCGGAAGCGGGAGGTCGAAAGTTCGAATCCCGGTGAATTTGCTCTGACGCAGCCGGTTGCTCATCCGGTAGCTAGTTAGAATGAGGGGTACCGAATGTCTAACAGCCTGACGCCTGGAAATGATAACTTTCGGGAAGTAACTGTCTACAGCATAATGGTGTCTCATAAGGCCAGTGTGGCTGGCCCTTTCAATAGGGGTTACTATAATAAATAAACATTTTACTTTACTTTTGTACCACGATCAGAGAAAATGAATTTCTGTTGCCCGAATTGGTTTACGTAAACTTTGCACCGCAGTGCGTGTTAGTTCATATCTCATGAACGATCCACAAATGAAGTGTATATCTGATATTTACATTATAATACAGCCATGATATACCCTAATGTCCTGTTGTCATCTTACATTAATGTATAGTTCATTTATACTGACAGTTGAAGTGTTATATGCGTAGATTTCTGTCGATGATCTTTCACAATTATTCCGTGTTTATTTGACATTCCTGATGTCATTATTTGTTGTAATTGTTTGAAGACGGTTAACTAGTTAAAAGCTAAAAAATGACCGTTCATGGCTATGCATTCATGGGAAATGAACGAGAAATAGTCTGCACATATTTAAAGAAGAATAGTTTGTTTTGTTCAGCACGGTGTCGCAATATAAATACTACATTCTGTTGAGGTGATAGTAGTGAACCATAGGGAGTTAGTGTCAACCGGGACGATCTCTAGGTTGACAGTATTTTCCCGATGGTTGACATAATGTCAACCTCGAAAGTGTGTTTATATAGAATGAACAATTTGCTGCTCTACTATAGAACGAGTACATGATTAAATTTTGATGATGAAGTAAAACAGTTACTTTCCGCTGGCCTATAACCTATAATGTGTCGGTATGCCGTAAAACCTCATTCATTCATTCATTTATTCGCTGTTGTACTGACGTATGACCTATGTTTTACGTAAGGATATATAGTAATAAGAACATTTCATTTTTCTATTCTGCCTACTTGACCAACTTAGCATTACATAACGTATCTCTACATATAAAAAGGACTTAACAATTCTAATTAATTTTCACATTTTTAGAACATTATTTATCTTCATGATGCTGGTATATAATTAAAATACACCAGTATGTGTGCAGATCCTTATTTTTGTGTCATTGTTTTTAGAAAGTTGTTGTATGATGTTGTATTGTGTTTAGCGTTACTTTCAACAATGTTTCAGCTATATCGAGACAGTGTTTACTTGAACCAGTATTCTAATCTATGCCTCACTGGAGAATCATGTCGCAGACACATGTTATGATACCCTACCCGGTCACATTATACTGAACCCGAGCTGACTAGACCTAGAACTATCCTCTACATGCTAAGCGCCAATGGAGGAAGCTTCGAGAACCAGTTTTCAAGTCTTTGGTATGACCCGGCCGGGGACCGAACCCACAACCTTCCGTATACGAGGCGATGCCCTACCGCTAGTCCACCGCTGCTCAACACTGTAAAATTGTTGAAAGACATCGCATTCCATACATTATGGGCATTATATAAAATTAAAAAGCCATAAAAATTATATTTCATTTTTATTAGTTTTCTAGATATTATAGGGATAAATCAGTTGAAAACAGTGTTTGATCAAAAATGTATAACACAAACATAATGAACCAACGTGGATTTATTTTGATATTCCAAACTAAATCACAAAAATATTTTGCATTTTATAAAAAATGTTTTGTTTCGAGTACAAGTATGTAACTGTATAATAGCCCCTTCTGACATACTTCCTCTAACCAGTTTAATATCCCCTACCACTCTAAACCCGTCCAAAAATGGTGTTTATAGCCGTTTCGATCATATCTGCGCTTATTAACGGCTCGCGTCCGTAAAGTCATTTGACTAAGTTTACCTCTAGGTGATAATCATATATTGTATTGACTTTTCATATACTTTTATTAAAACTTTTCTACTTTACTTTTTTAAAAGCATGTAAAACTAATTATAAGAACAACAAAAATAATAACAAAATGCAGGTATTGCATATCTGGTTAAGACTGGTTAATTTTAATGGATCAGGTTTAATACATATCTAATTTTTACAGGCGGAGCAACACCTCAAAACCATCGTTCTTCCAAACGTATTCCACGGTTGAACCTCAAGTTTATTTTATATTAAATATTTGCAAATAAGCTAAACTTTGAAATGTTTTTTCTCTCTACAATTTAGAGTAATGGCATTTGATAGTAGTCTCCATTCATATGATAAAACTAAATTAAATTCGCGTCACCGCATAATGCCACAAAGGGTATCAAATTTACATTTCCTACAATAAAGATGTCCTGCCCGCTGACTGGTTAATGGGTAATTTTAGTTGAATCGTGTTTCAGTCGTATTTTAACTGTTATTTAATCCAATGATGTCGACACTATTAAGTTCTGTAATGTATATATACAGCGCTAACTAGATGTTGCAATGATTAATTCTCATTAAACTGACACAAACCATACCGGTGTATCAATAAAGAAACCCCATGAATTCTCATAATATCATATTGGGTTATATTTGGCACACTGAATGAAGTTTTGGTGATAAGACACATGCGATAAAAAGAAAGATGAAGACATCTTTAAACCGTTTATCTTTCTTAGCATTTATTGCCAGTTGCTTTATCTTTAAAAGCTTTTTTCTTTTTGACACGAGATACAACATAATAATAACTGATCCAGCGATATCTACCTTGATATTAAAACGTGGCTTTTATGCAATGATATTATCGGGCACGATTAGCTCAGTCGGTAGCGCGTTTGACTATCAATCCAGGGGTCGTGAGTTCGAATCCCCAACCGGCAACAGTCTCCGTAATGATTGATATACGACACTGTGTCTCATTATCATTCGTCTCTCACCGTTGATTCAAGTGAGAAAGTTATCGGTTAATTGAGGAGATAGGGTGTGCTCGAGTACTGGTTAAACTTTCAGGATCCCAGGAAACAGTGGTTAGGTTAACAAGTCGTAACTTAGCCCTCGATACCATAAAAATGACGCTAAATATTCAATCAATCAATCAATCATTTAATCTTACAAGTTATTCAGAAGAAGAAAAACGTTTGGAGACGTCAACAGTCTTTGCAATCATTTTATGAAAAGAATTAACATAATACTATGTTTGGTTATATGCATAATAAATAACATCTGAAAAAAGATCTCTTGAAATTAAAGAGCGTAACCAAGAAAAGAATATATCACGTACTGATTGATCGAGTCTGTTAGCGAAGGATATGCTCTTTGCACATCTAGCACTGGATCAAGCAGTAGCCTATATTCGTGTTATACTGAATGAATTCTATAAATCCAAGGAACCAGGAATGACAATAGCACTACTAACTGTCTTTAATCGCCCCGAACACTGTCTCCGACGGTTGGGCCACATCTCTTATCATTGACTGAATGAGCCACATGTAAACAAAGAACTGCTCATTAGGAAAACAAAAATAAATCTGATGGTTTAAGTTGTATGTAATGTTTACCGCTGTTAAGGTTGGTTTTCTTTAATGAATAATACAGCTAGATGTAGATGTAAATGCTGATGATGATACTGATGATTATGATGCTGCTGATGATGATGATACTTATGCTGATGATGATTATAATGATGATGATGATGATGATAATGATACTGATGATGATGATGATTATGGTGATGTTGATGCTGATTATAATGATGCTGATGTAGATGCTGATGATGATTTAGATGATGATGATAATTAAGATAATGATGCTGATGTAGATGCTGATGATGATTTAGATGATGATGATAATTAAGATAATGATTATGATGATGATAATATATAATGAATACAATGTAGTGAGATTTTAGTCTAAATTATACAATGTAAATAAATAAGTGGTCGATAGTATAAGATGATGATCAACAAAACTAAATGTTCGTATATATACCAATGATTTGTATAACGCCGAGCAAGACGGCAGACTGAAGTTACTTTGATATTCGTGTTTTATCTTACGACATATTGAACGTGAAATAAACCTATCCATAAGCTTCTCATCATCAACTGCTGAGCAATAACCAAAGACGAAAAACGAATATCAAACCATCTTCTGTCTGATGGGCCCCCAATTAATTGTTTTTCTCTTAAAGTTCATAATTTCAAATGTACACTGGTGTAATATTCCCATGTTTTGAATTGTTATCGTCTTTATGAGCATCAACAGTTTCGTTTGTATGGTCTTTAGTAGCTTGTTCAATTCCCGTTTTGCCTTTGCCTTTAACAATCGCTTTACCCTTAACGGGTCCTTTCCCTTTTCTGTTAGTACTCCAATCGTCCACAAGTGTACCATTATTACTTATGTTTGAAGAACTTTCATAGCCTTCACTTGCTTCACTCACATCAGTTTTTTCGCGCTTTGTGGCCTGCTTTGGTTTTGGTCGTGTCTCATTATCCAGAACTGATAACGCATTGTCCATTGACAAGCCGTCCATATCAGAATATCTCCCGGAGTCGTGACTCTTCACACTTTTCAGACTTTTCAGATCATCAAAACTGACTGAACTGTTCATTAATCTGGATGTTCCAGGGGCAAGACATGCGTTTTCGTGACTACAAAATGAATTGGCAAGGCCGCAATGAGCTTCCTGGGGAGTTTTATCCGCTGTCTCGTAAATCACCACGAGATTTCCATCAGGGTCTCTAGTTGTAAACACATTTCCTCCGATGTGCGTTACTTCTTGTCCTATTCCTAAAATCGCTGCAATGTTTCTGATGTTAAAGCTGACGTACGCAGACTCCACCGGAACGGGGAAAATATACTGCGAGCGTTTGAGAGACAGTTGAATATCCAGGCCGGGTTGCTGATACAGCTGAAATATACAAAACTCCGGCTTATGCGTCTCGATTTCTGTGTCTGTAATTATTCTATAGAAATCCACCATCGCTGTAAAATTGTGCACGTACATGTTTATTCTTAAATGTTCGTTTTCTGAGAGTATTGGACACGCAGCAAAAAGTGGCAAGTCGTCTCCAAGTTTATAAAATTCATGTTTTCCAACGACAGTTTTTGGAGAATTTCTTTGCTGTAGTTCAACCTTGTGGTGGAATTTCCAAGGTGGCTTTTTTAGAAGCCTTTGAATATCCTTCACACACATTTTACCGGCCTCTCGCATATACAGCATGACGCTCAAAGCCGGAGTTACCAAACACCCTCGTAAGTTCATAGACTTCTTCATCCCCATTTTGTTTAGGTCGCTGCTTGACCTTTCTTCTACGCAAACCACCTGTTGGGATGGGTCTACCCAATGTGTCAATTTCGAAATGATACATCCCAATGCATGTCCCTTACCCGGAGGGGACAAAACTGTAAGTTTACATTTATAAGGATTCCCAGTTTCTGCATTAGTGTCTAAAGTATCCATACTTAGCTATACTACTTGCATTATACCAAATGAACGTGTTATATACCTCTGGAAGGTATACTTAATTTCCCTGTTGTAAAATGTTTTGTCCTATATATTTATATATAAACAAAGTGCGTAATGTATTTACCGCTGTTTCAAATTAACAGCCTCCATAATATCAAATAAGGTTCAGTATAAAATCCATCCCTTTGTTGTCCTTTTATGCATAGTTCATGAACATTAAAAGCAGCTTAAACGAAATTTAATCCAGTTACGCGTTTAACGAACTCATTGTTACATTAATATCATCACCAAAGTAATAAATTCGATGACATTCCAATCCATAATTAAGAACACACACAGCAAGGGTGTGTTACATACATTATATTCAAATTTAAACTGTTGAGTGTTCATATGCACCGTCTTTAACATTACAAACGTCGTGTCATTTTCTTCCGATCTACATGTGTATTGTTTACAAGGATCTCATAATACATCACATCGTAATCAATGTCACGAAAAACCCATCAATTACACTCTACTTTGTTGGGAGACGTTTTATCATTAAGAATCTCAGCTCCAACTCGTACAGCTTTGACGTGTTCAACAATAGACTTGGCTAGTCCGTACACTGCACGTTTCTGTCGCATATACGTACACAACCGAGTCTTACACGTTATTATCATTGGTTTGAATTTTATGAATGAAATTTTCAATTTGTGTTGTAGTAACTGGAGTCTAATGAACCTTCGTGGAGTTTACCTTGTGTGTGGTAATAAGGTCTGGCACATTCGTTCTCATTCTCACAGTGTTGGTAATTTAATAGTAAACTTAATTATTTGTCACTTTGTGTACTTATCCTCGATAAATTGTCAGAAAAAAGGTGAATCATTTTTTCTACTACACCCTTTTATCAGCGTTTATTACTCCTATCATTCTCTTCTCTGTTACTTCCGTCATTATATGATATGATCAAGAATTGTTGACATGGCTTCGTTTCATTATGTTTAACTATATCTGCTGTTACACTGTCCAATTATATCTAAGTTAAAATCCACAATTTTACATTGTTACATTTCGTTTGAATTTCGACAATGTCTTATTTTTTTAACTTAAAAATTTCACGCACCACAACTTATCTTAAAAAGCGGTAGTAAACCACAAAAAGTCTCAATTAACTATCACTCATATAGTAAAATGTCCAATCCTTATTTTATCCCATATTGAAGGTCTGTCAATAAATATATATCAGCAGCAGTAGATGTGATTGAGTTGTCGGTTTAATCAATATACAAGGTAATTGTTCTTCAAGTTGTTTTGTGTCCACCCGTCGTCTAATAGAAAGTAAAGTACAGTTTTATCGGTATTCCAGTATGTGTTATTTTTAACTAACTTAATAATCCTGTTTGTTTTAATTTTGTATATTTTCAATAAATTACTAGTCCAAGTATTAGAGGTACGTCTTACTACTATTAAACATTTCTTCACAATGTGAAGAGAGACGACCGTACGAAATGCAACATCTGTAATAGGTCTACTGTAAACGGTATAATAGGGGTAAATTATATCCAGGTTGGTACGGTTGGCTGGCCGTCACCGATATCTATACTGCCATTGATCGCGAGCCAGTGTATTGTGCAAATTGTCTTCATTCTTCACATTAATCTGATTGTTTGTGTTCAGGGTGCTGTCAGTGATCACGCATGCTGTTCTGAATCTAATACCAAATATTTATTTGAATTTGTATGATAAAGATAGCTATGTTAAGACCAGTATGTTTTTTTTAAACACAATGCATATTTTCTCAATTGTTTCATTTAATATGTTGTGGATTTGTTTTTCTTCTTTTCTTCACTCTCTTACAGAGAAGTCATGCCTTATGTGTGCATGTATTCCATGTACTTCATGGCAAGTGTATTGTCAGTGACGTATATTACAAATACATGTACGTCACTGGTATTGTTAAAGAAATAGTTTGAGTGACGTATATTTTGTTTATTGGTCATCTAATATTTTTCAAGTTTTACGAAACCACTTTTGTTAATATCTGCCTATTTAATAGAATGTTTAAATTCTGGTCTCACTTTCCGTTCTAACAGTGTTTATCCCTTTTATGATGTTTTGATAAATCTTGTCACTTTTGGTGTTTGGTCCAATACGTCAACTTAACACTACCACACTAGCTGTCAAACCTGCGCTCACTTTCCATACTTTCTGTCTGTCAATGACATTTAAGCCTCACCAGTGTTTATCTCAACTCTTTTATCCTGTAAGCTATGATTAATTATCTCTCTTGTATCCTTATTCACCATTATGTTGATCTAACATCATTTCTTATACAATATACAGTAAATATTTCAACCAGTTAGCATTTTTGTATAAATCCTAACCACACACTCATTGTAGTAAACCGATTCTACAAATCGTTTAAAATATTAAGATGTCACCATTCCCACGAGCTTAGAAATCGGGCTATAAAAAAGGCCAATTTGGAGTAATCACGTGTACTTCAAAGTATGACAATAAAAGGGTAATCGAAGTGTCCCTCCCCTTTTCAAATTGTAAACATATTTATTTGCCAATTCATTGCATTTTCAATAAAGTATCGAGGTATATAATTTTGTTTGGCTGTGTCATATCTCGCACAATCAAATGTCCTTCTGCTTTTTTCTGTATATATAGATTTTTCGAATTTTACATTATTGATCGACACATTCTTTCTATTTTCAACACTTCTGTTCCTCTTTGTACCAGACGTGTCACGTACAATTATTTCTCTGCGTTAATGTCCATCTTAAAAGTGTTACATCGTTATACAGTTTTAGGTTTAGAAGAACTATAAAACTATTTGTTATTGTTGTTGTATTTTTAACTTGTTAATTGGCGATAAGTAGTTTTGTTATTCGTTTTTGTTCTTAGACTTGTAATTGTATTGGTGTTTCATTCTGGATCGTACCATGTTTGTACATTTACATTCGTGTCCAACTCCTTCATTACACCTATATAGAATTGTGTCGAAATTACCATGAACGCATACCCATGAACATTCATTGATCACTTCGGATTTTTTAAAAATAAGATCGATCGTGTCTAGATTAACGATTGAGTATGACGTGAAAAATGAAGAAACTAAACCTTTTGTACAGTTTATGCCTTTGTAAAAAGATGCCGGGCCAGATTAGCTCAGACGGTAGCACGCCTGACTATCAATCCAGGGCAGATGAGTTCGAATCCCCGCCCGAAATCAGTCTCCGTATGGTTGATATACGACATTGCGTCTCATTATCATTCATCTCTCATCGTTGATTCAATTGGGAAAGTTATCAGTTACTTGCAGAAATGGGGTGTGCCGAGTTTTGGTTAACCATTCAGGAACCCAGCAAACAGTGGTTAGGTTAACTGGTCGTAATTTAGCCCTCGATGACATAAAAATGACGCTAAATATTCAACCAATCTAAAAATAAGGTCGAAGGATCGAATATATTTAGGAAGTTTAATATTTGTTGACTCTGTTTGATTTAACAATTCCCCATTTGTTACTCAAGCATATCGTACATCTCATGTCTTAACGGATCCGGTGTTTAAGAAAGTGTTTTGTAAGAAGAATTTTATTCTCATCCGTTTATACAAAGTACCGTGGAGTAGTTGATAAAAGTGACAAAAAGATTATTTTATAAAAAAAAACATGGGTTATCCTTTTTTCAAAATAGCATTAGCATTCCTTTAATGTTTTACTTTGTAAACGATGTTAAGCTAACCTTTAAGAATACTTTAAACAGATCGTTAAATAATAAAAATATTAGTTTATTACATTACACTTGCAACGGCAATTAACACGTACGATCGAGTAGGATTACGGACAAAAACCAGCCGTATCGTGTGTTATTTTTTACCAATATGTTAAGTCATAAATGTTTAAGCTCGGGGATTAAATTGTTTGACATTTGTAGAAAGCTCAAACGAAATGTCAATATATTAAAAACATCAAACACCAATGAATGCGAAGTTAATCGTACACATAAAATAAACACGTGTGTGTCAAGTCGTAATTCAAACGTGCGCGTATTGTCATATAAAACAAGCGGTGTATCTGTTCTAATACTTGATAATGAAATATGACTTTAAATCATAAACCTGCTTTATTATAAATAGTTTTTTTTTTTTATTTTCATAAGCATATTGCTACAAACATAATTATAATATAATAAAAGCATACATTGGCTGGTCTAAATTGTTAACTCCATTTGCAACGCTTGACAGGTAATATATGGCATATCCAGTTTCATTGGTTGAGGAAGGCCTCGTGATGGATTTGAGTAGACCCACCGTCCGTCCGTCCGCAAGTTACTGGCAAACTTTCTCATATAAAGTTTTTGGACTCGAACACAGGACCTCAGCGGTAAGATTATTGTTTTTTAAATTTGGTTTTACGCAATTTCATTATATTTCATGATATATATATATATATATATACGGCATATCCAGGTACATTAGTGGAGGAAGCCCTCAGAAGAAGTAGAAACGCCGTCATTTTGCAAGTTACTGGCAAACTGTATCACATAAAGTTTTTTTTGAAGCGAGTGGAACTCGAACCTACGATCTTCGCGGTGAGAGGTAAGTGATCTTGATGCATCAACTTAGACTACTCGGGTACGGAGAACTCGGCCAAAATAAAAACAAATGTATGCCAAACCGGTGAAGAAGCTTCCGATAAACCCAGCCTTCACAACAGCATTAACACAATCCACGAACACTATATACATACAGAAGATGTGATAACAGAGATCATAAACACAATCCACGAACACTATATGCATACAGAAGATGTGATAACAAAGATCATAAACATACAGAACATGTGATAACAGAGATCATAAACACAATCCACGAACACTATATACATACAGAAGATGTGATAACAGAGATCATAAACATACAGAAGATGAGATAACAGAGATCATAAACACAATCCAAGAACACTATATACGTACAGGCATAGTACCACCATTGCAAAAAGGAAGTGCTTCCGTGGGGTATCGCATAATGGCGGTTTTAAATAATCCTCATTTCTTCTTCTTTAAAAATGCATTTTCCTTATTTTAATGCTAATTTTTTTATTTGAATGGCATTATTGATGTATTTTGAACATTTTGATAGCATTGTCATGTTTGAATTGTGAATTTAGAAAAAAAAATTGATGCTTGGAAATTGGGGTATGAATACATGATTTCGGAAGTCTACTTTCACTTTGTCACCAGTGTACACACTGAGCAGAAAAAAATCTCTTATATGACACATGACCTCTACTTTTCTCATCATATTTTGATAGCGCAGAAGTTGACAAACAGTAAAATGTAGGTTTCACTTCTTTCATTTGGGATTCTCCATGAATGACAAGCCTTCAAACTTTTATTATTTACTATAGAATAAAGAACAAAAATCAATGGTGGGAAGACACCTACAGATGTTATAACACAGATCGTCTCCCTGGAACTGTCAGAAACAAAACCACGATAGAGGAACTTGTGTCTGATATCGGTTTATAGGCGTAGGAGTCGGGGACCAATGGGGGGCTGCTGCCTCCGATTTTCAGTTTCAACATATGCTTTGGAGCCTGGAAGTACATCCTCATACACTCTGTCCTCAGGTGTCCCCCTCCCACCCACAAACACACACACAAACACTAATTGAAACGCGTCAACACCCATGCGGTTTTATTTAATTTTACGCTTTGTTATTACTAAATAAAAGAAAGAAAACAACAGTTAAAGAATTTAAATGGCAGACAATCTTGATACCTTGAATTGACTCAATTTCTGACGCGCAAGTTTACGACTTTGTGTTATATCACTCTGTGACTATTTATATGGTTGTGATACAACTAGTCTCGTCTGTCAAGTACTGTTTGCAACATGACGACTCATAAAACATATAGGTACCATAATAATATATGAAACCGGTCTGTAATGGATTGAAGAGTAATTTATAATAGATAAATTATATAAAAAAAAGCACTAATTGCCTGCTTAAAAATGCAACAAAAAGAAACATAAAAAATGGTGGATAACAAAGGTCATATTTTTAATTTGAAACTCAATTCCATCTCCAAACACGATAAATGGATTCACGTTAAATATACGTTGTACCTCATTAAATAAATCACTCTGAATATGATATCGCTATGTAAAATATGGATATCGGATACTAATATATTCAAAATATATATTAAAAATATCAATGACTGCATTAGCTATGGCAATAAATTATATTATAATATAAATTCTGGTCCTTTATGGCGTGTTTTCATATTTTGTGAAAGGGGTACAGTACTTTGTCATAATTAGCCTGTAGTACGGACCAAACTTTCCCAATTGTGTTCGTTAAATAGCAATGTTGGGAAAGCCACATTTGAGCACGTTGATTGGTCAGTTGCTTCAACTAAAAGTTTGAATGACGTCACTGTTTAGTTAACGTTCAATTGCTATGAATTGTGGGACAGGCATAGAATTTCCTGCTTTTTCATTCGCGATTAATAGACCTGATTCGGGAGATGTCAGGTTCTGGGATAGACTAGGTCATAAACGTAAACGTGAGTAATCCATATTCACATGTAACGCAACATATACTGCATATAGAATATAAAACACAAACATATATATTAAGTAAACATGCAAAGGTCACAACTTCCATACCCATCACAAACGCACGCATCCTGATAACAGATTATGGAATTCTATCCCTGATTTTATTAAACAATCATTCAGTCTTTTACAATTTATGAATTAACATCTTTAACGGAGCATGTCATATGTATATACATTATACTAGTTATTTAGTCTTTGAAAGTTAGTATATATTTCATGTTCATTTGTTTCAATTTGATTTGAGGATCCCAGGGAAGATCGGACTTAGTCCAGCTGGGTTTTTCTTGTAAAAAGAAGTCATTATTATTGTTGTTGTTGTTGTTGTTGTTGTTGTTGTTGTTGTTGTTGTTGTTGTTGTTGTTGTTGTTGTTGTTGTTGTTGTTGTTGTTGTTGTCATTGTTATCATTATCATTATCATTATCATTATCATTATCATTATCATTATCATTATCATTATTACACATACACACACAGTCACTGAAAAATAAACATTAACACAGTCAAGATACACAGTAAAACACAAAACGCAACCACACTGACACACACAAACATACCGCAGTTAACCCGTTAAAACAAACAAAACAAAAGCAGAAATATTCACTCATTATTCTGCGATTTCATTGCAGTTATCAACTAATACGATTTTTCGGAGTTTAGTTTATACTCTGTCACCGTGATTAGCTCGATTACAAAGTATGACCAGAGCTTATATTAATCGCTCACGCGTCCGTTACCGGCGTTACATCAATACAAATTGTTGTTATTTCTAGAGGCAATTAAGCCAAGCTAGATATCGAACCTGCAACATCTAGCGTGAGCAACCAACTGTCTGTCCACTGCACTACCGCCAGCGTGTATATTCGTAGTTTTATTCAGTATTACACAGAAGAATTATTATATAGGGGTGCAGCTCTCGTCAATATCTATAGACGTCCTTGTTTAATTACGTATTTTGTATTGAGGCTCATACATGGACGTGTGGTCTGAGGCGCCTTCTACAGAACACTTACGTGGCGTGGTCTAGTGGTAGAGCGTCCGCCTCACATGCGGAAGGTCGTGGGTTCAATTCCCGGCCGGGTCATACCAAAGACTTTAAAAATGGTATTAGAAGCTTCCTCGCTTGACGCTCAGCATTTAGAGGAGAGTTCTAGGTCTGGTCGTCCCGGTGTCTGTATAATGTGACTGGATGGGGTATCATATCTGTCTGCGGCATGATACTCCAGTGTGACAGCGCTTAGAATACTGTCTCAAGTAGACACCGTCGCGATATGACTGAAAAATTGTTGAAAGCGACGCTAAACACCATACAACAACAACAACTTACTTCTCACCGCTTAGGTCGCAGGTTCGAGTTCCGCTCGCTCCAAAAACTTAATGCGCCAATTACTTGCGGAAGGACGGTGGTACCACTCAGAATCATTCTGGGGTCTTCGTCGACAAATAAAACTGGAAATGCCATATATAATCTGAAATGTGTTAAACTCCATTCTAAAAAATAATAATTTGTATTTGTATGGTAAAAATTAACACTTTGTAATAAGCTAAACATGTCCATATGACGCGGATGCCCAAGCGACATAAATTTAACAAAATATTATGTCGAAAAGAAAAATTTAACAAAATATTAAGTCGAAAAGAAGCCATAACTGGTAGCGCCATTGACACGTACCGAACTTGACCTGTATTTATTTGTTGATTGTACAGTTACATATTAAATATTAATTAGATACGTAGACCCTTTAAACTTTTTTATTTCTTTTGAATGAGGTTTAACACAATTAACAACACATTTCATGTTATATTTACTGGTGGAGGAAGACCTCAGACTGAGTAGAACCACCGTCATTCCGCAAGTAACTGGAAACTTTTTCACATAAAGTTTTTGGAGCGAGCGGGACTCGAACCTACGACCTTAACGGTGAGATGTAAGTGATCTTGAGACGGTGCCTTAGACCATTTGGTCACGGAGGACCCTCTCTAAATAGTTATTAACGCGCGAATAAACGGACAGTTGTAACAGTTTATTTCCCATTCAGCATTGGCATACAAATCACAACATTCCAGATGTTAATTACAAAACAATCTTACAAGCACAGTCATGCCAGATACTCGTTAATTGCATTGATCTAATTAAAACGATATTCAAATTGGTACGTACAATCGATTAGAGATACAGGTTTGTATCAGTTGTGGAACATCTCCAGCCATTAACCAGTCATTGATTTGTTAGTTGACGTTAATGTTACACTTTATTGTAATGTCTATTTAATTGACGAACAAACAGTTGATACCGTGCCTTGATCGACGCGGTGCAATAAAGGCGGTAGATAATAAAGGATTTTGTAATGATAAAGGCGGGTATTCAAGATGTTAAAAGTCTATAGATCAACGCAAAAAGACGGACAATAAAAATGTGATTTACGATACATGTTTGTCACAATTTTTAAAAAAATCAATTTAGGTTCGGTTTGTAAATAAATTGAATAATATTATGGCATTCTAGGTTATTTGTATACACGGATTGTTAATACTGAATGTTTGATCAATTCTTATACATCAACAAGATATAAAAACAGAACCGCGCAATAATATTATTTATCAATTAACTTTATTGTATTGGCCAAGCCCGCGTTATATGACGTCATACTTTTATTCGAAAAAAAATCTAAGAAAATTATGACGTTATATAATGCGGGCTTGGCCAATATACACCGAAAAAAAAGACTTTCTAGTATTAAGGTTGACACTTTTGACGGTATCTTTAGACAGTTTAAATGTTAAATTACACAGAAACTTATTTTATATAACATATTGCATAACC
Source organism: Panopea generosa (assembly GCA_029582155.1). Taxonomy (NCBI): domain Eukaryota; kingdom Metazoa; phylum Mollusca; class Bivalvia; order Adapedonta; family Hiatellidae; genus Panopea; species Panopea generosa. The sequence continues at coordinate 18,989,329 of CM055902.1, forward strand.
GTGTTATATATATTGTATAAGCAATAAATACAAAAAAATCGTTAACTTGTGTTAATCAATTAATTGGAAATTGAAAACTATAGGAAGTAGTTATTAAGAAATAGTTCATTATTGGGCCAATATGACAATCCCTGGACCAATAACTGGGTCAATATGACAATCCCTGGACCAATAACTTGGTCAAATTGACAATCCCTGGACCAATAACTGGGCCGCTATGACAATCCCCAGACCATTAACTAGGCAAATATGACAATCACCGGACCAATAATTGGGTCAATATGACAATCCTCGGACAAATAAATGGGCGACTATTACAATCCCCTGACCAATAACTGGGCCACTATGACAATTACCGGACCAATAACTGGGCCAGTGTGACAATCCCAGGACCGAAAACTTGGCCAGTATGACAATCCCCGGACCAATAACTGGGCCACTATGACAATCCCCTGACCAATAATTGGGCCACTATGACGATCCAAGGACCAATAACTGAGTCACTAGGACAATTCTCGGACCAATACGACGATTCCCGGGTCAATAACTGGGCTACTATGACGATTACCGGACCAATAACTGGGCCACTATGACGATTACCGAACCAATAACTGAACCAGTATGACAATCCCCGGACCGATAACTGGGTCACTATAACGATCCCCTGACCAATAACTGGGCCACTAGGACAATCCCCGGAACAATATGACGATCACCGGGCAAATAACTGGGCCACTATGACGATCCCTTTACCAATAACTGGGCCAATATGACTATCCCTGAGTCAATTACTGGGCCACTATGACTATCCCTGGGTCAAAGACTGGGCCACTATGACGATCCCTGGGTCAATAACTGGGCCACTATGAGGATTCCTGGACCAATAACTGGGTCAATATGACAATCCCTTGGCCAATAACTGGGCCAATATGACAATCCCTGGACCAATACGACACTCCCTGGACCAATAACTTGGTCAATAGGACACTCCCTGGACCAATAACTGGGTCAATATGACCATCACTGGCACAATAACAGAGCCAATATGACATCCCTTAACCAATAACTTGGCCAATATGACAATCCCTGGAACAATAACTGGGCTACTATGACAATCCCTGGAACATTAATTGGGCTACTATGACAATCCCTGGAACATTAACTCGACCAATATGAAACACCCCGGACCGATAACTTGGCCCGTATGACAATCCCCGGACCAATAACTGGGTCACTAGGACAATCCCCGGACCAATATGACAATTCCCGGGTCAATAACTGGGCCACTATGACGATTCCTGGACCAATATGACGACCCCTTGGCCAATATGACAATCCCTGGACCAATATGGCACTCCCTGGACCAATAACTTGGCATATATGACACTCCCTGGACCAATTACTGGGTCAATATGAACATCACTGCCACAATAACAGAGCCAATATGACATCCCTTAACCAATAACTGGGCCAATATGACATTCCCTCGACCAATTACAGGGCCAATATGACAAGCCCTGGAACAATAACTGGGCAAATATGACAATCCCTGGAACATTAACTGGGCCACTATGACAATCCTAGGACTAATAACAGGTCCAATATGAAAATCCCCGGACAAATAATTGGGACAATATGACAATCCCCGTACCAATAGCTGGGCCAGTATGACACTTCCCGGACCAATAACAGGCCCAATATGACAATCCCCGTACCAATAGCTGGGCCAGTATGACAATCCCCGTACCAATAGCTGGGTCAGTATGACAATCCCCGGACAAATAACAGGACCAATATTACAATCCATGAACCAATTACTGGGTCACTATGACAATCCACAGACCAATAACAGGGCTAATATGACAATCCTCGGACCATCAACTGGGCCGATATGACAATCCACGGACCAATAACTGGCCTTATATGACAATTCCCGATCCAATTACTGGGACAGTATGACAACCCACGGACCAATAACTGGCTTAATATGACAATTCCCGAGCCAATAACTGGGCCAGTATGACAATCCACGGACCAATAACTGGCCTAATATGACAATCCCCGGATCAATAAACGGGCCAGTATGACAATTCCAGAAGTAATAACTGGACCAATATGACAATCCCCGGACCAATTACTTGGCCGATATGATAATCCCCGGACCAATATGGCAATCCCTGGACCAATTACTGAACCACTATGACAATCCATGGACTAACAACTGGACCGAGATGACAATCCACTGACTAATAACTGGGCCAATATGACAATTCCCGAACCAATTACTAGCCTAATATGACAATTCCTGAACAAATAACTGGGCCGATTTGACAATTCCTGGACCAATAACTGGCCCAATATGATAATCCCGAACCAATAACTGGGCCAATTTGACAATTCCAGAAGCAATAACTGGACCAATATGACAATCCCCGGACCAATATGTCAATCCCGGGACCAATAACTGAACCACTATGACAATCCATGAACTAACAACTGGACCAAGATGACAATCCACTGACTAATAACTGGGCCAATATGACAATTCCTGAATCAATAACTAGCCCAATATGACAATTCCTGAACAATCAACTGGGCCGATTTGACACTCCCCGGACCAATAACTGGCCCAATATGACAATTCCCAGACCGATAACTGGACCAATATGACAATGCCCGGACCAATAACTAAGCCAAAATGACAATTCACGAACCAATAACTGGGCCAATATGACAATCCCCGGACCAATAACTGGGCCAATATGACACTTCCCGAACCAATAACTGGACCAATATGACAATCCCCGGACCGATAACTGGGCCAATATGACAATCCCCGGACTAATAACTGGGCCATGACAATCCCCGGACCAATCAATGGGCCACTATGACAATCTCCGGATCAATTACTGGGCCACCTTGCAATCTCCGGATCAATAACTGGGCCATGACAATCCCCGGACCAATAACTGGGCCAATATGACAATCCCCAGACCAATAACTGGGCCAATATGACAATCCCCGGACCAATAACTGGGCCATGACAATTCCTGGACCAATAACTGGGCCACTGTTACAATCTCCGGATCAATAACTGGGCCAATATGACAATCCCCGGACCAATAACTGGGCCAATATGACAATCCCCGGACCAATAACTAGGCCACTATGACATACCCGGACCAATAACTGGGCCAATATGACAATCCCCAGGCCTATAACTGGACCAATATGACAATCCCCGGACCAATAACTGGACTAATATGACAATCCCCAGACCAATAACTGGACCAATATGACAATCCCCGGACCAATAACTGGACTAATATGACAATCCCCGGACCAATAACTGGACTAATATGACAATCCCCGGACCAATAACTGGACTAATATGACAATCCCCAGACCAATAACTGGGCCAATATGACAATCCCCGGACCAATAACTGGGCCATGACAATTCCTGGACCAATAACTGGGCCACTGTTACAATCTCCGGATCAATAACTGGGCCAATATGACAATCCCCGGACCAATAACTGGGCCAATATGACAATCCCCGGACCAATAACTAGGCCACTATGACATACCCGGACCAATAACTGGGCCAATATGACAATCCCCAGGCCTATAACTGGACCAATATGACAATCCCCGGACCAATAACTGGACTAATATGACAATCCCCGGACCAATAACTGGACCAATATGACAATCCCCGGACCAATAACTGGACTAATATGACAATCCCCGGACCAATAACTGGACTAATATGACAATCCCCGGACCAATAACTGGACCAATATGACAATCCCCGGACCGATAACTGGATCAATATGACAATCCCCGGACCAATAACTGGGCCACTATGACAATCCCCGGACCAATAACTGGACCAATATCACAATCCCCGGACCGATAACTGGACCAATATGACAATCCCCGGATCGATAACTGGGCCACAATGACAATCCCACAATAACTGGGCCGCTATGACAATCCCCAGACCAATAACTGGGCCGATATGACAATCCCCGGACCAATAACTGGGCCGATATGACAATCCCCTGACTCAATACCTAGGCCAATATGAAATTTGCTGATCCAGTAACTGGGCCAATATGAAATCACTTGATCAATAACACAAGGAGAATTGAGAGTATTACATGTATTATAGTGTATATTCATTACATAGTTTTGGGTAACAATACTGTTTATTATATAATGCTGCTTAATATTTAAATTATCAAAAAACATACTAGTTTTAGAACTATAAAGAACTATTTCATAATAATTTTATAATGTAAACTAATAGAAAATGGGTATCAATCAAGTGGCAACAAAGTAGATTTTGATTCTGTTATTTATATTCAGATACAGTTCTTGTGAAATGTTTTATAAACAAAATGCATAAAAACGTTACAAACTGAATGTAAGCTTTTTTTACATAACAGATATATGATAGCCATAAGGCTTAGTAATTAACAGACGACAAACAGTCTGATAACATCAACGTGACGTAAGAAACGAGGAAGCGGTATTCGTCCTTCGCATTAGATGAAATAAAAGTCCATTACAAGTGTTTATTACACGTGGTTGAGTCGATTAGCCCGAAGCCTATTCGGAGACGGTATAAATATAATACCGGTTCTGTTATTTTTTTTAGATGTGATCATATTTACATTAATCATACAAAATGCATTGTGACGTTGATATTCATAATACCGCATAGACTACAGGACAATTATAGTAGACATGTTACACGGATATTGAATCAGGACATGTTTACATTAGTATCAATACTCAAAATATGGGTATAAAAGATTAATTAAGTGGACACTACTTATATCATTAATTTAATATTGTAAAGCAAAGTGGATACAACTTACATCATTACAGGCATTTAATTGTGAAGTGAGAACTTTTATCGTCACTGTTATGTTGTAATAAACTTTGTGTATTAATAAAAATATGAAGAAACAATCAGTATTAAGTTTGGTTTCATAACAATCAACATTCATTATTTACTAGTGCAAAGGATAAAAAAATCCCACCATAATACATGTCTGTAATATTTACGTACACGGATCCTGGGCGGCAGAATGGTCTAAGACGCTGTCTCAGTTCAACTTACCTTTCACTGAAGAGGTCGTGGGTTTGAACACAACTCGGACCAAATGTTTAATGTTATAAGTTAACCAAGTACGTACAAGAGGACGATATTTGAATTTAGATATGTTTTAGACACTTCCTTTTTCCATTGGATACCATGTATAGTCTGTAAGGTGTTGGACAGTGATGTTACATATTTATTGCAATTTGTATACATGACAGGGCTACAAATTATTCAACATTAGAATCAGTCCTTCCCATTATCACATTACCCAATCAAGATGGCAATTAAACATTAAATATTAAACATATTCATCAAGGAAGAAAGGAGAAAATGAAATAGGGGACATTGTTTAAATATACGCATCTGATGCTGACCTAAATGAGGGCTCTACTGTGAGATAAATACTAAAACTTAATAAGATCGATTGTTAATCAAAACGTTCAGTGTCTTTAATATAGTGGTCGAATGCACCGTCTCAAGATCACTATCTCTCACCGCTAAGGTCGTAGGTTCGAGTCCCGCTCGCTCCAAAATCTTTATGTGAGAAAGTTTCCAGTTACTTGCGGAAGGACAGTGGTTCTGCTCAGTCTGACTCAGTCTGTGGTCTTCCTCCACCAGTAAAACTGGATATGCCATATATAACCTGAAATGTGTTGGAAATGACCTTTAACCCCATTAAAAAAGTCTTTAATATAAGTTTGGACATTGCTATATATTAAAATATTTGTATCGTCTGAGATATTATCACCCCCGTTAACAAGGTGTTAACACTTAAAGGATGAAGATGAGGTGTATCATGAAAAAGACAAGGTCGACTATGTAAAAAAAGACGGACATTGCATGATCTAGTGTTCTGAGACCTCGGTGGGGTTAAATACCTAACTTGCATTCTAAAAATGTTTTTTTATGCCCCCCCAAAAATTTTTTGGGTGGCATACAGTAATCGCAGCGTCCGTCCGTCCGTCCTTTCGTCCGTCCTTCCGTCCGGTATTTCGTTTCCGGCCTGTAACTTTGTCATGCATAGATGGCTTTTGTTGATACTTGCTACAAATCATCAACATAACATGACGACGTGTCGCGAGTAAGACCCACACCCGTACCTCAAAGGTCAAGGTCACTATTTCAATTTGTTTAACAACACTTTGAGTTCATGTGAGATTTTGTTTCTGGCTGTAACTTTGTTATGCATAGATGAATTTTAATGATACTTGCTACAAATGATCAACATAACATCATGACATGTTGGGGGGCATGTGACACTTAACAGTGACATTTCTTGTTATATAATTTATTGGTTGCACTACTACTTAATATATAGAATTATTGATAAGCAGTTACATACTGTCAAATTTACACGGATGCCAGTTTATATTTGATTTCCTTATTGCATCTCTATACGTCAATTAACTGATAGTTAATACAAATATTAGCCGGGGAACTTGACGGTGACGATGGCGATATAGTAATAATTTAGCAGGGTTACACTTATCCATCCACAAACGTTCTGCATAAATTTTGTGCTTTATTATATCTGTCTCATTTAGTCTTGAATATCATCACATTTCTGTTGTTCCTCAGTAACGTGTCGGATCAACTCCTCGATACTGGATTTATCTTTCCCCTCAAGAAGATTCACGCTTGGATTGAAGTATTCTTTCAATGATTGATTCTCTAAACAATATTTTAATTTGTCCAGAAAATTTAAATATCTGGCTGCAAGTTTATCTTTGTGCCAATGTCCATTTTCAGGCAAGTCTTCACACAACCAGAGAAGTGTAGTCTATGGGAGAAAAAGAGAGAACATGAGATCAATTTTTAATTGTTGTTCGATACGATTAATCAGTAGGGAAATAGTCAAATAAACGTTAGTTACAATAAACCTACAAATATACAATGCCTTCAGTAAAATACATATGATGTATTCCGATTTACAAAGAAAGCCCTTACCGAGTCTTTATCGAGTCAGTTTCCGGGGAGAAACTAGTGCTATGTGTTGTTTATGTGATACTTTCAGTCCTGGAATGGAATTGAGCCTGTGGTCTCTGTGTTTTATACTCACTCATTAATTATCATTTTTAAAATAGTTTATTCGAATATTATTGGATCAATAAAGTTGATAAATTACGTTAGTAAATTGGAAAATATAATCATAATATTTTACATGTATGTAATTAGCCACCAAAGGCCCGCGTTCATGGAAGTTTAGAGGTCACACTCTGATGAGTGATGAGCTATCAACCGGGTAATGTGTATCCAATTTATATAGCATCTATGAATTAGCTGTCACTTTTATGTCATTTAATAGTGCAAGTTACAAGCGGATAGTTTTTGGATGAGAAAAGCTAACAATTTGAGTTTTGGAATGGGGCAGTTTAGATCAGTGAGCCAAACTGAGTATGCAGGAAGGCCGGGAATGGGTTTAAGACCTTCGTGTTTAAGTAGTGACAATATAAATATATATCGAAAAGGAAGTGCGATTTCTGTTAGTTTGTGTGTGATGTTGGAACATCTGGTGTAAACGAACCAAAGCATATCTACTACACCACCGCCCCGTTTAAAATGTTAATCTTATATACAGCAATTGGGTAGATCCACATGGTCTCACAACATTAGGCGACCCCACCTCCCACCCACACCCACACACATATACACCCCAATTTGCAATGTCGAACAGAATATGTATATTTATGCCATTGTACTGTATCGTTACGCCTATCTAGAATGTTCAGTATTCCTGGGACTATATGTTTACCACAAGTTGTTTTTATATTAATTTTGGAATCTCTTGTGAGTGGGTCCAGATCCCTTGCCCACTCCCCCCTAAAGTGTAAAAGGCTCGTGTGTCCTATCCCACAGACGCATGATATGTTGCAATTAACAAGCGTTTGGCGCGAACCAGACTCTACCATAAAAATTATCTCGTTCCCTGCATTTCACCGTAAGTTTATTCATTTTGTAAGCAATGGGAGATCACTGGCAAACTCTCCATAACATCAGTATAACCTTTCAAATTATCCTTTGAAAAAGTTTGTCATTATAATTTAACAATTTAAAAATCAGATTCACGATTCCATATAAGAGTTTCTCGGCAAATCTTCAATATATGTGGTGATGGCGAAGATAGGGGTTAGTCATGCATAAAGAAAAGGAATATACAACTTTCATGTAAACGGGTAGCTGGTAGCTGACGAAATACATATTTGGATGTTTAAAAGGATGTACCCGTTATCAGTCAACTTAACTATACTTGCCGATTTTCACATTATAAGAATAATGGAGCTCGTGGTTTAGTGGCAGAGCATCGAACCAATGATCGGCGGGTCGTGGGTTCCATCCTCCACCACGGCTATGTGTGGTATCGTTGAGCCAGACACTTTTTCCACATATGCTAAGTACTGGTTCTACCCAGGAGGACTTCGAGCATGATTAGTTCAAGTTGTAAGAACTTGTTTCACAATCGAAGTAAAATAATAAGTTTAAACTAAAGAAGAATGAACTATAGTTTATATTTGCCTATATTCACCGGTCAAACATATCTAAGAGTTATGGTGACCATGTAGTATTATCATGGAGTACGGTGTAAATAACAACAAACCTTCAGCATGTAGGACGACATCCCAACCAGGGCCTTTGCTTTCGATTTTGAAACCCACTGCCTCAACTTTTTCTTCGCAATTCTTAGGCATATTTTTCTTATCCCTTCCTCTGAACCGTCTTGATGTTTGTCAATATCTATTAAAAGTTCATTCTCGCATTCGGCAAATGAGATTTTCCAGTATTTGTCACCTTTTGGAACAAGACAGATTTCTTTTGACATTACTTTGACGATTTTTGTGTCTGTCAGCCAATGTTTAGTTTGGTTTCTTGGCCACCCAAATCTTTCCAGCGAAAGACCAGTCGAACATATCCTCGGACAAATATCGACGGAAATGGTGTGTTGCTCAGGAACCTTGATTGTGAGCGATATCGCAGGACCGTTTGCATGTTTTGTAACGATTACTGTAACATTATTAGGAAAATCCATCTCTATAAGAAAAAAACAGGACATACACAATGTCATAAATACACAAAATGGAGAGATAAGGTTAGATCGGCGAGTTAAATGAAAGTATAACTGTTAATACTAATTACACATGCTCGCCTACTGGAATGAATGAATGAATAAACGAATATACACCATGAGTTAAAATAAAGATGTTGCATGTAAAACTCTGTCTTTTAAAGAGGTCTCGTCTATACATTGCAGTACACGAAATGATCCAACTGTACATAGTCTGAAAGAAACCTATGTCACTTAAAGAAATCGGTGCGATTTTCTACAACAACACGTGTTACTTTCTAGAAATAAATGTTTAAAAATGTCGTCTATAAACAATTGTATTCGTGATTGATTTAAGGAATCCGAAAATTTGTTATTATCACGTGACATGAAAAAGGAAGTGTATATCATTATTTTCCTTACCCACACTACAATCATCGTGCCCATTATTGTCGGTCGTGCATATTATTGTCCTTTTCCGCATGACGGTAATGCCGATATTGTTTCTTATTGACAGGACAGGTGCTGGACAAGGGGAGAAAGTCACGGCAGATAGTCAAGGGATGTAAGTATACATCTGGGAATTTTCCAGCATTTTCAAGATTAGGTCGCGATTTATAGGATCGGACACTCGTCATTTCACACAGAATTTTATTAAACGAGTTCAGGAAAAAGCACTTGGACGAGTTTATGAAATGCTGTATGAATTGATAGCAAATGTCAGATTCTATTTATCACATTTCCCTGGTACAGATAAAAATTCAAGTTAGTAAATTACAAAGTGACCTAAATACTAAATAAACCTAACTTCAGCTGTACAATTTACTAAATAGTGATTGCTCTTAATAAAGCGTATGCTAGCGATGTACGACTAAAATCTCTGTTATGCCTTGGACAATTCGTGTTATTCTGATGTCTTCCAATGGAAGCCTTTCTGGTATTGTCAGAGGAGTTGTCTTGTGATGTCTTGTCTGCTGGGTGTTGTATTATACTATCTGTCTTTTGATTTTTTGGTTGCATGTATTGTCATGTCTTGCCTATTTTTCTTTTGTTTACTCCTTTCATGTCTAGTCTAATCTTAATTCCCTAAATTCGGTGTTTCTCCTCCTACATGTGTTATGTATATTAAATGTTTCCGTCTTGTTGATAAAGAAAATAATCGACACGCCGGTCGTGCCGATAGCCTCGTTCTTGATATTTTTTCTACAAATTCGTTCCGGCCAACTCGTTCGGGAATTATCGGATTTATGGTAGATGTTGCTAGTGAATTTAATGCGGGGCGCAATTTAATCGACAACAGCAAAACTTCACATTCTGACGGTAAAACACACATTACAGAAGCAGAAAGGAACACATGTTTCTGAAAAAAGAGTTTATAAAATAGGTTTATTTATATGATAGCATTTAAATAATCAGTGTTAAATATTTTATCCTAAAATTATCGGACTTATAGGTCATGCCTATTTTAATGAAATTGTTCTGCAGTTTTCTCCCACTTATTAATTTAAGTTGCCATCCATTTAAATAGTATCCCTTGACAATATTCAACTAATAAATTAATAGACCATTCTTAATATTGTCTCATGAATATGCATATCTACACAAGAACGAGGCTAGGAGCACATCCTAACTTACAGTAACACTAGCGTCTACAGAGATAACATGGCTTTATTGGATAGTAATTGAAATATAAGTCTGATTACATTTATTAATTTCTAATTTGTTGATTGTTCAATTAATGTAAAGGTCAAAATTAATATTTAATTGTTGATTTAAGTAGATCATGATTTGAAAATTAACTTATTATATTATTCAGCATGTGTATTGCTATACCACCGTATTTTATGATCTGATAACTGGATGTATACTCAGTCATTGAAGGTGTCTTATAAGCATTTGCAGGCACTGCTCTAAATTAATTCATTCACTTTTGACCTGTATAAAAATTCCTGTAGATTAAAGCTTATTAACACCTCTTTGGAAGTGATACAACCCGTCTGTATAGTGTCAGGTTCTATGAATATTAGTGCATTACCATGTCTACTTATATAAGTGTCAATTGTCTAGAACACAACAGAACAGTTTACTTTTTATTTTTGTTCAAACCTTTCTTTTCTTGTTTTAGTAAAACAAAATTATACCGGGGTGCTGGTGGGGGGAGGGGTGGGGTATGATGTAATAAGGGGTGTAACAGATCACAGAGAAAGAATGAAAAGCCATATAAAATAAAGGCAATTAAGGTTTTATTTATACAATATACATGTTCGAAATCATTTTATTACATGTAAGTCTCAAAACAGTTTTAACATTTAAATAAAGCTTATATTTCCCTTTATATATCAGTTGTACATACAGAAATGAAGCAAACCCAGCTGTTTCGGAAGCAGACTGTTAGTGTCCGTTAATATTAACATTGACATGTAACCATATAGTGGGAGTAATACATGTTCCAGATTATCAAATGCAGTCCAGAAAAAAGGCTCTGCAAGAATATACTTCACGGTTGTATCAATTTTTGGGGACTATATTTCTGACTTTTTGATGACATGTCTCTGTCATCATGTTTTCCAAATTTCCATTACTGTTTCTTTGCATGCCTTTTATTGGATTCTTCTGGTTTACAATGTTGCTTTCTTCTTTATACAAACAGTCCAGTTCCATCCTATTATGAAAGATACAAATAAATATTCAATATTCTAAAATAGTGACAATAGAATTGTTATATATAATACTATGTTCACATGTCAATAAAATTATGTTTATAAGGCGTAATATGATAACACAAATGGTTTCACTTTTCTTTCCTTGTTAGAAATAAAAATAGAACATAATTTTTGTTACATTTTACAACTTTTACATTGATCAAATAAAAAATAAATGTTTTTTAAAGTTTGTATTTACATGTATATTAAATAAAACCAAAAAAATAAGCTATTTAAAATCCATAACAATAATAGATAGATATATGTGGCATGATAACTTACATTGCCATGTGGTCCTCCATCTCTCCTTATTTTGCTTTATACAATTTGTTTACTGACACGGTTCCCTTAATAATTTTATGGAAATCAAGAGGAAAACCTGATCTGCTATCTGATATTCATAATGGAACAAAACAATCTTGACCAGATCTCAAAATACCATCCTAAGTTGATATGGGTGTAGCCATTTTCCTATAGTTGTCTGCTAATCAGCTGGTTGTGTGATGAGCTCCTAGCCTCGCTCGGATAATGGAATGTCTCGCATGCATATAATTTGAGAGAGGCCTATATGACAAAAACACTGACGTATAACGCTCAAGCAATCAGTAACATGCATGTGTCATATTAGTATATATTTAGATTCTTTAAAATTAGAAATATGCCACAAAAGATTTCCCTCTATTTAAAACATTTTACCTCAATATATCATATATATTCACTGATTCCGTATTGTCATAAGTATATACTTAAACATGCCAAAATAATATGCCAAAAATGGACTTTCTAATTTGGCCTACGCACTAAGATTAGTTTCAAATAGTTTTCCCGCTTACTGAAATTACAGCGTATTTTGTCACGTATCAAATAAATCACGTGATTTAATTTGGTTCCGATTTGATCCGTCATATGAATCCATACATGATTGTAGAACGTGTTTTCTTGCGCACCGGATAAGAATATCTGCATTTTTACCAAGGTTAGATATTTCTATCTCAATAAAGGACAGAGATAAAATTCTCATGCTCTGACGTTAAGGCTCATTTATGATGTAACGCAGAAAGGGTCCGAATGACGAGGTGAAGGTCGTCAGTAATATCATCGGGATTTCTGTTCACCACGTTCACAACTGAAATAGTATTTTGTCACGTTTCGATGGCTTAAAAACACAATTATTCGAATCTTCTTTATGACTGATAATGAGATGCATTGCATTAATTTAAAAATAATTTTATTGTTTAGACAGTGTCTCTTTAGAATGGTGTGGTAAGTTTAAAAATTATTTACCTGAATTGTTTACAGCTTCCTTGACAAATTTGTGAAAGGATGACAAAAGTCTGTACGGCAGAAAGAAACGGTCATAACATTGATTTTTTAATTTCTTAAAATCGGGATTACGTAACTGTACAGCAATATAGCCATCCGGTATCAGGTTTCGCCCCTGTGTCGGTGTTTTGGTGATTGCCTTCTCTCTAGATAAGTCTCGCTTGCTCTGTAATAAAACAAAAGCATATCGAGTTAATTCAGACATTGATGCGTTATATAATATAAAAGTATGGCAATGCAAATGTTATGCTCGGCAAAATACTTATATACAAAAAATGGAGTATTCTTTGTAACCATCACTAACGTTATTTAAGCAAGTCAAGGTCAGTGGTATCAACTTTTTTAACCTGATGGTAATTAGTTTAAAGAATTAATACTATAACTCAAAAACAAAACAGATTTTAAAAAAGCAGTAATTGAAATATATTCGAAGCCAAGCTAAACATAAACTTTAACCTCATTTTTTAAACTAGGTTAATGTTAAAAATACATATACATTGTTTGCATAACATACCATGGAAGTGAATATAAATTAAATTAAGTCACTATGTAGTTGGAGTAGTTGGTTAAAACAGAGACGAAAATAAACTAATTTAAAAATGTTCCTGAGCTAAACAAAAACGTTTAGCATAAGTCTCCAGCATATGCAGTAAGTAGGTCAAGGGGAGTTATGTAAATATTTTTAACATGATGGTGATCGATTTATAGAAAAAATACTATTACAATGTTCTGAAAACAAGATAGATAAAAACACAATTCACACCCAGGCTAAACAAAGCCACACAAAATAACTTACACGACGGAGAAAAATTTACAGAAACCTTACTTTTACTGAAAGCCATAGGTATTATTATTTTAAATAATCCAAGTGTCCGACTGGATAAAAATATATTTTAATAAACCAAATGGTTATTATATCATTGGGTAAAACAGCTGTGTGTTATTGCCACGTACTTTATATTATTATATAATGATTCATTGGCAAAAGTAAAGCCTCCAATAAAGAAGAATGTCCGCTAAATAACTAAACAGGGTGTAACTGTGACCATTATAAATAAGCCAAAATAGAATACCATCTCTTACTTTCAGTATACTTGCATCATCAATATCGTCTTCGAATACAAATCCAACGGCTTTCTCTCGTAGAGTTGGCACATCAGATAACAGTAAATTGACTGTGAAATCAAATTCATCCGGTTGACCAATTTTCAGAGCTGTTGGATAAGAACCGGCAGGTTTAGCGTTAAGTGAATATCGGCCATTATTTAAATAGTCTGACAATATCGTATTTAATGTATCTTCTACAATTTTCTTTGATTTCCTTCTATTCCCGATTTGCAGGTTGGCTTTGTCATCGTGAAAAGTCTGTAAATGATCGCTAAGCTTCTCATCACTGTACGTGTGCTTGTATTTTTGTGACATGTAATGTCCGTGTGATTTGGCTCGTTCGTGGTTATTAAGAGCTTTCTGTGATTTAAATGACTTGTCGCAGTCATCGCATGAAACTAATGGGGGCGTCATCTCGATAGAGTCACTGCAAAGCTTAACATCACTATATGTGTAAAGGTTTCTTTTCCTTCTATTTTTTCTGTGTGATTTGGCTAGCTCATGGTTATCTAAATATGTCTCCGTTTTAAATGATTTGTTGCAGTCATTGCAGGTGAATGATGGGGGAGTCATCTCGACAAAGTCACTGCAACGCGTATTATGACTATACGTGTCTTCGTATCTTTTACATGCATAACTGCTGTGTGATTTGGCTAGTTCCTGGTTTGATTTCTGTGTTGTCAATGACTTATAGTAGTCATCGCATGTGACTGATGGAGCAGTCTCGTCAGGGCCATCGGCCAAATGATACCTATTCCTATAACTCCAAAGTCGTTCTGGCTGCTTTACAGTTACCGGGTCTGTTTGACTCTGCTCGTCTGTGCCGTCAAACAAAGTCTCGTTCAAGTAACCAATGGAACGATATGGCTGCAAACTGAAACGAACATAGATATATTTATGTTTGTCTACAATTATCTTGCTAAATATTATAAAGCAAAATAGCATTTATACATGCTTATTTTTTGATAATGAAATATCCGTTTTATATCTGCTTTAATTCAAAAGGACAAACGACAATGAGGCTATGTAATGTTATTGAAACGTATCTCAGTCGGTTCAAATGCTTAGTCTGTAGAGTGGGCCCAGCTCTCCCGATCGGATCCGTTAGAACGCAGCACATTTGAGCACGTTGATTGGCCAGTTGTGTCAGGGAACGTTTGAATGACGCCATAGTTAAGCGTTCAATGCATGGATTCTCAGTTTTAATTCTATTGCGGTCAGTGGTTCTATCTAAAAAGACATGATCGAACATCTGTATCTCAATTAATGTAAAATAAATTGGAGATGAATGTTGTTGAAATGCTGTATATGAACGAACCTTGTATCATATGCCTGACTCTGTTCTTTTTCTTTGCCACAACAAAGGTTTCCCATGGTTACAAACTATCTCCTGTTGCTTCAATACTTTATAGGTTTCCCCCACTAAACCAATCATGCACTGTCAACATTGGCTGAAATAAATAAACAAACATAAGCAAAGGACTAAACGTTCCTTTCTTGTTTAATGTGACGTCATCCAATCAATGTTATAAGGACATTATATTTGTTTGAGATTCAGATACAAAAATCCGTTATCACAAAGAACGGATTTTTATTTCCGACCCGAAAAGCAATGATTGCATATCAAAAACATATCTTAACTTATTTCATCATAATATATATATATATATTTAGAACGATCGCTTTTAAGACGCTTTAAAAATTATATGATTTACGTATCTTTCAACGCTGTACGTCATAGATGGTACCAACGTCATAGATGGTACGAACCTCACAGCGCCATAATTTCATCTAGGCCCTAGTTATAGATTAGAAGTTCTATGTAATTTCTTAGCCAGTAGAAGATTCCATAAAACGTCTAACCGACCTAGATGTTGATCTCTTTGCTCGTTCCTGGAGCGATTTCATTGGGTGACGGTTATGATCATCTATGTAAAATGAAGTGTTCTCTTTTATTCTGTTCATCGTGTACACTGTTGACAAAGTGAAAGGAGACTTCCGAAATCATGTATTCATACCCCGATGTCCAAGATTCATTTTTTTTTAAATTTACAATTCGAACATACCAATGCTTTCAAAATGTTCAAAATACATCAATAATGTCATTCAAGTAAAAGCATTAAAATAAGGAAAATGCAATTTTAAAGAAGACGAAACAATGAATATTAATAACCGCCATTAAGCGACTACCCCTTGGAAAAATTTCCTGCTTGCAATGGTGGTATAATGCTTTGTCTGAATATTTTTGTTACATCCTAACTGACTTTCTTTTTATTAATTAGCATCTGTACAGTCGCCCTTTTATAAAACTCAACGTACCTTATCAATAGCATTTTCGAAATATATAATAACCAGCAGCCTGGGGCAATAAAGCTCCACTAATAAAACCACCTTTGGAAAAAGAAAAAGTGGTCTTGATAGCGGGTGGTCTTATTATTGAATTTCCAGAACATTCACGTTACCTTTACATGTATGTTGTTGTTTTACACACATAAACAACAACGACAACGAATTAATGTTTCAACATTATACTACATTAATGAAATGCAACTTAAACAACCATCCTAATTTTAATTATTTTAATACTTTGTTTTACTCTTCACATTCTTATCTATCACTGAAACTCGTTTAAACAGCAGGTCTAGTACTGTTTGTTTGCTGCTGCACTGTATTTTAACTACATATGTCATCAAGTTATCTTCTATTTCTCCTAAAGCAGGCATATCAACATCCTTCTGCTAACAGTACCTTTTATATGTCGCATCCATTTTAAGGCATCCTGGTGAGTCTTAATTACTAGAACTTCAGGTTCATCCTCATCATCGTCCTTATCTCCAGCAATGTCAACATTATCGGTCCTGTCGCTCGCCAAATGAATCTGTTTATCCTCTCAATTCTTACACAAATCATCACACTCTGAAACGTCACAGTCAATTTTAACATATTGATCTATAGTCACAACCTAGTCCATAACACGTTTTCATTGGTTGATTTCATCATCTCAACCCAATTCGCCGATACGCACATTGTCACTTTCGTTATCACTGTCAACATGTCTACATGCTCATCTCGAGTGATCACAATTCTTGATTTAATGAAGCACCGTTTGACTGTATCTGACTCAATTTTCTTTACAGCTTCAGAAACCAACATAATTGCATCTAACACTGTCACACTCAGAAACTGTTGAAGCAATAACACTTTCACCATCACTTGAATTTGTAATAACTAATCGTTTCCTATAAATCTGCTTCATATTCTGAATGATGCCCTGATCCAGGGGCTGATGCTTGACGTATTGACGAGCAGAAAAAACAACTTTCACATGTGTGAGTTTCATGTCACGTGGGTGTCATTGGTGGCATGGTTCAGACACAATAACACATGACATCCAGCATCTTTATTTTTCTTGTCAAAGTTTGTTATCCATTCATTTAACTGAATAATTATGGTTCAGTTCAAAGAAATCCAAGATGGCCGCCAAAATGAAAATTGCAATCCAAATTATGTCAATACTAATTTTATTACACATTTTAAATTCTAACAAGTATTAACAACCTCAGAACCTCTATACAGAAAGTATTTAAAAAGAATAGTTATTTTCAGTTATATTTTTTATTAAATTAAAGATCAAATTCAAGGTCAAAGGTCAAAAACTGTGGATCAAATGTAAAAAATTGTGAAAAATCCAATTTTTACTAAATGATTATATTTTTTAGTAATTTTATTAATACTTTAAGTGTTTGAGGTTTTACTGCATCAGAAGACCATCTTCGAGTTCAGCACCTGTCTCTATATTTGCTAACATGGTGAACAATTTTTCACAAATGAGATATTGTAGAATCCCCTCGCAGCTGCAAAATTTGGTACATGGCAGATCGATGCTTGAGCAATCACATTCGTCTGTGCACAGGTCAGAACAAGTACAAATCAGGTCACTCAAAAGTGTTGGTAGGGCAACAGCCTGTTGCATAAGCTATGGTGTATACAAACCTGCAAGTCCTTGGAATAACCAAAGTCTAGCGAATCAAGAGGAGAAATATTGGGGTTCAGTGATGACCTCCATATGAACAGCTGCTATATGCAGCGCAGTAAATGAAGATCAATGCTGTCGTTTGAAGGCATTTTCCGTGGTACATGTGAACTCCGAAGAGCGCTGAGTAAGGTACAGTGACTATATATGTCCTTACAGAAAACCTACAAACTTAAATGCAGCCGCTTTTGTCTCAGGGGACAGAACTGGCTGTGTACCAAGATCTGCTATGTCTGAAAGCTCATCAGCTGCTTTACCAATAGCTTGAAAAGCCTTTTTCTTCCCTATACCATGGAAAGAAGAACAGGTGTCACAACCAGTTAGGCAGTACACAGAATGCCTGATATGTAACTGCAGAGAAGTCAATGTGCTGACAAATGTATGTACGGGAATGTATCTCATAAGGTTTTCTGTGTATACTTTTTCTACCACTTTTGAAAAAGATGGATTTCAAGCTCAACTGAGAGAAGTGGTGTACAAGATGTACAAACACATTAGTGTCAGGACTAAAGACTGTTTGCTGTATACCAAGTGAAGAAGCATGTGCAACATGTAGAAAGATTCTAGTGTCAGCTTCTTCATGAGCTGACTATAATGATTAAACATATTCCACAGATGTAGAAGTAACCTTTAAAAAAGTTACATCCCCTAAACCACATGCTACATCGACAATAGTGTTGTTATCAAGCAGCTCACGGCAGTTTTCAGTGAATTACATAGTATAAACCCTTATCAATTCACATTTACTTTACGTGTTGGATATCACTCTTCCGATCACCAACTACCATTTTGACTTGAATTGCAACTGACCCTGAAGCAGACATTTTCACTGCGATTTTGACGTGTTTTGGGTCTTCAGGCTCCCAAAATATACCTGTAAAAATGGTATGTACCTGCGAAGCCCCTGTCTATGTGCAAGAATAAATAGCCAAAAAGGATGAAACCATCATTGATTCAAGACTGAGGCTGGAGCATCTGAACTACAGTCATAGCATCAAAAACAAAACAATCACTGGAAGCATTCATTGCATAACTCTCTAAACCAATGATTCTTTCAAGTATCTCAATGAAAGCAGACTTCTTTGTAGACATGAAAGAACCATCTTTCAATGCATTATTTTCTGTGAGTTCTAGGATGTTGTCAAACCATACGGAGTTAAAAGAGCCATTTGTGAGTTCTTCTACAAATTTGCCTTCTTCAAGCTTTTCAACTAACTTAGCTGGAGGTCTATTTTATTGATATTATTTAAGATAATATTAGCCATGAATCTTGAATAAACAGTTTTGTTGGAAAAGAACATGAAGGGCAACATATTTGCTTTTGTGTACTTGAAGATGCCAAATAAAGTTTCATAGGTGAAGAAACTTCTGACAAATAATAATTCTAAAATCTGAAGAGTGGAGAAGATGCCCTACCCTTTAACATCAATAAGTAGTCTACAATCTACAAGTGGACGAATCTCTGTTTGAACGTCATGTAACAAAGTCAGTATCTTGATGTTTAAACGTGTCCATCATTGCTGGTGGAATCCGTTTTGATTATCTTTAGCCCATTTGAAGAGACTTCGCCTATACATTTTATGTCCACGAAATGATCCAACTGTACCAATTCTGAAAGAAACCCATGTAACTTGAAAAAAATGGTGCAACAAAAACACGTGTTATTTTCTAGAAAAAGTGTTTAGAAAGGTCATCTATAAATTATTGTATTCGTGATTGATTTTAGTGAAACCAATCCTTGATAGTTTCGGAACGCACTTTGCTGATTACCGGAAATCCGAAGATGTACATTATTGTCGCTCGGGAATTATCGTATTTAGGATAGTTGTTGTCGTAGCATTTAGAGCGGGACATGATTTAATCGACAACAACAACACCACATTCTGACTGTAAAACATGCATTACAGAAGCAGAAAGGAACACATGTTTCTGAACAAAAAGTTCATAAAATAGTTTTGTTTATATGATAGCATTTAAATAATCAGTGTTAAATATTTTATTCTAAAACTATCTGACTTATAGATGATGCCTCTTTAAGGAACTGATGAAAAACATATTTGGTTCAGAAACTCATCAGCCATTATAAGACCACGCAAAGTTCTGTCAAAAGCTTTGCTTGAAAGAATATGTTCGGCAGTTACCCGAGCAAATACATCGGATTCTATTTACATCTGCTTGAGACCTGCATCCCCATATATATAGTCTATCCCGCCAAAAACGGACATAATGAAGTGCATGCCACCCTCAAGTGGATAAACACCTTCAGCCTCCCTTGGATTTGCCCGTACAATTTCTAATGCGTTTGACAGTAGTGACTTTTAGATTTTTTTCTAATATGACAGACCTGCATAGAAAACGCATTTTAGCACTCTTTTAATATGCTTCCCTGTTAATTAGCTTGTTTCAATGTTCAGGGTTCTTGACTGGGCCAATTCTAGTATCTGGGATTTAATTAAGGATGGATCATAAACATATTTCTTAGTTACAAGATAATCAAACATTTCAAACTTTCATCATCATCATCATCATCTCTTGTAATCACATCCCTCTGGAAGAGTATTCTCGAGAAGTGGTTAAAATACTGAGCACTCGAAGCAGTCAAATCAGCTTTTACAGATAAAAATTAAGTTATTTTTCTACAGTGATATTAAAAGAAGATAAAAACATCAACGGTGAAACTAAACGACACCCAGTCTTACAAGGTTCGACTGGAACCTTTCGAGGATGGGCTGGCTGACTAACTCAGGTGGAAGTCTGTTCTAGAGAGCAATGGACACCGGATAGCAACTGTTCAGAAATGCGCCTTTCTTCACAGATAGCTGGATAAACTGATGATTGTGCCCTCTTGTGGAAGTTCTAGTTTGTCTAAGTGGAGGACATGGTCTGGTGTCAACTAGATTGTTGTAGATTTTGTAGAACAGTGTGACCCGGACAGTGTTGCAACGGCGCTTGGGGTTTTACACTTAGGTCTACCAACATGTCAGTAACACTGATAGTCCTTGGGTAGTCATGCTATACAAAACGAGCAGCTGCCCTGCGCTGGACCATCTCTAGTTGGTTAATCAGGCAGTCAGTGTGGGAGAACCATACTCTAGGATTGACCGGACATATGTGCGGTATGCTTTTGAATTTCATTCTGATGAGCATGATGCTAATATATTTCTGCTGATGAAGGATATGGTGGAGTTTGCCTTTTTGGTTGTGTTGTTGATTTTCATTTGTTTAGATATTCACAAACAATAAAAAGTTCATTTTTCAATTCTTATGATTTAGATTTCACTTTTACATGTTGGTCTGATAAGCAGGTTGCTAAACAACATTTTTATCTGTGGTAGCGTGCTTCTACAGCTACAAGTTCACCTTTTGAACTTACTAACCTGGAGTGAAGAGCATAATCACATTTTGCAGCTTACATGTTTAAAAGTGTTGTGTATAGTTAAGAGATTTCATCTATTGATCCTTCAATTTTTGACACTTATTTTTATGTTTTGCATAGCTGTCAAGGCTCAAATGAACAAATGAACCTTAGAGTGAGAAAATATTCTAGGGGTTTCGGAGGCATGCCCCCCCCCCCCCCCCCCCCCGAATTTTATTTTATTCCTAGATCGTCTGTGGTGTGTTCTGGGGTGTTTTTCTTTTTTGGAGGCGAGCTACTAGCACTAGCAGACGACGCCACGATGTTTACATTGACTCCGGGTAACGATTAGGGTGTTAGTATACCGGTTCCGGTGGCTAACATAGGGTCGAACACAACTAATACACGAACCAATGTTTTACCGATTTATTCATAAAACTATAGTATTTATTTTCGTGAATTTTGTTTTAATTGAAATGCGTGAGAAATTACATAGTCAGCATGAGACCGTGATTTCATTGACAAAATCGTGAGACTCACGGCGAAACCGCGAGACCGTGAGACTTGACAGGCATGGTTTTGCGCTGTAATTTTCACCACATATAAAGCACATGTCTTTCCAGCAAAATTAATTAACATTTATTTGGGACCTTGTTAAAGGGAATTCATCATAACTTTAAAAATTGGTTAAAATCATGTTTTTTTCCATTATAGCATGCCTTGATATACTCACTGACCCGGTATTGTCAAAAGGATATGTAACCGGGTCTTTATTAACTTCCAACCAAGTATACTTCGTTTAGATATTTTTATTTAGGTGGTTTATATATTATAATAATATAATATATTAATAGCCTGTAAATACATAAAACATACATTTAGATATATAAAATGACAGATATTCTAAAATGCACAATTCCACGCGTCTCGCTAATTACAATTTATAACATTTATATCATGGTACATAAATAACAATTTAATACTAATGACTTACCAGAAACACGTTAATTTAGATTTATATCATTATTGTGAAATAACATATATAACTTGAGTAAAGACTGGCTAAATAAGCCATGTCCTTCCAGTAGGAAGCCCAGTAGTGTTCTGGTAAAACTAAGTTTTTGACAAGGACGAGTGGATAATTTGGCGGGTTAATTATGCACGAGTTATTAGTGTTATTTGAGTGAGTAGATTTAACTAACATGCATGCATTCAATCATTCACTTGCATTCCAGAGATATAATACATGTACACAGGTAACAGCTGATTGATTCAGAAGTACTCTGTGACATCACACATAAATATATACAGACAGAGGTCACAAGGGTCACAGACATATTACATTAATGTTTTAACATACACTCAATTTAAAGCAGGCTAACTACATATTTCGAATGGTAATTCTAACAATTCTAACCAGGGCTACACAGTCCTCTCCTTTGAGAAAATGTCTCCTGACATATCACAACACTGAAAATAAGCTACAAAAATTAATTAAACCATACGAAATATTCAGCCTTCTGAAATTTAAAAATTAAGAATTTATACAAAATTAAGAACAACTAGCCTGTTGAATTACAATCATTTCACAATGATTATACTTTATCCTGCAATAGTAATATTCGATTTCATCTGAATTATTATTATATTTTACGAAACAATTGCGAAATTGAAACGATATATTTAATAATATATAATAACCGATAAATTCTGTTATCTCTAAAAAACTATCGAAATTCAGAACTGCTTAATACTGCAAAGATCCTGTCTGCAGTCAGATTATCTACAACTTCTAAAATATACAGTCATATAAAAGGTACTGAACACAATATTACATTTAACGGTACTAGCACTGATGTTAACTTATACTAATAACATCTTTATTTCCTCTTATAAGGAAATTACTCCATTACAACATACAATTATACACTATATATACTGAAATATCCGTTCAGACAAAACGTACAAGCTGATCCAAATCGATGTCCCAGCAGAATGTTATGTAATATGGTTTCATGATATTAAAGGTACTAACCCAAACATCAGTACTTGATAAATTTAAAGGTACCTTCACCAATCTCTACCTCAAAATAAAATTAAAGGTACTTTACTAAATATCAATCTACAAGTACAATTTAAAGGCAATAAACCAAATCTCTGCATCTACAGAAATTAAAGGTACTGTACCAAATATAAAACTTAAAATATACACAATTCTGAAGATATGTGCTTATTACACGAAAACTTCAGCACTAACAGGGGTAACCCATTCACCATACCGGTCAGGAGGTCTGCGATTCCTGACGGTTCTCAGCTGAACTGGCGGAGGCTCTGGTAAAGGTTCAGTAACAGGAATTAAACTGGTTTCCTGTTCCATCTGAGTAGGCAGGGTATCCGAGAGCTCCAGTGTTTGATTATCCATGACTCTGGTTAACCCCAACTGCTCAGAGTGTGAATAAGGTATTTCTGCAGGTCTAGATAAACTAGATTCTGAAGATAAAATAAAGTCAAGAGGCTGTGAAGCTTCTGATTTTCCAAAAGAACTCTCTCGGACGCTTGATTCACTCAAGATTGGACGGGGTCTGAGTTGTCGTGGAACTGGTTTGGGATAGGTAGGGGTTCTTAGTGGCAGCGAAATATATCGTTCGCCACAATCACTTTCTGACTCCGAATTTGAGTTGCTACTACTGTTTATTTGGTTTGGTGACCTGAAATTACCTAACTTCCGGGTTTTCATTGGCCTGTCTTTACAGACTTGACCTCCCCTAGGTATTTCAGGTACCTCAACAGGTAAACTATTAAATGGTAGTAACATATTCCTATGTATGGTCCGGATTGGTCCTTTTGCGGTATCTTTCCGAACTCTATACACTGGAATATCAGGATTGGGTACGTCTAAAATTACATAGACATCTTCTTCCCACTTATCCGCAAGTTTGTGGGTACCCTTTATCCCAACTTTCCGTACCAGCACCTTATCTCCTACGTCGAGTTTGGTGTGACGCACTCTCTTGTTATAATTGGCCTGGTTCTTAGCCGCAACTTTGCTGGCTTCCTCAGCAGCTGTTCTGTAGGCAGATTGGAGTCTCTGGCGCAACTTTGATGCATATGTAGTCTGGTTACCGGTATGTTCTTCAGAGGGATCTGTTCCTAGATATGCATCCACCGACAACCTTGGGTGCCAGCCGAACATTAAATAATGTGGAGCATATCCAGTGGCATCATTTCTGGTTGCATTATAGGCCTGGACAAGAGGTGCTATAAATGACTTCCAATCATGTTTTTGGTCTTGGTTCAGGGTTCCCAACATCTTCAACAGTGTCTGGTTAAACCTTTCGGCTTGCCCATTACCCATAGGGTGGTATGGAGTGGTTCGGGTTTTACGTATCCCTGCCAGCTTACACAGTTCCTTGATGGTCGCAGACAAAAAGTTTCGTCCTTGGTCGCTGTGCAGCTGCTCGGGGAATGAGTAATACCGAAAATATCCATCATACAGAGCTTTTGCAGTGGTAGCTGCAGTTTGATTGCGACAAGGAATAGCCTGTGCATATCTGGTAAAGTGATCTGTTATGACCAGGATATTTTCCACTCCACCCTTACTGGGTTCGAGCTTCAAAAAATCAAGACAGACTAATTCCATGGGTCTTGTAGTGACAATGGGTACAAGGTCAGCAAAGGGACGGTTTACTGGTGTCTTGCGATGAATACATCGACCACAGTGGTCAACCCAGTGATTGATATCATATTCAAGGCCTGGCCAATAAAACCGTTGCTTAGCAAGCCAAAGGGTCTTCTCCTTTCCTTGGTGACCTGCATCATTATGGACTCCACGGATAGCTATATTTCTATGAGAATATGGAATAACCAGTTGCTGAATTTGTTGGCCTTCCAGAGAAGTGGTCCTGTACAGAATGTCATTCTCTAAGGTGAGACGATCTCTTTCTCGGAGGAATTTCCGTACAGGTGGTGGTTCTGACAGTAGATCCTTTCCTCCCCTGTGAAAACCACTTCTCATAAGGTTAACAACCCTGGACAAGGTGATATCATTGGCTTGTTCAGTCTTCCAATCTATTTTGGTGAACCGTTCAGATTCTAACTTCTCCTCACTGGCCACATGAGGAGCAGCAGTATCTGAAACACATTCAACCAATGGAACTGAAACAATAGCAGCTTGGTATATGGCCTTAATCTCGTCCTGAAAGATATGGCGGCGAGATAAGCCATCAGCATCTGCATTTGCTTTTCCAGCACGGTATTCAAGACTGAAGTTGAAATTTGCTAGAGAAGCAAGCCAACGATGTTGTGTAGCATCGAGTTTGGCAGAAGTTGTTACATATGTAAGTGGATTGTTGTCGGTTTTAACGACAAACTCATTTCCATATAGATAGTCATGAAATTTGTCAGTGACACACCACTTCAATGCCAAAAACTCTAGCTTATGGGCTGGATAATTTCGTTCGCATGGTCTGAGGCAGCGACTGGCATACGCAATTACACGTTCAATGCCATTTTGTTTCTGATACAAAACTGCACCCAAACCAGAGGTACTCGCATCCGTGTGAACGATAAAAGGCAAAGAATAATCAGCATAAGATAGGATGGGTGGGGAAATGAGCTTGTCTTTTATGGTCTCAAATGCCTTCTGCTGGGCTTCACCCCATATCCATTTTGCTGGTGTTTTCTTTGTCTTAGCCCTTTTCTTAGACTTTTGTTGGAACCCATGACCTTCTAGTAAGGAATTTAAGGGTTGCACTATCTGTGCATATCCTTTAACAAATTTCCGGTAATAACCAGTAAAACCCAGCCACTGCCTTAATGTCTTGATATTATGTGGCACTGGCCAGTCTTTCACTGATGCTACCTTGTTAGGATCTGTTGCAATACCCTGGTCTGAGATAATATGACCCAGATAGGTGACTGAAGTCTGAAAGAATTCACACTTGGAAGGTTTGAGTTTAAGGTTATGTTTATCTAACCTTTGAAATACTGACTCTACCCGTTCCAAGTGTTCTTCAAAAGTGGAAGAAAAAATGAGAATGTCATCCAAGAATATTAAACATTCTTGTAAATGCATGTCACCCATACAACGCTCCATGAGTCTTTGAAATGTCGCAGGTGCATTAGTGAGCCCATATCCCATTCTGTTCCACTCGTAAAAACCGAGCGGGCCAACACTGAATGCAGTTTTTGGCTTGGATGACTCTTCCACCTCAACTTGCCAGTAGGCACTGTGCAAATCTAGTTTTGAAAACCATTTGGCGGAAGAAAGAACATCTATGGTATCGTCAAATCGTGGCAACATAAACGCATCCTTCCTAGTCTTATTGTTAAGATGTCGCCAATCTACACAGAACCTCAGACTACCATCTGATTTACGTATGAGTACAATGTTAGAAGAATAAGGGGATTCAGACTCTCGAATGACACCATTCGCTAACATTGACTTTACATGCTGACGTACCTCCTCATACATAGCAGGGGGTATACGTCTATATGGATCTTTAAAAGGAGTTTCATCATCAAGGACAATCTTATGTTGTACTAGATCAGTCTTACCCAGATCTTTAGTACCTGTGGAAAATACATGTTTCCACTTTCCCAACACTTGTTGGAATCTAAGGTTCTGCTCATCTGTTAAGTTAGCAGATTCAACCTTGATGCCAAGGTCTTCAAAAGACTTATCAGAAGGCTTTTCTTGACTTAAATATGATGTAAAATCGTCCACTATGTTGGCCTCTGATATTTTACAAATTTGGGATTTTGGTTTGATGATTAATATTTTTGCAGACATATTACATAGTCTGACAGGTATTTTTGCTGTAGACGAGTTATGTAACTTCACAACTCGCGGACACACAGTATATCCTGTAGTATTATCAGGTGTTTCAGTAACAACTGATGAAATATTACCATCAAACTTTCTAACCAGTCCATTGATGGTGACTGTCTCGTATGGTCCCACAGTAACCGTCTTTCGGCTACTAGCACGAACTGAAAATGTACGGGAGTCGAGACTATCAAAAGCAGACTGCCATTCAACTGGGACCTCTGTAGGTTGCTCTTCGTTTTGTAAAGGCGATACATGTGCCTTAAAACGACGAAGTACGTTTGTTCCCACTATAACGGGACATTTCTGATTAAAATCATTATCTGGAATTACCAGAATAGGCATATCAAGATTAAAAGATGATAAAAACGGAACTGAAATTGTGGCTTCAAAGTAACCAACGTACTGAAGAGATGAACCATCTGCTATAGAAAGGGAGAGACCAAGAGCGTCTAACGGCTGTAAAGAAGTCTTAGCCTGTAAAGCATTATATGCAGAAAGACTAATAGAAGTACACATAGCTCCTGTATCTACCAAAGACTGAAAAGTAGTACCATTTATAATGACTGGATGCTCATTAGGTGAACCTATCAACCTATTAATAAATTTATCTGAGTCACTAGCTATGTGTTTATTATCAAAGTGTTTGGGCCGTTCTTCATCACCGCCCACTGTTTGACCCATTACAGAGGGGGTTAACCTTTTGGTTGTTCCTGGTGAGTGTGATCCTGTAGAGGTTGGCCATTGGTATGTCCACCTCTGTATGAATTGTTGCGTTGATATCTACTGTTGTATTTTCCTCTGTTGTAGTTGTTGTTGTTGTTTCTATTGTTGTCTGTGAAGTTATTGTTGTTACTGTTGTTATACTGTCTTCTGTTGTTCTGCCCTCTACCATACTGGTTATATGTATTATTCTTTGGTTGCTGGGGGGTATCATGTTTGTTGTCCAATTTCTGTAAAATCAAATCAAATTTGGAATCAATCTTGGTGTCCATTTTCTTTTCCCATGTCTCCATTCTGGTCTGCATGACGTCTACTTTCTCGGTTAAACACTGCAGTTGTTGTTGGTACTCACTTTCAGCTGAGACTGGATGATTTTGTGCTTTCTTGTAATTAAATGGGCAGTTTTCTGGCTTCCTCGGGTGACTTGAGGGCTTAAATATTTCCTTCTCAACTTGTCTGATTTCTCGAAGTAGAGCATTATAATCTGTGATATAATCATATTTATGCCGAGTCTGTAATTTGAGAACATCAGAAGAAAGACCAGTCCAAAACTTATGCCGCAATAAATCATTCTTTGCTAAGCCTGAGAGTTGTCCTTTGTTGATAATGACCTGCAACAAAGTTTCAATGCGACATGCATATTCAGTGACACTCTCACCAGGCTGTTGCATACTGTTAAAAAATTCAGTCATGAGTTCTTCTTTAGATGAAGCATTGGAATACATGGCTTCCAATTTCTCTAGAATATCAGCCGCACTGGCTTGCAAACCAAGAGGGATTGTCAATAAACGAGCTGAACCACGAAGGGACGACCTAACAGCTTGAACAATGCTATGAGGACTTAATTCTGGATTTACCATGAGGCCTTGAACCTCGTGCCTCCATATAATATAAGGTACTTCACCTTTTGGTACCGGGTCATCACCTGAAAAACAAGGGATCTTGGGAAAGTAAGGTGATGGGAGAGTACTATGTGTATGTCCAGGAAACTGAAAAGAGTATGGAGTAGAAGCAATAGGTTGCTGGAAACCAGACGTTACAGTAACAGGAGTGGTACACCGCATCATAGGTATAGATACCGGAATGTTCTGCGGAACTGCACCTGAAATGTTAGCCTTGAGTTTGTCAGCAACAGACAACACAGGTCTAGTCTCCATATGACTAACAACAGGCTCTGAAATAGTAGCTGCTGAAATAGGTTTACTATAAACAGGTTGGGTGGCAGGCTGAGTCTTTGGTACAAGATCAAAACGCTGACTTATTATAGCTAAAATATCATCCATTGTCATACCAGAGGGTAATGGTTGAGTCTTGGGAGGCTCTGCTGGTTTGTCCAAAGGGTGTTTAGGTGGGGCAGGTAGTTTCCATTCCTCAGCAGATTTGTCTGCTACAGGAGTAGGAGATGATTTTCCTTTCTCAAGAGAGGGTGTCGCACCTGGCTTACTCATACTGGTTAAGCAGTATAACTATAAGCAATAATTCACAATAAAAATGTATGTACTAACTATTTAACATAAACAGTTAATTTACTCCGACAAACAGAATCAATTCTCAAAATCTATGGTATTCCTAGCCAGGAATGCTCAATAGCCAGGAATGCTCAATAACTTCCTATAACTATCACTACTATGCAACAAAAAAAATCCAACTCATTCATGAAGTGTGACTTTAAACTAAATAATTCATGATGTGTGACTTTAAAATAAATCAAACACAATCTCAGTCTATCACAAATTATATCTGTAAAATTCCTTACAAGATTTATGACTAACTAATTTACAATTAATTAACCAATAATCATATAACTAAATCATTACTGAATTAATAATTCCTGAATTATTCCTATTTCAATTCTCCTTACATACAACAAGCCAACAACTCTTCCCCACTGTATAAACAATAACAAAAGAGGTGCTGCAAATGTAGGTCACTTGACCACAACTTTACACACTGTGGAATGTGATGTAAACAACTGCTACACACAAGGTTATAATCTAGGACGCTCTGTGCATAAAGCTGGTGCTAATTTATAAGAATTTTACTATAAATTCTCTGAAACTAGATTGTTGTCTTACAATTTTACACTGTTTACCATACCAGTATAATTTACTGCTATATACATATCTTATAATCTAAAACATCTATTTTATTATAGCTTGAGAATTTACCTAACCAATAATTATCACTGCATAAACAAATCTGTACTTAAACAATTGAATAGTCAATTCACTTTAAAATACAGAAAATAAAAATTGCCTGAAACAGGAGTACGATTGTAAACTATAATTCCATCACACAATATTCTATAATCTCAAGTGATTGCTGAAAACAATTTATCTGAAAAAAATCTGCAATCCCGTCTGTTCAGATCTGAAAACTTGTAATGTGACTTTGGATTCAGGAACACATCTATACATACATATATGATAAATCTATATCAAACAATATGACAATTTTTAAAATCAAAGGCAAGCGCAAGCAAGCTGGGCCATATTCACATATACTATACATATAAAAACACAAAACACAAACAAATACAGATCACACTAACTAATCACATACCTTGCTTGTCCATCTTTTATCGAGGATATTAGTATTAGTAAGTGAATGTGAAATATGCGACCATGCAAAAGATTTCTAAGTGACAAAGACAAGAATTCAAAGACCTTAGGTTTTTAAATTATTATTATTTTTTTCACTTAGTGAACTAATGTTAAAGGTATGCCCTATGAGTTTAAATATGCAATAAACCTTATAACCAGTACACTTATATAAACAATCAGACCATATGCAGTTCTTCAAAAATATACCACTCAATCACATATCAATATTTGTACATAAAACTATATGCACATCTCCATACACAAATGCTCATAATTGTCACTGTTAATTTCTACTTTCACTTTCAATGTTTATTGTATAAGCATTATGCAATTCAATTGTCAATAATATATCACAATAGCATAAAATACAGAATTCTGATGTTATCATTACTCTATGACTTTACACAAAATTTTATTACTTTATTTGCTATACTTTAGCAAGAACTATATATGAATTAATAATTTGTAACCCAAAAATTTTGAATTGTGTCAAATTCGCGAAATCACCTTACAATTCTGAACAATTCAAAACTCTACAGGAAATGTATAATTTCAAACACGGAAATTTCTTGTATTTCAACAGAACATATAAATTCGACTTAAATTGCTTAGTTTATAACAGGCTAAACTATAAAGAATTATTTATATGAAATTGAAAAATAGGTCAAACTGAATTTGCCGAACTGTTCGGTTCTCCGATCTGTAAACAAGACAGAAATCAGTCGGAAACCACTTTTACAAATATTTCATATAATACAAAGCAATATTAAATGAATATTAAAGTAATAATTCACCAGAATAATGAAATTTTACTTACAGTAATTTTACTTCATCCTTCAACAAACACTAAACATTTCACTGAAAACACATGTCACTTTTTACACAAATCACACACAATGTTCTGCTCCATCCGCGCCGATACACAAAAAGTAGTTCGTCTTTCCCGCGATCTGTCTCGACATAATTTAAAATAATAAAACGATTCTTCCAACTAAAAAAATTTAAAATAGCTTTCCTGTGAAGGAAAAGTTAACACTTAAACTTCTACACACTCTGTAAACATATCATCATAACTCACATCTGCATGAGGGTTTCGACACTGCCGAACTCTTGCAAAACACTGCAAACCAAGGGGAATGACCGACGTCTCGGTCACCCGCCAGGAAAAACGGAGGATTCGTCGGCGAGGCGTCTGTTGGCCAACGGGGATCCGTTCTCCTATGGTGACGTACAGAACATGCTCTGGCTATTCTTCTTCACCCAATCGCCGTCGGGGAGCCATTTTGTAACCGGGTCTTTATTAACTTCCAACCAAGTATACTTCGTTTAGATATTTTTATTTAGGTGGTTTATATATTATAATAATATAATATATTAATAGCCTGTAAATACATAAAACATACATTTAGATATATAAAATGACAGATATTCTAAAATGCACAATTCCACGCGTCTCGCTAATTACAATTTATAACATTTATATCATGGTACATAAATAACAATTTAATACTAATGACTTACCAGAAACACGTTAATTTAGATTTATATCATTATTGTGAAATAACATATATAACTTGAGTAAAGACTGGCTAAATAAGCCATGTCCTTCCAGTAGGAAGCCCAGTAGTGTTCTGGTAAAACTAAGTTTTTGACAAGGACGAGTGGATAATTTGGCGGGTTAATTATGCACGAGTTATTAGTGTTATTTGAGTGAGTAGATTTAACTAACATGCATGCATTCAATCATTCACTTGCATTCCAGAGATATAATACATGTACACAGGTAACAGCTGATTGATTCAGAAGTACTCTGTGACATCACACATAAATATATACAGACAGAGGTCACAAGGGTCACAGACATATTACATTAATGTTTTAACATACACTCAATTTAAAGCAGGCTAACTACATATTTCGAATGGTAATTCTAACAATTCTAACCAGGGCTACAGATATATATTTAAACATGCCAAAACAATATATTAAAAAGGAAAAAGGGATTTCTTAACTTGGGTTACGTGCCTAGTTAAGATTAAAATAGATTTTCGTATTAAATGAGTCACGTGATTTCAATTTTTATTTCAGTTCGATTCGTATGCACACGGGCCAGGATTTCAGTATAGAGGGGCGCTCACAAACTCTGAACGGAATCTAATAGAATATAGGAGTTTATTGGGAGGGGGCGTTCGTCCTCAGAATGGGGATTTCGTTTCAAGTTTACCTTTCCGATTTAAATATCGATTCACGTTTTGGTTGATTTGACAGACCAAACCATTCGGATTTTATTTATTAATGATAATGAGATGCTTTATTCCATTTTAATAATTATTTTATTTTTTAAGATATTTATAGCGTTTTTTTTCCTGATAATGGCCTACTCCCTTTAATTTCAATACTGATCATAATTTTCTCCTTCCACCGTTTTGGTGGTACAAAAAGAACAAAGAAAGTTTTATCTGCATGCCTTATAATATACCATTTTTATTTCTCCATTCCTTATATTTTACTGATTCACTACAATATTCACAGAAGAATCGTCATGTTTATTTCTACACACAGAAAGCAGGGAAATTGTGCAGGATCTTTTCTGGTTTATTTTTTTTTTACAAAAACAACTAGTATCAACATTAAATGTCAGTTTTCTTTTCTTAGATGGTTTATACTCTTCTGAAAATTATTTACCATTAGATTAAGAAATAATTGTAGTAATTTAAATAATGACTTGTTCCGTAACCATATTAGAACTGATTCTTGTTGTCCACATTGTGGTCATATTGAAGATGCTGAGCATTACTTTTTCAAATGCACAACATACAGAACCCAAAGATTAACATTATTCAACTCTACAAGATCATTTCACCCTCTAAGTACACATCGCCTTCTATACGGAGATGAAAGACTATCTCATGTTAGCAATATTATTATAGTCAAAGCGGTACAATACTATATCAAAGAAACTAAACGCTTTGCATAATCTTATTTATGTTTTCCTGTCTTGTTTTTAACTGTACTATATTACTTCGATCTAGTGAATTATTTAACTATTTTGCCCATTTTATATAAATGTTAAGTTGCATAGTTTTTATTTTTGTGCTTTCTTATTTACTGATCTGATTCTCACTGGGGTGCTACCGAAATGTGGACACAGGACGCATGCGTATGGACGACATAAGGAAGAAATGATATGTGTTTGTTTTACTATGTCTTACTTTCTTTCCTTTCCTAACTTTTTCTATTCTCAAGTTATTGGTTAAGAAAAAATTGTTAAAACATGTCATTTTGATATTTAATGTAAACATTGTAAAAATGTAGGGGACGGGCCGAACCTAATGTTGAAAGAACTTGTGGCCCAACCCCATTTCATGTTGAAATAAAATATGTTTAAACTAAACTACCATTACCTGAAAAAAGGGGGACTTAATTGATAGGGAACATTGTACATACACACCGTAAATATTGATTTTACCATATAAACCCGGTTTTTTTTTTCGATAGAATTTATACAACAGCATTTAAATAGTTTTAAATGAATACGACATGAACATCGTTGAATTTTACATAACAGTTTGTTTGAAATTTATGTTTTTCATCAACAATGAAAACCAAGGTCAATGACTTTTGTTTACAATGTCAACAGATGCTTGAAGGCAAAGAAAAAATAAGGTTATTTTTAATTTTGAATAACTTATATCATGGCTATACAAAAGCCATTAAATTCATGGACAACTTACATTCAGTCTGCAAATTGAATGCTTATGTGTCTTTTATTTTGTAATTTCCCTCCTGTAAACTTCAACAGGTGTGTATGTAATATTCACCTCAACAAATTAGTCCTATGAAAACTTTCCAGATAAAAAGACATTAAATACATTCCTGGGTGCAAAACAATCTTTAGAATAACTCAAAGGTTTTTTAAAAAAAATATTGTGTATGCTAATTTACCTTTTCTATATAAATATTATATATACTTGTACATAACAATCTTCTTTACGTTGGAAAAATACTGTATTCCTGTACTCTGTCATATGACACGTAATAAAAACTCATTAAAAAAGCTTACATAACAAAATTAACTTCCGAAAGTTTTTTACTTATGTATTTAAGTATTGCAATAATAAGACTACATAAAATTCCTTTGAAATAAAATTACTGTGAGATTTGTAAAAAAATAATTCATTCAGACTGCTGTTTTTATAGCAGATTTGAACAATTTTGCTTTCTTTTTCTAAAAAAATGAAAAAAAATTGATAAAAATTATACTAAATCAACAAATTTTAGGCATTACTTACTTGCATCAATATAAAGAAAAATATTATATTCATTTTTAGTAAGCTATTAACATTCTGACGTTTTGGCTTGAATTTTTCATTTTGGCGGCCATCTTGGTGGCCATCTTGGATTTCTCGGATGGTTACCACTTATTCCAATTTATGCCGGTGGTTTCATAAACTACAAATCCTGACAAACATTTTGGTATATAACATTGCTTGTTGCAATGACCGTCCCACCTACCAATATTTTTAATGGACTATTGAGCTCAGAGTCGTATCATTCCAGATGACATCGTTGAAGTATATCAAATATAATTACACATTCATTTTCCTCATTTTCTAATAGTTTTGATTTTTAAATCGAGAGTATTGTGTATTTTAAGAGAATTTAATTGTATGGTTTAAAATAAAATATATACATTAATAAAAGAATAATTGAATTATAAAAGTGTTGCATAATTAAAGTATTTTGGTGCAAATAGAACTTGTCTACTTTGCTTCTTTAAATCATAGTTTCAATTAAGAGCATTACTACAAAGAAAGCTAACAAATGTCTACCAAATGTTGGTGTTGTAAATCATATAGACTCGCAGAAAGATGTCCCTGAAAAATCAATTACAATATTGACGAATGTTCTCCTCTGATATTAAACACCGCACTGTGGAATGTTCGTCTGTGGAAGATACTAAATTCATAAAATAATATACTTTACACAGGAATGTTCACTTGTAGCAGAAAGTGAATTTACAATAGAACATTCACCTGTAAAATAGACTCACAGGGGAATGTTCATTTTTCGTTCATTATAAAGCATAAAAACACAAAACAACATACTGTTATGTTATTTTACGGTAAACGGATATTGAGGAAATTCCTTTTTTAAAATGGAAGGGCCTGAACTGTTAATACCATCAATCAAACGGACTGATATCACCAGAGTTTTTTTGACTCAATGGTCAAACGGACCCATATACATTTGTAAAATATTTACTCCATGCAAGCTATTTATTTCGTTTGGTCGGGTTTATTGATTTAATTTTCAATACGAAACATTGTTATCAATTTCGAACGTACCCTGGTCTCAAAATAGACCACGATAAAGGTTATCTCTCCATGTATCTGATAAGTGCACACATATATTTCAATATCTGTCTTCTACATGACATGGTATTATTCATTCCTTTTTACATGTATGTGAAATGTAATACAAATAAACAACGGTTTGGTTCATGATATATAATGTGCATGTACATTAAAACTAACGTCCTACTGATACTAATATAACAGCGAGGTGCCCAATAGAAGTCTATAAACTCTAGTTAAAAATAATTAAAAACCCGGGGTAAAAATCGGCTCACAAATCGCTGCCGTATCCCTTAAAACGGCCACACCACTACTTTAAATCATATATGCCGTCTCTAATTATTAGCTCAGTCGGTTACGCGTCTGACTATCAATCCAGGGGTCGTGAGTTCGAATCCCCCGCCCAGCAAGTCTCCGTGATGATTGATATACGACATTTGTCTCATTATCATTCGTCTCTCACCGCTGATTCAAGTGGGAAAGTTATCAGTTACTTGTGGAGATGGGGTGTGCTCGAGTACTGGTCAATCCCAGGAAACAGTGGTTAGGTTAACTGATCGATGGCATAAAAATGACGCCTAATATGCAATCAATCAATCAATCAATCTAAAAATCAACATTTACAAGACGTTGTGTTAATGTTTGCTATACTTACAAGAAATAAAACGGTGCAGTTTAAACAAAACAAGAATGTCATTGTTTTGTTGAATGTGGGTTCGATCCCTACCATGTGGCGCGTCCTCCGGTAAGCCACTTTATACATATGTTCTGGTTCTATCAATGAAGACGTCCAGTGTGGTCTATTTTATACTTG
The DNA here is from genome assembly GCA_029582155.1 of Panopea generosa. Taxonomy (NCBI): domain Eukaryota; kingdom Metazoa; phylum Mollusca; class Bivalvia; order Adapedonta; family Hiatellidae; genus Panopea; species Panopea generosa. The sequence continues at coordinate 19,026,327 of CM055902.1, forward strand.
ATTTGATTCGATACATGTTTGTATATTAAAAGGTAATATTTTTGTTACAAATAAGCCAAGTTGAAACTATTGATTTTCAAAAGTGTGACTTACGGTCATGTTGGGCTTTTTTGTTTCTCTCATAGAATTCTATCCTTATTTATTCATTTTCAACACATGTTATCATATGCTTGTCAATCGATCATCTGTATTGGGCTGGGTTTTCCCCGGTTTTCCACAGCACATACTGAGGCCCTCCCATGGGGGTCCCTGTTCTTTTCCAAAGTTCCCCAAAAGTATTTCTCCAGATCTCTAAAAGTATTTCCACTGTTCCCTAGATCTCCAAAAGTTTTAAACATAGTTCACTGATAGTACCAAATAGTGTTTCCTTAGGTAAAACGTCTACTATAATCTTCTCTATTATTATTTACACATCATCATAATAATTAAAATCTATGTACTGTCTTCTTTTCCTTGTTTAAAATATCTATGGTCTATGGATTGAACTTTTAGAGAATAGGTGATTTTTAAGTTTCCTTAAAAATGTGCTTTTAAGCCCTGTGGCAGGGAGCATTTATGGTTCAATCACGCTGGTTCAAGAACTTCAAGATTTTGTGGTTATACAAATTCTGTGCGAGTTTGAATAAGATTCTTTGAAAAATGTTGGGGATGCTATAGCTTCTACAAGGAACAGGTTAACGGATTTACCACGACATGAGCCATGCTGGCCTTTGGCAAGAAGAGCCAAAGAAGATATCGATGGAAGGACAGAAGAGACAAAACAAATTGAACAGCTGAACGGTTAATTTACAAAAGGCAATGAATACACATAAATAATTATAAATACACATAAATAATTGACTTTATTGTGTACACACGATCTAATAAAAAAATGTAGAAGCCGGGTAGGATTGAACAACAGTCCTTACGATCCGAAATCGACGATATTAACCACTGCACTATTCTGTATTCTGCCATTACTTTTAGAGATCCAAGGATTAAAGGCCTAATTTTAGAGATCTAGGGATATTGTCCTTAATGAAAAAAAGTACCTAATTTGATCAATTTTATCAGAGACATATAAACAGAGATTGGCAACTGGAGGCACTTGTCTAAATTTCAGGTGGCACATTTTGGCTTTTTCTAGTTTAGAATGAATGAATGGTGTTTTACGGCACGTCGACACATAAATAGGTCAGTTTGAACTTATTTATTTTACTTCGATTTTGAAACAAGTTCTTACGACTTAGACAAATCACGCTCGAAATCTTCCTGGGTATAACCAGTACTACGCATTTGTGGAAAAAATGTCTTGCTCAAGGACACCACACATAGTCGTGGCGAAGGATTGAAATACCCACGACCCTCCGATCACGGGTTGGGTGCTTTACCACTAGATCACGTGGTGTTTTCTAAATCATGGAAACACATATCCTCCAGAATCAAACAACATAATTTTGTGATGAAGAAAAATGAAGAATTTTACGCTGAAAGTTTTTTTGTGTGATCGTTTTATCTTTTTTAGCCCATTTTTGAAATAAGAAATAAGAAAAACGACTTCAATAAATATCAATATGAAACTTTCGCCACCAATGGAAAACTTACTGCTTCATCTTTTTACCTAATATTTCTATTTTTATTGTGTTTTGTTTAAACATACATGGTATTTGTTAAATCAAGACTACCGTTTTTTGTTTAAAAATCTGTTTTTTCGTAAAATTTCAACATATTTCGATTTCAATCCGTAATAACTTAAATTCAGAAGACAAATAATAAATAACTGATAATTGTAAATTGGTCATCCTTTTTTATCAGCTTTACTTTGGCACCAAAATTGTTAAATTCAGACCAAGATTCGAAGAGTTATTATAGAAATACTAAAAGTGCCGTGGACATTATATTGCTATTAGCCTGCCAGTCTCTGTAATTAAGTCACTGATTTTATGTTTGATTTTTATACTTGATCATAATTTACTTTTAAAATGAGATGTCGACTGCTTGAAACAGCTTTTGACGGCTTTGGAGGTTTCTTACATGTTAGTTTGGGACCCTGCACAACTTCATCCCATAATCGTATGTACCCGAAATAAATTTTGGATGGTAATTCCGAACAAAGATATATTTACAATATAGACGCTTAATGGCAGAATAGTGTAGTGGTTAATATCGTCGATTTCGGATCGAAAGGACTGGTGTTCAATCCTACCCGGCATCAGTTTTTTTTTATTACATCGTGTTTACACAATTAAGCCAATTATTTATGTGTATTCATTGCCTTTTGTAAATTAAACGTTCAGCTGTTCAATTTGTTTTGTCTCTTCTGTCCTTCCATCGATATCTTCTTTGGCTCTACTTGCCAAAGGCCAGCAGGGCTTATGTCGTAGTAAATTGTTAGTTGTCCATCCGTTAACCTTTTTCTTGTAGAAGCTATATCCCCCACATTTTTCAAAAAATCTTATCCAAATTCGCACAGTATCTGTATAACCACAAACTCTTGTGCTCCCTGCCACAGGGCTTACAAGCTCATTTTTAAGGAAACTTAAAAAAAAAAACCCAATTCACTGAAAGTTCAAGTCATAAACCATAAATATTTTAAACAAGGAAAAGAAGAAGTACATGGATTTTGCTTATTTTGATGATGTGAAAGATTATAGTAGACGTTTTACTTAAGGAAATACTATTTGGTACGTTTAGGGAACTGTTTAAAACATTTGGAGATCTAGGGAACAATGGAAATACATTAAGAGATCTGGGGAACATGGACAAAATACTTTTGGGGAAATTTGGCAAATACTTTTGGAGAGCTGGGGAACAATAGGCATTACTTCAAGTGATCCAGAGAACAGGGACGACCCCGCCCCCATCCCCCTTGGAGGGCCTCATTGAACATTGACCTCACCAACATTCGCACATGCATATTAAATCAAATTCAATTAAGAATAAACCAAATGTAACATTATTAACTTACACCCTACATACTGATACATATACATGAGTCCGTCCCTGCAATATAGGTTTCAGTCTAATGCGCCATTTAATTAACATATATGTTGTATGCCTATATCGAAAATCCGTTCCTGCGCTATAGTATAGCTTTACATGTTACGGTACGTTGCACAAGTACGTGTCCTAGTTTCGTATGTATAGTTAGGTGTGATTGACTGAATCGATGGTGTGCGACCGTTCTTTATATTAACCTAGTTCAGAAAACATACGTGGAGGCACATTAATGTAAACGGACATGATTATACTATACATGGTGCACGTGATGTAAGTAATAAGACAAGCAACGTGACCGATCTACATGTCAACAACATACCAGTTTACATTCCGGCACAAAGAAAACGGACGGGTATGTGACTATTTATTATATTTAACTTTTATCGGGAATTTAAATGGGTGTGTATGGGACACATCGAATGTTCATTTTTATATAGTATTTGGCCATATACATTTGTTATAAGCCATACATGCCTTATATTCTATAGTATTTCATCCGTATCTCATACAAATGTATATAATTATTAAACTTCTCATTCATATATAATTATAGTATATATAATATCATCGTTGAAAGTCCATGGGTAATCCATTCCATAATGATATTATATACATGTATGTAAGTCATATTTCTCGGCCATTTCATCACATGCAACCCTATTTCGCTTACTTGTTCTATGTGTCTAACTAAATAAATCTGCCGATTCAGAATTTCACAACATAGCAAAGATAAGACGATTTTGAGCTAAGATAAGACAATTTTGAGTAAAATGCTCACATGACACTCGTCAGTTATCAATCACATGAATTAATTCTGTTTTGGTCACAAAGTAGATACTTGGGGTTAAAATCATTCATTTTTTTTAAAATCCTAATGCTTTATGACATGATCCGGTGTACGTTGTACCCATCGGCAGCGGGTGGACTTTGCACCACCGTGGAGTAATATTCTGTGTACGGTGTACAGTATTTGCCCAGTGGTGCTGTATGGTACATAGGCAGTACATAGTTTCCTGTTTCCCATAGTACTTCTGTTTCCCATAGTTTCGCATTTTCCTATATTTTTCCTAATAGTATGTGAAATTCAAAGTCCATTTACTGGCCCCCAATGAACTGTTTTTATATTTCTAAACTTAAGATCAATAGTCATAAAGATCGTTTATAAACACTTTTCACTTATCATTTCTTGAGAAGAATACTTTTAAAACTGTATACCTTTATAGGCACCCGCTGACCTCATGTGGTTATTAAATACCATTTAAAGGACCGTGACTCAACTGTTATGATTAAACAATGCTCATAAAGGTAATTGAAATAACACCTAAAATATGAGAATAACAGAAGTTTCTAAAATTGACATCCCTTTCAAATGGCGTTCAATGAGGGTACTAACAGTGATAATGATTAAAAAACACTTTTTTATAGAAGTTTTTCATATTACACGATATTTTCTGGGATTGGTATATCCAAGGCATGTATGATACAGACATGCATTGCGTTGAATGGTGAACTAACGGTTGTAGAAACTATGTATTTGCAGGGATCGGTAGCGGCTATATTCAGGTTTGATATAGAAAGAAATATGGCATGTAAGTTCAGTCTTCCTTACAATGAACACTGCGTTAAATTGGAAACGAACAGTGGTAAAAACTATAAAATTGCTGAGATCGGTAGTGACTAGTCTACATCTAAGGTTTGATATTAAAACTTACATGACATTACGGATGGACGGACGTTTCTATGAATGGGTATTTAAGTGGCTTCTTTGCGCCAAGCTCATAACTAGTGTGGCTAAAAAAGAAAAAAAAGCCGCATAAAAGCTGTTTTTATGAGTCTGGAAACAGCCACATAATTATTTTTTCAACCGTCCATAAAAATTACTAACCCTAGACACTTAACTACCCATTCGTGTGCACGGACGGACGGAACGACGGACGACAGACAGAAAAACATAGACATACTATATATACGTTATTATTGACTAGTCATATATTTATCAGGAGCATAGAAACTGCTTGTATGAACCAACATGAAGACGGTACTGGTTATTGGTGCGGGTACCAGCGGTCTAGCAGCCATCAAGTGTTGTCTGGATGAAGGGCTACAACCAACATGCTTCGAAAAGGGAAGTAATATCGGTGGTCTTTGGTATTTCACTGAAAAGGTAACTAACACATATAATCAAACGTAAGCAACGCTTCACTGCTATCATGTGACAGGTCTCGTCTTGTGATGTTTGCCTCCCTAAACATTAGATGATTGCATATATATGTACAGTTGCATTGACAACAAGACATCGACCACAGCATCTCACAAACACCGACGTATCAGCCCAGTCTACCCTCTTAGTGCCAACCCACGGGTGAGGGTGGTGCAATGGATACAGTGTTAGTCGCTAATGTCAAAGGATGCGGGTTCGATCCAGTGCTCGATCTAGTGCCGTCTGAGTACTCGGATCTATTCCGGAAACGGACTCGAGAACGATTCACAAAAGCTTTGAACTCCTTTCGAAAACAAGCTAAAATAATCGAGCTCGGATAAATTAGCATAACACCAATCCCGGCTATTTCCGATGGGAACGTTTGGCGGAAGGACTTTAAACTTTTCTTCTTCAGACGAGCGAAGAAAGCCAGTATGGTGGCTTTGATACACGTCTGTCATAGTTATTTGTTATTTATCATAATTTAAACTCTCCAAAGAACCTTCTATTGCTTCAATTTCTCTAATTTTAACAAGGTCTCTAAACCCATCTCGCTATTTTGAACCTTCGTCGTTCTTACTTTAAGATGGAACGTACTGTATTTGGGATGACAGCACATTGTACAGGTTAAAAGTTTTACGGTATTTTCTACGTTCTTGTTCCTGTTGTATATTTTTATTTATAGAATTAAGTTTATGCAAGACACAAACATTGATTGACATATAGAAACACAAGTGCTTGCGCGTTAGCGCTGTTTGATTCAAAATAAATATTTCGCGCGCTCCTCGTAAATTTTCATTGGATTAAATGGATTTGGGGTGGGGTGCGTGTTTATCACTGAAGAAGAGTGTGAATTTGAGGGATTGCGATCACTGTATAAGTTAAAAGTAATATGGTATTTTCTACGCTAGTAAAAAATTCCATGTAGCTTGTTACCAGCTTAGATGTTGTTCTACGTTCTCGTTCCTGGGTACCAGTCATCGTTTTGTTGCATAATTTTTATCTATGAAAGACACAAACATTGATTGACGAGCGCGTGCACGTTAGCACTGTTTGTTTCAAAATAAATATTTTGCGCGCTCCTCGTAAGTTTTCATTGGATTAAATGGATTTAAGGGGCGTATTCATCATTGAAGTTCAGTATGAATTGGGGATTTACAAAAAAATAATATACACCGTTACACATTTTGCAAAATAAATATGAGTTTTGCATGGCCAGTTAAAAGCACCGAAGCTTCATCTTTTTACAAAGACTGCGTTCGTCATTGTTCTGTGATTTTTCATGAAATATCGATTTTAAGAAAGTAATCTGCAAAAATGTTACCAGAAACGGGCACTTTGCCTTTGACTTTTAGCATAAGGTCACGTGGATTCGCCGCCGTTGTAAAAAAGATTGTAGCATTGTCTCTGCAGCTTCATAAGTCGGTTCAACATAGAACGTTCTATTTTTCATAGAATGCCGGGAAAATAGAAGTTTCTATGCGAAATGGAACGTTATATTTTGGAGAAAAAAAACTGAGCGATAATGTCTATGTTTAACTGAAGTATAGCTCATTCTACAGACTACTCAATCGTGAAACATCGGGTATTTCCGTATCCTCCGTATTGCGTGGTGATCAGGTTGCAGACTACTCTGTCCCATCAAGTTGTACCCGAAAGATCCATAAAAAACCCATATATATATATATATATAACATCGTTGCACACAACCAACTGCTCGTTTCATGTTTATAAGAAATGAGTTATGTATTACCCATTGTACTGAGGCAATTTAATAACAAATATATACATATATTATCCGATATGTCTGTTTTGTTGTATTTTTATAATAACGACTATATGTTTGTATGCTATGTTGATAAGGTTAAATACCCTAATTATTATAAGCAGTAGAAGTAGCAAGACCAGCAGCTGTAGTAGTAGTAGTAGAAGTAGTAACCATAGTAGTAGTAGTAGTAGTAGAAGTAGTTCTAGTAGAAGTATTATTAGTAGAAGTAGCAACAGCAGCTGCAGTAGTTACAGTAGTAGAAGTATTATAAGTAGAAGTAGCATCATCATCACCAGCAGTAGTAGTAGTTGTAGTAGTAGCCATGGTAGTAGTAGCAGAAGTATTAGTAGTATTAGCTGGTGTAGTAGTTGTAGTAGTAGTATCAGTAGATGTAGCAGCAGCAGTAGCAGCAACACTAGCAGCAGTAATAGTAGCAGGTGTAGTTGAAGTAGAAATAGTAGTAGTAATAGTAGTAGTAATTGTAGAAGTAGTATTCGTTGTAGTAGTAGAAGTAGTAGTAGTAAACATAGTAGTAGTAGTAGTAGCGGTATTATTAGTAGAAGTAGCATCAGTAGCAGTGGTAGTAGTAATATTAGCAGGTGTAGTAGTAGCTGTAGTAGTAGTAGTAGATGTAGCAGCAGCAGTAGTAGCAACACTAGCAGTGGTATTAGGAGTAGTAGTAGTAGCAGGTGTAGTAGTTGTAGTAGAAATAGTAAGAGTAGTAGTCGAAGTAGTATCAGTAGATGTAGCAGCAGCAGCAATAGCAGCAGCACTAGCAGTAGTATTAGCAGGTGTAGTAGTAGTTGTAGTATAAATAGTAATGTAGTAGTAGTATCAGCAGCAGTAATAGTAGTAGTAGTATCAGAAGAGGAAGTATCAGCAGCAACAGCAGTAGCAGTAGTTGTAATAGTAGTAGTAGAACTGGCTGACCATCTATGATTATTTAGAGAGTATATCCTTATTGTATTGTTACCTGGTCATACTTCTCATATCCAACTAAAGGTCGAGAAGGGTCGGGCGAGCGTGATGAGATCCACAGTGACTAATGTCAGCAAGGAGATGATGTGTTTTAGCGACTTCCCGCCATGCAGAGAGACTTCCATCTACATGCACAACAAGGACGTCCTTGAATACTTCCAGTTGTATGCGGACAAGTTCAACCTCATGAAATACATCCGACTGAATACCGAGGTGGGTTGTAGAATTTATCGCAATAATAATCCACAAGTAACTGGCAAATTTTCTCTATTTTAATGCCGTTAATGCCATTTTAAAACACAACTGGTTATATATGGCATATCCAGTTTTTAATGGCGGAAGATCAACCTCAATGAATCTGAGTAGAATCATCGTCCTACCACAAATAACTAGCAAACTTTCCCCATATAAATTTTTTGACCGAGCTGGAATCGGACACACAAGACCTCAATGGTGAGAGGTAAGTGGTCATTTAACGACAGTGTCTTTGACCACTTGGCCAAGGAAGACACTGTAAACTTTCATACAAAAAGTATTTACCGCTGTGGATTCGAAGTCGCGATCCCTGGATTGATGGTCCGACGCATTACCGACTGATCTAATCGGACCCAGCCCACAATGTTCAAAAACTTAATGACTTTATTTGGCAACTATTTGAAGGTGGTATCTGTATGTGAAAATGATGAGACTGGATGTTGGAGCGTAACAATCAAAGATGGCAAAATTGGACAGATCGAAGAGCTCGTGTTCGATACAGTGCTCGTGTGTACCGGTTTATACACCATGCCCAGCTCGCCACAGTTTCAAGGTTATACTTTAAATATACATAATTTATTAATGAGATAATTAATTGGAATAAATCCAATCTACCAAAGACCAATATATATGCACTTAATACAATATCAACGTGTCCAAAGAAGTCACCAGTGTTATTTTCTTCTGTGCACCTGCATAGTCGTGATTTTTAAAGGCTACAGTTGTATGTATCCCATAATATATTTGACTATTGTTGTTTTTAAATTGCAAAGGTAATGAAACCATTGTTAAAGTTGCAAATCGGAGATATAAAATGATTTAAACATATTTTAGTGTCGTAATTGCGAACAATAGGGTCGGGTAAGAAATTCTTAACAACATTAGTTACAGCTCTTCCCATAAATAACTGTTGTTGTATGGTGTGTTGTATGGTGTTTAGCGTCGCTTTCAACAGTTTTTCAGTCATATCGCGATGGTGTCTACTTGAGACAGTATTCAAAGCGCTTTCACACTGGATTATCATGCCGCAGTCACATGGTATGTTAACCCACCCAGTCACATTATACTGACACCGGGCCAACCAGACCTAGAACTGTCCTCTAAATGCTGAGCGTAAAGCGAGGAAGCTTCTAGTACCATTTTTTAAGTCTTTTGGTATGACTCGGCCAGGGATTGAACCCACAACCTTCCACATGCGAGGCAGACGCTCTACCACTAGACCACGCCACGGTCCATAAATAACTGATACATAGATAAAACATGGCATAAATGGTACATTATAAAAGTTTCATTGTAATCAGTAATTTTCATGCATGGCACAGGAATAGAACAGAAACAAACAAAACTATTTTTGATAACAGCGGTTGGTTAAAAGGAAAATACAAAAGAAGAGATAGAGAAAAAGGTAAGGTTATAAAGATGATTCTACACATAGTCAAGACATGTTCTCCAAGTGCTATAATTATCCCAGTCATATCATACAGAAATATGAAATCCTGTTGGTGTCATTGATACATTTTTGAAAAATATTATGCTCATGCAAATATTTAATGGTCATGTTTGGAGCTTTTTAAACACGGATGTTGATGTCCTTCATTAATTATTTTGAGATGTAGTTTCTGTTAAAATATTAAGTTTATTGGCATGTCAAATTGATCAATGGACATCATGCACGAACATTAAATTTTACAACAATAAATAGCTTGTTTGCTGTGTTTGGAAATAGCAATATTTAACTTTTTAATTAAAATGAAAAAGAAGCAATTAATATACATATACTTATATTTTCTTCTGTTCTTCTTCTCTTTTTTTCTTTATATCCCTTGCTCTCAGAGTCAATATTATTTGTTTTTTCGTTTCTTGCCCAATTATTTTTGTGTCTTTCCCTTTTTTAAAAAATGAAAAAAAAAAATTATTTCATCATATAAATGTCATGATGTATTGCATGTATTTAATAGTAATGCTACATGCATAATGTCTGTGCTGTATAATAGATACATGTGTACATGGATATGAAAATATGAAATAAAACCATTTACTTCAATGTTGAAAGACACATCAATTTTAAAACAATATTTTTGTAATGGAATAAGGATGAACATCAAGTTCTTCAAACATTATATTCGGCCCTATCCCTACAGTTTAGGATCAGTATCTGTAAAATATACTTGGATGTATAGTCTCACCATTCCGTTTACTTTAATACAGGATTAGACAAGTTTGAAGGACAATTGTTTATACTTGGATGTATAGTCTCACCGTTCCGTTTACTTTAATACAGGATTAGACGAGTTTCAGTGACAAGTGTTTATACTTGGATGTATAGTCTCACCATTCCGTTTACTCTAATACAGGATTAGACGAGTTCCAAGGACAAGTGTTTATACTTGGATGTATAGTCTCACCGTTCCATTTAATACAGGATTAGACGAGTTTCAGTGACAATTGTTTATACTTGGATGTATAGTCTCACCGTTCCGTTTACTTTAATACAGGATTAGACGAGTTTCAGTGACAAGTGTTTATACTTGGATGTATAGTCTCACCATTCCGTTTACTCTAATACAGGATTAGACGAGTTCCAAGGACAAGTGTTTATACTTGGATGTATAGTCTCACCGTTCCATTTAATACAGGATTAGACGAGTTTCAGTGACAAGTGTTTATACTTGGATGTATAGTCTCACCGTTCCATTTACTTTAATACAGGATTAGATGAGTTTCAGTGACAAGTGTTTATACTTGGATGTATAGTCTCACCATTCCATTTACTCTAATACAGGATTAGACGAGTTTCAGTGACAAGTGTTTATACTTGGATGTATAGTCTCACCGTTCCATGTACTTTAATACAGGATTAGATGAGTTTCAGTGACAAGTGTTTATACTTGGATGTATAGTCTCACCGTTCCGTTTACTCTAATACAGGATAAGACGAGTTTCAGTGACAAGTGTTTATACTTGGATGTATAGTCTCACCATTCTGTTTACTTTAATACAGGATTAGACGAGTTCCAAGGACAAGTGCGACATACCCATGATTACAAAGAAAACACTGGTTGTGCAGGGACACGTGCATTAGTGATTGGTATAGGCAACTCGGCTGTGGACGTTGCTGTGGATTTAAGCTCTGTGGCAGATCAGGTAAATTGTCCGGGTATCAAATCCACATCGAATTTAAATATTGAACACAGCTAATTTTTCTTCAATCCCAACGGCTGTTGACCAAACAAAGTGCATATTCCACTAATAAATGAGTGCTATTTGTGACTTTACTGGCGTTGAGATATAAGGTATTTTCCACAAATATTTTGGTCAGTCGAGACGAAATGCTGTTTTATCATTGACACATATTTCAGTTAAATTAAACGAAGTGTTTAGTGAAAAGTACTGAATACTTCTTGATGGCTATCAATGCAATAGAAAGTACTTATTTTTGTAGGGTATCTGTACTGCGTTTGGTCAAAACCAGTTGAATATTATGTAAAATCTTTAAATTCTTGTCTAAGGAGAAATATTCAAAATAATCCAATGAAACAAAACTGAAAACATTTATTTTAGACTGTCGTTTTACATAGAGAATGCACCATCTAGCGGTAATGTTCGAGTTAAGCAACCATAGCAGGCATGGTGAAAGTTTTTCTTTTCTTAAGTTATTTATTACTTTCGCACGGCGTAGCCCGTTTCCCCATACTTTTTGTTGCGCAATCATGATAACACAGTTCCAGTAGAGATGTTTCCATGCTGACTTTAATATATGTAAGCTAGGGTGATGCCCCTGTTTTTTTATCCAATACTTCATCGTTACTTTGAGAAAATCTCACGGATGATGAAACTTAGTATAGCATTGTGACAGATATATATGTAAGTATACTCATTTAATGTCAATACCACATTGGCAAGACTTGAATCGTATCACTACGTTACCTTGAACTAACATCTGGGAAATAATAAGGTATTTTCATGAAACCGCGCACTGGTAGTCACATGTGCACCATTAATAAAACAATATTTAGCGGTATCCATTTTCTCAATACAATTGAATAACTGTTTTGTAAACACAAGATTAAAATCATAATTTAAATCCATTCTATTTAAAGGTTAATCATGAGAGTCAATTATATATTATTTTATAGAGGTTACTTTCATTTCATTGTGCCAATGTGTACTTTAAGTGTCATTCCACACTAATGGCTACTGTATCATAACGTCTTGTGACATTAAACGTGGTTGCGACATTTAGCATTGGTGCGACATTTAACATTGCCACATGCATCACATTGGCAAGTGTTCTTTTAACTTTCTGTTAACCACAGTTAATGAGTTCACGATCTTGATATTAACACTTATATCCGAAAGTGCATGTATAGTTCCATATAATACAAAACAATGTTCCATCACAGTTGTTTTAGTTACTTTCGGTATGAGTAGATGACGGGCATTGCAAGTAGATATTGTATTGCTTTTTGCAAAACATGATTTCCAGTGTAGTATTTGACACATGGAGCATAAGATAGATCGACTGAATCTGTATACATTGTACCATGAAGCGACGTATTAGTGTTGATTTTGAAGCCTATGGGATTTTAAAAGAATTCTCAGCCATTTTAACATATAACATGTTTATATATGAGTACATGTATCACATGCAATCTTTGGAAAACTACATAAAACTAGCTTCTGTAATGTAGTGTTAAAAAAGTGTTTAAAGTCTCTGGACCAACACGAGATCGAACATGCACCCTCTGTTGTGAAGAGACACTGAAAGAACCTTTGTGGGTATCATAAAATGTGAATTCATGATATATTCTCAAAGACAATGTACAACATTTAAATGTATTTTTTTAAATGTTATTTTTGTATAAATGAAGGTGTTTCTGAGCACACGAAGCGGAGCTTGGATCATGGGACGTGTTTCAGATAATGGCGATCCTTTGGACATGATGCTGTCACGCTTTTTGGGGGCTTATCTATTACCGACATTCCCTAAGGTTTTCGCAAAGTTTCTGGAAAATAAGCTGAACAAAAAGGTTGATCATCAAAGATATGGTCTTTGTCCAAAACATTCCGTTTCAAAGGGGCTCGGACTTGTAAACGATGACCTTCCTGTGCGGTTGTTAACGGGCGCTGTGAAAATCAGACCAGATATTGAGTGTTTCACAAAGAATGGCGTGAAGTTCATAGATGGTACAGTTGAAAACATCGACACAGTTGTGTTAGGTACAGGTTATACGGTCGAGTACCCATTTTTTCACAAAAACGTGGTACCCGAAGATTTATCTTTACTGTACAAGGCAGTGTTTCCCCCAGACCGTAGGCGACATACGCTTGCAATGATTGGCAGTGTTCGTGCAAGGGGTCCCGTACCTGCAATAGTCGAGATGCAATGCAGACTTGCCACCCGGGTTTTTAAGGTTAGTTATAAAATTTGGCATACTGGAATACAGTAATAATGAATAAAGTTATTAATAATATTTGATTCCAACATTGTTGTGTTTCCCTTTAAAACAAACAAACCCTTCAGGTTCTTTAATTGTTATAAAACACAAGAACAGATATCTCACATTATTTGATTACACACCTCAGCAGTGGTCTAGTGGTAGAGCATCCACCTCCCATGGGTTGGATCCCTGGCCATGTCATACCTAAGTCTTGAAAAATAGAGCTAGAAGCTTCCTGGTTTGGCGCTCGGTATTTTGAGGATAGTTCCAGTCCTGGTCGGAAAGGTGTCAGTATAACGTGACTGGGTGGGGTATTATACCATGTAGAATACTTAGAATACTGTATCAAGTAGAAACCTTCGCGATTAACTGAAAATTTGTTGAAAGTGAAACTAAACACCATACAACAACAATAATAATTTGATTATAAAACATTTAAATAGCATAGATATTTAATTTTTAAGGATCTTTTTAAACTACCTAGTAAACAAGAGATGTGGGCAAGCATTAACCAACGAATTGCCAACGACCATGTTAGACGTATATCGCCGTCATGCCGTATAGTCGTAGAAAATTACCCCGAGTATACGGACGAGTTGGCCACTATGGTCGGCTGTAAACCAAGTTTGAGTAAGTACAATTTATGTTAGTTATAGGATATTGGAAGCATAAATTCATAACAAGCAGGTTAAAGCTCCACGTTGGCAGTGGAACAACTGGCTGTCCCAAGGTGTTAACACTTGTTGCCAATTTTTGTTTTATGCTATTTGATGAATCATAAAGTTTATAATTTCATGGTTGAAATTATAAATGGTAATTTTCATCTTTTTAACTATCACAGAACTATTCTATTATTACAGAAATAAGCACGCTCACTTGTTGCTTTGCCCCTCGTGACCATACATCTTCAGTGGTCACTTGTCGCTTCGTCCCCTCGTGACCATACATCTTCAGTGGTCACTCGTCGCTTCGGCCCTCATGACCACCATACATCTTCAGTGGTCACTCGTTGCTTTGCCCCTCGTGACCATACATCTTCAGTCGTCACTTGTCAATTCTTCCCCTCGTGACTATACATCTTCAGTGGTCACTTGTATCTTCACCTCTCATGACCATACATCTTCAGCGGTCATTCATTGCTTCGCCCCTCATGACCATAAATCTTCAGTAGTTACTCATTGCTTGGCCCCTCGTGACCATACATCTTCAGTGGTCACTTGTCACTTCGTCCCCTTGTGACCATACATCTTCAGTGATCACTTGTTGCTTTGCCCCTCGTGACCATACATATTCAGTAGTCACTCATTTCTTCGCCTCTCGTGACCATACATCTTCAGCAGTCGCTCGTCACACCATCACCTTGTGACTATACATCTTCAGCGGTCACTCGTCGCTTTGCCGCTCTTGACCATACATCTTCAGTCATCACTTGTTGTTCATACGACCATACATCTGCAGTGGTCACTCCTTGCTTCGCCGCTCGTGACTATACATCTTCAGTGGTCACTCGTCGCTTCGTCCCTTCGTGACCATACATCTTCAGTAGTCACTCATTGCTTCGCCTCTCGTGACCATACATCTTCAGGGGTCACTTGTCGTTTCGCCCCCTGTGACTATACATCTTCAGTGGTCACTCGTTGCTTTGCCGCTCGTGACCATACATCTTCAGTCGTCACTTGTTGTTCATACTTCATGACCATACATATGCAGTGGTCACTCATTGCTTCGCCCCTCGTGACCATACATCTTCAGTGGTAACTCGTCGCTTCGCCCCTTGTGACCATACATCTTCAGTGGTCACTTGTCGCTTTGTCCCTCTTGACCATACATCTTCATTGGTCACTTGTCGCTTCTCCCCTCGTGACCATACATCTTCAGTGGTCACTTGTCGCTTCGCCCCTCGTGACCATACATCTTCAGCAGTCACTCATCACGTCATCCCCTCGTGACCATACATCTTCAGCAGTCGCTCGTCATGTCATCCCCTCGTGACTAACATCTTCAGTGGTCACTTGTCGTTTCGCCGCTCGTGACCAAACATCTTCAGTGGTCACGCGTTGTTCATACCTCACGACCATACATATCCAGTGGTCACTCATGGCTTCGACCCGCATGACCATACATTTCCAGTGGTCACTTGTCGCTTCACCCATCGTGACCATACATCTCCAGTGGTCACTCATGGCTTCGACCCTCATGACCATACATCTCCAGTGGTCACTTGTCACTTCTCTGTGTAAACTCATTATAAGGGAAATTCGTGAGAATAACTGTCAGTCTAAGACTAGTAGTAATTTTAAATAAAAATGTAGTATATCAATATAAACTGGTAGTATATCTCTAAACAATTATTTAACAAAAACAAATATGTCTTCTTTGACCAAATTATTATTATTTTACAGTTGTTTAGGGATTTTCTTTTCTTTATTATATGATTATAGGATATGATAAACACCATGATGTACCGCAAGCTTGATAGAAGTTCTTCCTTCAAGAAGAGCAATTTTGCCATTCAACCTTTTTTAAGTAAATACCAGATAATCTTCTTTTTTTCTTCAGGTAAGCTACTGCTTACTGATTGGCGTTTAGCTCAAACGTGTATGTTTGGCCCATGCACCCCGTACCAGTTCCGCCTTATGGGTCCTGGATCATGGGCTGGGGCCAGAGATGCCATAATGTCACAGTTGGATAGGACCTACTACCCTTTACGATCAGGTCGAGAGATTCAACCAAGATCCCAAGTGGCAAACAGCGGCAGGAGAAAATTTATCTTTATTTCAGTACTATTATTGGCATTTTTTATGTACTTCATTGTGTGATGAGAACTTTCAAATTGAAAATTCATTGTGCAATATCTAGAATATGAAAAGAACAGTGTTGTGAGAAATATTTAGCGGACATGGATCCCCCACCACTCCCCGTGGTAACTAATTGTCCAAACAGATGTGTAAATTGGCTTCAGAGGATGGGACACTAGACCAGTCCCAGTTACATGGTGCTGATATGAATGCCCCCCTCCCATCTCACACACACAACCTTGCAATTGTAATACATGCTTACAGTAATAATGTAGGTCATGTGATTGACAACAGACAGGTGTACTGAATCCAGTATTATATCCCCTACAACTTGTTTGTGTGATAGAGGGGAGGAGTAAACCATTCTCTCTCTCTCTCTCTCTCTCTCTCTCTCTCTCTCTCTCTATATATATATATAAGTATATATAATATAATATATGTATGTATAAGACCTTCTTTCTCATATGTTTTGACTCTAAAGTGTGACCTTGACCTAAGAACTATGGAGCTGTTTTGTGTGTGACATCATCAAGTAATGGTGATCATGGGCGATTGGCACTTTGTATTGCCATGGTGATGAAAGACACAGTAAAATACTGGACACAAATACAACTTTCTATCTACATAATTATATAAGGACTTGATCAAATGTGTGACATTAACCTATGCGCCATGGACCTCAAAATCCCTCATTGAATGACACAGTAACCAGCCAGACACAAATACCAGGTCATGGGCAACAAATATAGTAAGTTGGTGGTGACAATTTATAGACTGGCAATATAAAATTATTTAATCTAATTCAGAGCACTAATATAAACATGTAAAATATCGGCCAAACAGCTATTCATAGGTTATGTTTATATATGGTGTACCATACAGACTCTAAATTAATTTCTGTATCTCGTGTATTTGGTCACATGACCACAATCTTTCAACAAAGCTTTATATAAATATCAGTTAAGTTTCTATATTTGTTTAACGCGATGTTGTTTTAATTGAATGATATCTTCGGGTGAACTACCAGATCATAAAACCGGCTAAGGCAACAAAGAAAACGAGCTGTCGGAAGGACAGCACGCTTAATTATTTCGCTGCTGTTCTAAAACAACAGCTTTTTCAGGAAACAAGTACCAAATGGACGACAATGAAAAATTTAAAACTACAGCTTTTTAAGGAAACAAGTACCAAATGGATGACAATGAAAAATTCAGGGGTATAATTAATAAATCAAGCTATAATTATTGCTGGTCTGTTAAAAAAAAATTAATAAAATAATTCAACAACAAAATTTATTTCATTATTTTATTATCAACTGTTTTTCTGATAAGAACAAAATGAATGGACGAGTGCCTTAATTTTATTATATATTTAGTATTTAGATGTAACGGTATCCTCATAAAGTTTTTGATTGGTTGATGTAAACAATCCCACTACCACGGATATTTCCATTGTATTTCAAAAGATTATTGTAATGATATTTATTTCTATATTCATTTGAATTATAAGATATTTTCTTTTTATACAAAAATCTTGTACAAAATAAGCACAATGATTTCCGTATTAAACAAATATTTTTTTTAAATTTTATTTGAACATATCTGTTGCAGAGATGTGTTTGTTTCAGCCAATTAGATCTTATTTCCAAACTCAAACATTTGTCCTTTAGAAAAGCAAGTGTCGCAGATGATCAAGAAGAGGCTTGAACCAAAGACCTCAGATATGATGAGAGGTAATGATCTTGAGATTAGGCTGTTCACCACTGACCATGGTGGACCCTTGGATAGGCCATAATAAAGTAATTGCTAGATTATTATCCCCACCCACCCACTAATTTTCATGCCACCCTGACCCTTTTTATTTTCATAAAAAAAAAATTCATTAGAAAAACATAAAAAAAATAAAAAATAAAAATAAAATCCTCTCGCC
Organism: Panopea generosa; assembly: GCA_029582155.1. Taxonomy (NCBI): domain Eukaryota; kingdom Metazoa; phylum Mollusca; class Bivalvia; order Adapedonta; family Hiatellidae; genus Panopea; species Panopea generosa. The sequence continues at coordinate 19,044,675 of CM055902.1, forward strand.
CTCCCCGTTTTTAAGAATAATTTTGATGATAATCAAGCAATTAATTTAAAATGGCCTTAGTTGGACATTAATATATACACAGAAAACAACATCGCTGTCATTATAAACAACAAATTTATTCAAAACGTTATATATAATTGGTATAGAACAATATCAAACAATGAAACTACACTTAAATAAATAGACATATTGTAGAATAAACAAGTAGACCAAATTGACCCTTTTGATGCTGACCTAATGCAAAGTATAGACCATGTACTCAATAGAAGTAGAATAATGATTTAAACAATATTAAATTATCAATTCATATGCAAATTAGTAGGATATTTCAGGTCCCTACTGGACACACAAACCACCCATCTTAACCCATGCATGACTGAAAACCAACGATCAGTCTAAGATATCAAATATTTTAACAGACCTGTGCTATCCTGTCTAAATGTATAATAAATAAAAGAAGTTGTAAATAATTCGCACATGAAAATGACCAGATAGATAAGAAACCTGATTGAGACCAGATGTAAAGTTTGTGTATTATTGCCCAATGAAAATAATGATAAAAAGTAACGAACAGTCATAAAAATAAGAAGAAGAAACAAAGTGTTAACTACAGTCAAACCTGTGTAAGCAGTCACCTTTATTAAGCCACCTGTCTTTAGCAACCATATTTTCTATTTCCCATTTCTATGCATTGAAAGTAAATTGGCCTGTATTAAGCAACATCCTGTCTTAAAAGATCACTTCTGCCCCTTCACTTGACTGGCTGGTTAAGACAGGTTTGACTATGGACACAATCAGAGAGGCACATCACAGGTTATTGACAGCTAAAACAGTCAGACGTATTATTTAAGCACCGTCAATTACAGTAGTACAACAGTACCATAGTTACCCAATTTTTTTTACCCTTGTCATGTAAACATTTCATTAATTTTTTATGAAAACCAATAAATATAACAATATGACAAATAATGGAGAACAGGTTCAAATTTTGAACATAAGATGGAGGTGATCAACAAAGATGTGAGAAATAAAGAACAAAAACAGTATTAATATCCAACTGTGTTATGCTTGGATGGATAATATCAACATTATTCCTGCAATACTAGTTTGCTAAAAAATGTATGGGGTTCAACCATTACCATTTTAAATGCATCACAGGAATGAATGTGAGAAGAGCGACCATTCTTGTGTAACTAATTGGCAAACTTCTGTAATATATTTAACCAAGCTGGTCTCAGACCCTTGACCTCAATCATAAATGGGGAAAGTAATTAAGTAAACTGATCATCAGTTAGCCCTCGATGGCATAAAAATTATACTTAATATTTGAACAAATTAAGTAATAGAAAAATTATGTTACACAAATAATTTGTATGTTTTATGTATACATAATGAGAATTATTCTATGAGAAACAAAAAAGCAAACATTGGTTGGTAATCCTACAGTTGTTGTTTATATCATTACATATTAATCTTTCATTTAAAGATAAATAACATAATAGTTTTAGAACAGGTGATATATATATATATATTACATGTATCATCTTCAGTGAATACATGCAACTCAGAGCACAATATTGCACGAGACATAAAGCCTCGAATGTGATCAGATGATCTATCTGACATATCCACGAGAGATGATATAGGTAACTAGTTTATACCAATTTATTTTAGCTCAACTGTGATGAAAGCTCAGAGCTTATATGAAATGCTCGGAATTCACTTCCTGGGTAGTACCAGTTCTGAGTGTTGTTTTATGAGAGGCATCAGGTTGAGCTGGGAATCAAACCTGTAACCTATGGCGTAAGCGACCAACACTCTATGTATTACACTATCTCCCGCTTAACTGGTAACTGTACAGAAATGAACTATTTATTATATATATGTCCATTTATGTTATTATAGCAGCAGTAACATTAAAATAAAATGGAGTTAAATCATTTTTCAGTAGAAGGTATATGGTTTGTAATTTGAAATACAAAATGTACTAGAATTGTTCTTATTTCTTTCAATTGCTAATAGATATTAAACAAAAACTTTATTGACTTTTAATAAACCTGTACTGTGTAAGATTAGGAAATACCCCTTTTGAAAGCTTGGCAATAATAAAGAAGCGAGACATCATGAATATCAATGGACGTGCAAAAGTGGAAAACATCTGTTGATGAAACTAAACTGTAGAAATTCTGTAGTATCGCCATTGTTATCATGTTTGGTATATAATAAACTTATTTTATTTTAATATAAAATTTACTATCAATCTTCCGAAGGGAAGAAAATATTGTATCAATGTCTATATTAAACTTTTTTTCACAAATTTTCGGCTTTCGCCTTCTTCAGAAAATCACAGTCTTTTAAGGACTATGTCACATCCATTTTGTAAAATTTAACTAAATAACTGACAGGAAATGATGTAATGTCAAAACATTAAAAAGGAAATGATGTGACGCTAGCAACGTCAATTGATGTCTCGTTAAGAATTCCCGAACTTTTAAGATACATACATAGTTCCAGTTATAAGTAAGTAATTCACAAAAGTTAGTATGTATAATTTGATTTAACGTTACATCCATTTGGTGTTTTTGTGTTTAGCCGTTGCATCCAAATGTCTTCCACAAGAAGCCTATTTTCCTGAAGAAGGCGAATGCCGAAAATTTGTGAAAAAAAAGAGTTTAATATAGACATGATTGATATTTTATTTTAGCTCGATTGCGAAAAAAGCTCAAAGCTTATATCAGCTGTTCCTGGGTAGTACCAGCACTGAGTATTGTTTTTTGAGAGGCATCAAGTCAAGCTAGGATCGAACCCACATCCTCTGGTGTGAGTGGCCGACACTCTATTAGCTACAGTATGGCTCCCTTTTAAATATGATATAATAAACTTAGACATAACCTCTCATTTTGATTTCATATATATCACATCATTTGATATATGTAAGGTTGCACTTTAGTCGTGCAGAAATGTACCTTTGGACATGGATGCCCCCGCTGTAAGCAAGAGTGAAACAAGATACCTAATAGTGATCAGACATTACATTTTCCACAGTACCATGTACTGGTACTTTGGAATCATTTAACTTTATGTGTCACCGTTCACACAGTGCCTACTCTTATACAAAACACATCTTGTCGTTACCAGAAAAGGGACGTAACTTTGATATAATTTAAGCTGAAAGTTATGGCACTTGTCTCTATGTTTTGTCACTGACAAGAAATTTCATTAAAATCTATGATAATCTTTTTGAAAAACCAGCAAACTACAAATTCACTAAAACATATATATGGGCCATAACTCTGCCAAAAGTCAATAGACCCGATATGCGCAGTTAAGCTTCATACTGAAATTTCTTGCCAAATATCTCGACAATCTGTCCAAAACTCAAAGAAGTGTACTCTGAACAAAATTTAGATATTATATAATCATTGAAGGTCCAGAACTTTGTATAAATGTAACAGATTGAAAGAATGATTGTAAAACTTCCTGTCCACATTTTTTTTATGGTAGGCACACTCGTGTCACCAAAACCCCATGCACAGGGGTACTCAGACTGTTCACCATATCAATGTTAAAGATTAAAATGAAAGAATCCATCAATTTGATAAAGAATTTGATAATCAGATATTGTTATGTCATATGTCACAAATACAAGTTTGCATAGTAATTTTATATATAATTATTAAATTCTTTTTAATTCATTCATCATCATCAGAATCATCATCATCATCGCTATCATCGCTGCTTTCATCTGAACTGATGACCTTTCTTCGTTGCCTAGGAACTGACAAATGACTTCTGGGATTATTCCTTGACCTTGACAATGACCTTGGTCTTTGAGGATGACCTTTACCATGTGCTGGTTGCTGCTGAGGGGTGGGTACCTGAGGGGGTAAACCTTCTGAAAGCGGCCTCTCGACCTTCTTAACAGATGGATTCCTGGGAAAAGAAACATTCATGTCATCTATTATGGTAACATTAATGCAATTAGTACAAATATCTGAATGAAGGAAAATAAATGATCACCTAAAAAAAAGAATGTATTCATTAATATAGAATTAACTAGTTTATACTTTATCTTTAATATAAAAAACATATTTTAATACAACTAGATTGAAACAAAACAAATTACATTAAATTCCCCTGACATGAATTTAATTCTTTCGGACTTAAAATAAATTTATTTTGTGCATATATTATGTGTATAAATCTTACATTGCATAAACTTAAATTACTTCCCTTTACTGATAAAAAATATAACTATATCAACAACTTACTTGGTTTAACCAGATGGTTTCCTTAGCTTCAATTCTATACAGTATATACCAGGAATAACTGACAAGTTAAATAATTAACTCGGTTTTCATGGAATAAAGTTTTAAAGATTTTTTTATAAATAAAATTGATAAATCAAAATCATTATAAATTAATAAAGGTAAATTTTGCCTAAACTTGAAAGAAACTCCAAACAGGAATTTCGCAAGGATTTGTATCAAATGTCATTTATAAAAACGGTTGTAAATACTGAAAACTTAAGACTTACCATCTAACTTAGATCTTTAATATAAAGAATCTCATTCTTACATAATCTCATTCTTACAAAAAGCTGTCAGCTGTTGTAAATGCTTTCACCTAATGTTTTGCTATACAAACTGAAAGCTATATTAATGATTAAACTATTTAAGAATCACCATTCTATCATTCTACCGTTGTAAACACTTTAAACTAAATACTTGTCATTCTAACATGAAGCTACTGTAAACACTTAAGACTTAACATATTAAAGATTGATAGTTCTTACAAAGCTGTTGTAATTGCTTAAAACTAAAGTTTTGCCATACTTACTTAAAGCTGTTGTAAATGTTTAAAGCTAAAGGTTTACCATCATTCAGACTTGAAGCTGTAGTAAATGCTTGGAGCTAAGGATTCTCCATTCTTACTTTAAGCTGTTGTAAATGCTTTTAGCTAAAGTTTTACCATTCTTACTTAAAGCTGTTGTAAATGTTTAAAGATAAAGATTCACCATTCTTACTTCAAGCAGTTGTAAATGCTTATAGCTAAAGTTTCACAATCTTACTTGAAGCTCTGTTAAATGCATTAAGCTAAACATTCGCCATTCTTACTTGAAGCTGCTGTAACCGCTTTCAGCTAAAGATTTGCCATTTTAACTGTTATAAATGCTTAAAGCAACAGTTTCTGTTCTTACTTGAAGATGTTGTAAATGCTTAAAGCTAGTTTTGCCATTCTGACTGTTGTAAATACTTAAACTAACTATTCCTCATTCAAATTAAAGCTGTTGTAAATAAATCATATAGAAATGTCCATCTTAACATAAAGCTTTTGTAAATACTTAAAGCTAACTATTCCTCATCCAAAATAAAGCTGTTGTAAATAAATCATATAGAAATATCCATCTTAACATAAAGCTGTTGTAAATACTTAAAGCAAAATATTCCTCATTCAAAACAAAGCTGTTGTAAATAAACCATATAGAAATGTCCATCTTAACATCAAGCTGTTGTAAAGTGTTTACAGTAGGTGACTTTAAGATAACTCAATTTAACAACATATTTAGAAATAAGGTAACCATGCTTTGTGTTATAAATGCTTTATGCAACAGTTTTTCTTCTTACTTGAAGATGTTGTAAATGCTCAAAGCTAGTTTTGTCATTCTGACTTAAACCTGTTATAGATATCCTCATTTAAAAAAAAAAAGCTGTTGTAAATAAATCATAGAAATGTCCATCTTAACATAAAGCTGTTGTAAATAATTAAAGCTAACTATTCCTCATTTAAAAAAAAGCTGTTGTAAATAAATAATATAGAAATGTCCATCTTAACATAAAGCTGTTGTAAATAATTAAAGCTAACTATTCCTTATTAAAAAACAAAAAACTGTTGTAAAATGTTTACAGTATGTGACTTTAAGATAGCTAAATTTAACAAAATACTTAAAAATAAGGTTACCATGCTTTGTGAATAAATTTAAATATTAATTGTGTTCGACACACTGGATCAAGTTTCACCAACATTTACTCAGCTGATTAAATAATAAGAAACTTAAAACATAGAGAAATGTAACGCGACTGACTATTCAGTAAGTAAAAACAATGTAAGTGCCTCTATTTATAAACATGTAACTATTTAAATTGTATTTTCCCTATTTCTATGCCTCAGAGGAGAAGAGTGACATGACTTATTCACTGCACCATTCACAATTTTAGAGGGAAAAAATTCACTTTCGGGATTTGAACCCGCAAGCCAAGTATTGCTACTTTAAAGTTTTTATATATCAACTTTGTTACAAAATATCTACTTTGTTACTAAATATCTACGTTGTTACTAAATGTTAGTGAAATTTGACTCAGGCATATGAATTATAAAAACTTAAGATTTTGTGACTGTGAGAAAGTATTGTAAAATCACTCACAAACGATAGCGGAAGTGTTACATATGTTGAAATAGACCCAACTTTTTATGATGTTTATAGTTGGTGTACGAGGCAAGTGCCCAACGATGGATCTCAAAACTATATATTGACTTCCTGATAAAGACAAGGTTAAAAACATGTTATGTTTCAGTATCACAGCAGGGAACCAACTTGAAATCGGGTGACATTTTATGAATCAACACACAGGGTTACTAAAGTTTTATGTTTCGTTATCACAGCGGAGAACCAACTTGAAGTCAGGTGACTTTTTATGAATCAACACATGTTAACAAAAGTTTTATGTTTCATTATCACAGCGGGGAACCAACTTGAAGTCGGATGACTTTTTTTTTGTAGCGCCACACTATTTTCTCTTCAATTTACTTCAGATTTTTAACTTATATCAAATCCACTAAAACATGACAAAATCAATATTTTAATCGCAGTGGTAAACTAGAAACAAAATTCCCATTGTTAATTATGAAACAGAAAGCTGCTGGAATCTAAGAAAATGTGAACAGAATTAAGTTATATGAAAGTTTGTGAGATGTCTTTTATCATTTTGATGATAACACAGCACAATTTACCATTAAAGTTTTTATTTCCTAAATTTTCCTTCATTAGAACTTATTTTACTTCAAGTTAATTTCCTGCCAAATATCTCAAACAAAAATGAGGCTACTTTCATTGCTAATTAGACTGAAAAATCTACGCTCAAATAATTCATTCTGAAGTTTTATTCTTGCTGCGAATCAAATGACATGGTGTAGCTTAGTTGTAGATATTAACAGAAGAAGCCAAATTAAATTCTACAGCATGCAAACCCAGGAAAATGTAATCACACAACTCATTTGAAGCGTCACAAAATATGTTGCAATTTTCAGCGGGAAATCTATTTTAATCTAACCTAGCCCAAGTTAGGAAATCCCTTTTATTATTTTGGCATGTTTAAATAGATATCCTAATAGCAATGGGGTTGCAGTGAGTATAGATAGGCATTATTTTATTAGCCAATTTTAAATTTTTTAAAAATCCTGATACACTTCCTTTAAATGTTATACCCAATGTGAAAAATAGTTCCTACAACTTTTACCAATTTTACCCAACGTCTTCCGTGGTGCAATAGTTGCTTATAAAGCAATTGTGGATAAAGTGATGACAGTATTGTTAATTCTTTTAGGAGTTTTCCTTGGCCTTAATATGGTCTAATGCACTGCCTCATGGTTCTATTGCCCCTCAATGGTGTATTCAGAGGTCCTCCTTCAAATATGTTAGTAGGTATCACAGTCTTAAAGAGGCCCAAGAGGATCTAAATCACTCTACTTGCAACAGATGCTACATGTAAAATATCTAAGGTAAACTTTTAAGTGTTTTTTTTAAATTTTACTTAAAATGTTCTTATAAGCTCTGTGACAGGGCATTTGTGGTCAAACCACGCTGGTTCAACAACTCGTTAAAGATCTTGTTATATAACTGCTGTGCAAGCTTGGTTAAGATTAAATGAAAAATAAAGGTGCTATCGCGCCTACAAGAAAAAGGTTAACAGAAGGACGGACAGACAGAGGAGACAATTTAACATGACACAAACCTTGCTGGCCTTTAGCCAGTAGAGCTAAAAATGGCATTGAACTACATTCCTCCCCTTCCATACAACCTTCGTATTTTGAAATTGTTATGAATGGTTGCTAGGATGATTTTTTTGCATAGAATTGCTTAACATATTCATGTATACAGACCCTTAGGAAAGTTCATGTAGGGTTGAATACTGATTCCAATTGCATTTGATTTTGCAATTTCTGTTCTTAATCCTTTGAGTACAGTGTTTATTCTAAGCATTGTTATAGAAATTTTTCTTTTATTCCCCCATATTTTATAACAATGTACCATCTTTATCCTGATATGCTTGTATCACTTATACAAGGGCAAATGTCATTAACAATTGTTGACCTGCTTAGGGGAGGGGCATTTAATTGTTCAGTGTGCATTCAATTTAATGCTTCTTCTTTATTTACTATGTATTTCATTTGCATTCTTGTATCATTATAAATTGTTGAATTAATTCAATAGCAGACTTTAATTCTGGTAATTTCATTTATTGTGTTGCGTACATTAATTGAAGTTGTTCACATTTCTTCATCTGTAGTAGAGTGCTCGGTCTAATGGTTGAGCATTTGACCCCAAACTGAAGGGCCATGGGTTCGATCTCCTGCCACAGCTATGTGTTGTGCTAGAGTAAGACATTTTATCTGCATGTGTTTAAATGTTGCTGTCCATGAAGACTTTGAGAGTGATTTGACTAAGTTGAATGTTCTGTTTCACAATCAATGTAAAATAAATAATCTTAAAACGTGTGCAGTAGACCTCGGTCTGGGAATTAAATGGATAGGATTAAATGCATGTTACTTCTGTTCTGTCTTGACAGGTAATGTTTGCTAAACACACAGGAATTCCATGTTCAAGTCCCCACTGTGGACGTGTATTTTTAGTTGTATTTTTCCAGTCCAGCTACACATGTCATCTGCGCTTACATGCCACAGGGTCTGTATACATTATGAATTATGACAAATAAATTATACAATTTAGAATAACAGAAACAAAGCAATTCAAAGATAGCAAATGATAAACATGGTCAATATCTGAACCTTCCCTCCATTACCACCACGATACACACCACCATAGACAGCACAACCCTACCAAACCATCAATACCACTGACCAGTGTATATAATAACTTACTTATTACACTTACAACAGGGCAATAATTTACAGGGTAGAAGTGCTGCAATAAAATCAAATTTTATAGAAACTTTTAATTTCCCTCTAAAATTTAGAATTTATATTTATGATTAAAAAATACATGTAGTATCTAATAAAATGTTTAATAAAACACACAATCACAAGATAAGGTAAGATAATATATTTTATTTCCTTCATTTGGCATAGGAGAGTCACAGGCAATATGATTTGTCAGGTGACTTTACTTGAGTGTAATCACTAAATAAACATACTAGTCTTAAAAAAAACTACATGTACATGAAGTCATGCAATATACTAAGAAATACAAAAGGCATAATGGTCAAAGTAATAATAGTTAAAACAATGCACACTATAAATGTATGTAACACACTATTAACCTTAATGTATCTAATACACCATCAGCCTAGATGCTATACTTCTAGCAATATAATGTTACAGTATCGGCATATATGTATGCAATATAATATCACCCTAGATGGCACATATAAGACACTATCACTCTAGATGCCACATATAATACACTATCACCCTAGATGGCCCATATAACACACTATCTCCCTAGATGCCACATATAACACACTATCAACCTAGATGCCACATATAACACACTATCACTCTAGATGCCACATATAACACACTATCAACCTAGATGGCACATATAACACACTATCACCCTAGATGCCACATAAAACAATCACCCTAGATGGCCCATATAACAGACTGTCAACCTAAATGTATGTAACAGACTGTCAGCCTAAATTTAGGTAACAGAATGTCAGCCTAAATTTAGGTAACAGAATATCTGCCTAAATATATGAAACAGACTGTCAGCCTAAAATAATTCAACAGACTGTCAGCCTAAATGTATGTAACAGACTGCCAGCCTAAATGTATGTAACAGACTGTTAGCCTAAATGTATGTAACAGACTGTCAGCTAAAAAAAAATATAATTCAACAGACTGTCAGCCTAAATGTATGTAACAGACTGCCAGCCTAGATGTATGTAACAGACTGTCAGCCTAAATGTATGTAACAGACTGTCAGCTAAAATAAATTATTATTCAACAGACTGTCAGCCTAAATGTATGTAACAGTCTGTCAGTCTAAAAGTATGTAACAGTCTGTCAGCCTAAATGTATGTAACAGTCTGTCAGCCTAAATGTATGTAACAGACTGTCAGCCTAAATGTATGTACTAAATTGTCAGCCTAAATATTTGTAACAGACTGTCAGCCTTAATGTATGTAACAGACTGTCAGCCTAAATGTATGTAACAGTGTGTCAGCCTAAATTTATGTAACATACTGTCAGCCTAAATGTATGTAACAGACTGTCAGCCTTAATGTATGTAACAGACTGCCAGCCTTAATGTATGTAACAGTCTGTCAGCCTAAATGTATGTAACAGACTATCAGCCTAAATATTTGTAACAGACTTTCAGCCTAAATGTATATAACAGTCTGTCAGCCTAAATGTATGTAACAGATTGTCAGCCAAAATATTTGTAAAAGACTGTCAGCCTAAATATTTGTAAATGACTGTCAGCCTAAATGTATTTTATGGACTTTCTATCTAGATTGGTGTAATGCCCATCTTCCTAGATACATGTAACATGCTATTAGTCTAAAATGTATGCAACACACTTTCAGCCTATCTTTATGAAACACACTATCAGCCTAAGTAGCTACTGGCTAGCAAGCTTCATTTTTTGCCAGATGCAGCATTCACACTGTTTTATTTAACTGTTACATATATGTAGTTATGACATTTCTGTGCATTCATATCTGACAAGCATATACACTAGCAGCAAGTGCTCTTCCTGGCTATATATATATATATTTCATGTTGTGTATGTTGTCTTTAACAGATACAGTGTATATACAATATTTCCCTTTAACCACCCCCCATCCTCACCATGTGGTATCAAAGTAATGTATGGACTACCACTGACGTATAACCAGTAGTTAGTGAGATGTGACCTTGCTATAAAACTCTTACCAGAAGATAATTCCAATGCTTGCACAAGTACAAAAGCTCCCATTTTTCTTCAGAAAGGTCAAGCTTACAAAATGCTGTCTCCAAACTGTATAGACTGTGCATGCATATTGGTACAGTATTTTTTTTTGTTTAAAAAGAGTAATATGTGCATCCTGATTTGCAGAAATGTGCAGGTAAACCCTGAAACAATCAGTATGTGCTGCAACATTAAAAAAATTACATTTTCTAATGATATTTGACTATCATATTTGAAAACAGACATCTGTATTACTGGTTTTGTGCTAAATTGCAGCAGATCTACGAAATGTGCATTACTAGCGTGCAAATATAGGAATAGGGAATCGGCCAGCAGTCAAGGTATGTTCCGAGCTGTAACAGTGGTACAGTATTTGCATTATTACAGTTCTGCTTACATAAATCACATCAGACATCAATTTTAATTATTTGTTGCTGTCTCAATACATAGGGTAAATACGGTACTGAAAATTGAAATCAGTTGGCAGCCAAGCACGATTTTGTAAAGAATAATGAGTTCTGTGCTGAGCTGTCACTGTCACAGTTATTATAAAGTATATGTAATATTTCTGTGCGTTTTGCTTCAGAAAAGTGCACCTCTAGAGCAGAAGTATGAAGCCATGCTAGTTCTATAGGCAGAATGAGACGGTGCAAAATTACGTTACCTTTTCTTGCTTTGTTTAATGATATTGTTCACATACGTTTCCGATAGCATTTGCCCATCTACAGATGACATCCTACTGAAAATGACCTTGTAACATTTATTCAAGTTATTTAAGTTTATTACTCTCCTTGAACTTGTCAGCTGTGCAAATAATTGATTTTCAAATTGTTTATTCACATTATTAACTATTGTAGTTTACACAATCATATCAACCAGTAATAGACAATTCATATAGAGCAAGACAAAGGCAGCTGCACAGTACCTGTACTTGACGGTACATATTTTATAGATACAAATCAGTACAATACTTGACTTCACACACACACAAGCCAATGGCAGCTATATATTACTTGACTGTACATGTTTTATAGATATAAACCAGCTGTACAATACTTGATGTTACATTTTCTATAGATACAATCAAATGGCAGCTGCACAGTACTTGACAGTACTTATAATATAGTTATAATAAAATGGCAGCTGCAAAGTACTTGACAGTACTTATTATATATAGATATAATAAAATGGCAGCTGCACAGTACTTGACAGTACATAATCTATAGATACAATCAAATGGCAGCTGCACAGTGCTTGACAGTACATATTCTATACATAAAATGGCAGCTGCACAATATCTGACTACATATTCTATACAGCCAATGGCAGCTGCACATTATTTGACAGTACATATTCTATAGAGCAAATGGCAGCTGTACAATACTCGATAGAACATATTCTATACAGCCAATGGCAGGTGTACATCATTTTACAGTACATATTCTATACAGCCAATGGCAGCTGCACAATATTTGACAGTACATATACTATACAGCCAATGGTAGATGTACATTATTTGACAGTACATATTCTATACAGCCAATGGCAGCTGTACATTATTTGACAGTACATATTCTATACAGCCAATGGCAGCTGCACAATATTTGACAGTACATATTCTATACAGCCAATGGTAGCTGCACAATATTTGACAGTATATATTCTATACAGCCAATGGCAGCTGCACAATATTTGACAGTATATATTCTATACAGCCAATGGCAGCTGCACAATATTTGACAGTACATATTATATACAGCCAATGGCAGCTGTACAATATTTGACAGTACATATTCTATACAGCCAATAGCAGCTGTACATTATTTGACAGTACATATTCTATACAGCCAATGGCAGCTGCACAATATTTGACAGTACATATTCTATACAGCCAATGGCAGCTGCACAACATTTGACAGTACATATTCTATACAGTCAATGACAACTGCACAATATCTGACAGTACATATTCTATACAGCCAATGGCAGCTGCACATTATTTGACAGTACATATTCTATACATACAATGGTAGCTGCACAATATTTGACAGTACATATTCTATACAGCCAATGGTAGCTGCACAATATTTGACAGTATATATTCTATACAGCCAATGGCAGCTGCACATTATTTGACAGTACATATTCTATACAGCCAATGGCAGCTGTACAATATTTGATAGTACATATTCTATACAGCCAATGGCAGCTGTACATTATTTGACAGTACATATTCTATACAACCAATGGCAGCTGCACAATATTTGACAGTACATATTCTATACAGCCAATGGCAGCTGCACAACATTTGACAGTACATATTCTATACAGTCAATGACAACTGCACAATATCTGACAGTACATATTCTATACAGCCAATGGCAGCTGCACATTATTTGACAGTACATATTCTATACATACAATGGTAGCTGCACAATATTTGACAGTACATATTCTATACAGCCAATGGCAGCTGCACAATATTTGACAGTACATATTCTATACAGCCAATGGCAGCTGTACAATGACTGAAAGTACATATTCTATACAGCCAATGGCAGTTGTACAGTACTTGACAGTACATGTTCTATACAGCCAATGGCAGTTGTACAGTACTTGACAGTACATATTCTATACAGCCAATGGCAGCTGCACATTATTTGACAGTACATATTCTATACAGCCAATGGCAGCTGCACAATATCTGACAGTACATATTCTATACAACCAATGGCAGCTGCGCAATATTTGAAAGTACATGTTCTATACAGCCAATGGCAGCTGCACAATATTTGACAGTACATGTTCTATACAGCCAATGGCAGCTGTACAGTACTTGACAGTACATGTTCTATACAGCCAATGGCAGCTGCACAATATTTGACAGTACATGTTCTATACAGCCAATGGCAGCTGTACAGTACTTGACAGTACATGTTCTATACAGCCAATGGCAGCTGCACAATATTTGACAGTACATTATTCTATACAGCCAATGACAGCTGCACAATATTTGACAGTACATATTATATACAGCCAATGGCAGCTGCACAATATTTGACAATACATATTCTATACAGCCAATGGCAGCTGTACAATATTTGACAATAAATATTATATACAGCCAATGGCAGCTGCACAATATTTGACAATACATATTCTATACAGCCAATGGCAGCTGCACAATATTTGACAGTACATATTATATACAGCCAATGGCAGCTGCACAATATTTGACAGTACATATTCTATACAGCCAATAGCAGCTGCACAATATTTGACAGTACATATTATATACAGCCAATGGCAGCTGCACAATATTTGACAATACATATTCTATACAGCCAATCGCAGCTGCACAATATTTGATAGTAAATGTTCTATACAGCCAATGGCAGCTGTACTGTACTTGACAGTACATGTTCTATACAGGCAATGGCAACTGCACAATATTTGACAGTACATTATTCTATACAGCCAATGGCAGCTGCACAATATTTGATAGTACATTTTCTATACAGCCAATGGCAGCTGCACAATATTTGACAGTACATGTTCTATACAGCCAATGGCAGCTGTACAGTACTTGACAGTACATGTTCTATACAGCCAATGGCAGCTGCACAATATTTGACAGTACATTTTCCATACAGCCAATGGCAGCTGCACCATATTTGACAGTACATATTATATACAGCCAATGGCAGCTGTACAATATTTGACAGTACATGTTCTATACAGCCAATGGCAGCTGTACAGTACTTGACAGTACATGTTCTATACAGCCAATGGCAGCTGCACAATATTTGACAGTGCATATTCTATACAGCCAATGGCAGCTGCACAATATTTGACAGTACATTATTCTATACAGCCAATGACAGCTGCACAATATCTGACTACATATTCTATACAGCCAATGGCAGCTGTACAATATTTGACAGTACATATTCTATACAGCCAATGGCAACTGCACAATATTTGACAGTACATTATTCTATACAGCCAATGGCAGCTGCACAATATCTGACAGTACATATTCTATACAGCCAATGGCAGCTGCACAATATTTGACAGTACATATTCTATACAGCCAATGGCAGCTGCACAATATTTGACAGTACATTATTCTATACAGCCAATGGCAGCTGCACAATATCTGACAGTACATATTCTATACAGCCAATGGCAGCTGCACAATATTTGACAATACATATTCTATACAGCCAATGGCAGCTGCACAATATTTGACAGTACATATTCTATATAGCCAATGGCAGCTGCACAATATTTGACAGTACATATTATATACAGCCAATGGCAGCTGCACAATATTTGACAATACATATTCTATACAGCCAATGGCAGCTGCACAATATTTGACAGTACATATTCTATACAGCCAATGGCAGCTGCACAATATTTGACAGTACATATTCTATACAGCCAATGGCAGCTGCACAATATTTGACAATACATGTTCTATACAGCCAATGGCAGCTGCACAATATCTGACAATACATATTCTATACAGCCAATGGCAGCTGTACAATACTTGATAGAACATTTTCTTTGTTTATACATTGTTTATAAGTAAGTGTACAATGTACAATGTACCATAGAGCCATGACTGTGACCTGTAGCATAATACAAGCAATGTGTGACTGGTTTTAGATATAACAATGCAAGAATCATAGAAGCAAAATGCTTTAATATAACATTTATATAAAGCTGCAAATCCCACAAAAATTTCTATCACTTGGAAATTCAATCACTAATGTAGCAAACAAAAAAATTTCACCAAAACAATAATTTGACACTCAATCACAATTTTTGGAAGACACATGGCATTCCTGCACCAATAAATATATAAAGAACACTGTGTGTTTAACATACATATTACATATAATAGAGAATGGCTTTGTTCACTGTCCACAAAGTATCAAGTGAGGGCAAGGCATTGACAGGGTACAACAATCTGTCTTTATTGGTAAAACCTAGAAATGTAGCCATAGGCTATGAATGCCTCGCTATATGTTGGTTAATTTTACCAAAATTTTAAGTTAAATAGGAGCAATAACTGCTGTAAAATTTTGATTGACGTTGATAAATATTGAACATGGTCTATATTTTATAATGTACACCAAATATTACTCCAATACAGAAGTTATTCATTGGACATCAATTTAACGAACAGACACACAAACAGACGGACAGACAGGGGTAACACTTTATGCTACTTCACCATTCTTCAAATGGCGGAGACATAAAAAATACACGAGGGCCAAGATGGCCCTATATCGCTCACCTGACTGACCTTGAGTCACCCAACTTGAGTAGATTATATAAAATATGTACACTCAAAATTCCAGAAAAAAAGAGAAAGGCAAGAATTTTGATTCGTTTTGAAGATGTAACAAATGCGTAGAAGAGTTCAAATTTGGTAGAGGTTCACCCATGGTAAATGTCAGTGAATTTACATTGAAATCAGGTCAGTAGATTCTGACAAGAAGGCTTTTGAAGTTTTTACTATAGCTGCCTATATAGTAAACTAGCACTTCACTGTGGCGGTCATGCTTTTTAACAAATCACAACGGCTCGAACAAACTTGGTAAAGGGTCACCCAAGGAACATTTCTGCGAAATTGTTTTAAAATTGATCCGGTGGTTTCTGACAAGAAATTTTTTTAAGTTTTTACTATAGCTTATATAGTAAAATAACCCCACCCCCTGGCCGCCATGTTTTTAGACGAATCACTACGGTTTGAACAAACTTGGTAGGGGTTCCTCCAAGGAACATATCTGTGAAATTATTTTAAAATCAAGCCAGTAGTTTCTAACAAGAAGATATTTTAAGTTTTACTTGCCCCGCCCCCTGGCGGCCATGTTTTTTTATGAATCAAGATGGCTTGAACAAACTTGATAGAGGGTCACCCAAGAAACATTTCTGTGAAATTATTTTAAAATCGAGCCAGTAGTTTCTGACAAAAAGATTTTTTAAGTTTTTACTAATTAAACTTGCCTCGCCCCCTGACGGCCGTGTTTTTTTAATGAATCAAGATGGCTTGAACAAACTTGGTAGAGGGTCACCCAAGGAACATTTCTGTAAATTTATATCAAAATTGGCCCAGTGGTTTCAGAGGAAAAGTTGTTAGAAGCTAAAAGTTAACGACGGAGACAGACGACAGCCGACTGAGGACGGACACCAGGCGATCACAAACGCTCCCCTGTAAGCCTTTGCCACAGGTGAGCTAAAAATACTACCTCTCTTTAAAACTACAGACATGGAATTTAAAAATAATAAATATATACAAGTATATGAACACCCTAGTAAACTTAAGATGCCTGATAAAGAAATGTTGATAAAGCACACTATTGATCCACATATAAAGTCTGAAAAAATATTTAATTTCTATTAACAATATGGCATGCATGAATTTTTTTGGTTTATACATGTTTATAGGTATTAATATAAACAAACCATGTGGAATAGCATATGATAATATAAACAATGCCAATGTGATGAAACTTGTTATGACTGTTAATAAAAAATATTGTTTACCGGTAACTGTATTCTATAATTCTATAACAAATTTGAGTCATGCATTTCACTAGAATTTCTACACTAAAATTGGTGAGTAAAGATAATTAAAGTGTGCAGTAAGGCACATGCAGTCAAAATAACACAAGTGATTAATATAGAAGTTTATGACACAACAGCTGAAAATCAACAACTTATAAATGAAAACTTTTATCAAAATAAAAAATCTGACAATCAGTGGTAATGGCTCCGACATGCTCAGTTTGGACTTGTTTCATGTGGTTTACAGTCATCTGTATCACTCCGGCACTTCACATAGAGCTCCTTGTATTCAATTTTTATACCCTTGTTTGGTGGTGAATGTTTGTCCTTTCCATAATGGCTAATATAAAAACTTTTATCTCACTTTAAACTAAATTCTGGTTGGAATACAGTCATGGTATAATTATGTTCATATCAATTTCTATGGGTCATGTATGAATTATACTAATATATTTTAGCTTGATTGCGAATAAAGCTCTGAGTTTATATTAACCGCTCTCGAGTCCGCCTCCTGGGTAGAACCAGTACTAAGTGTTATCTTTTGAGAGGCACTGGATCAATGGAGCAAAATTATTTATTGGGAATCAAAACAGTTTATGAAATATTCAAGTTTTCAAGCTGGGCCCCATTAGCTCAGTCATTAGCACGTCTGACTATCAATCCAGGGGTCGTGAGTTTGAATCCCCGCCCGGCCACAATCTCCATAATGGTTTATATACAACATTGAGTCTCATTATTATTCATCTCTCACTGCTGATTTAAGTGGGAAAGTTATCAGTTACTTGCGGAGATGGGGTGTGCTCGAGTACTGGTTAACCTTCCAGGATCCAAGGAAACAGTGGTAAGGTTAACTGATTGTCTGTTAGCCTTTTAATGGCATAAAAATGATGCTAAATATTCAATCAATCAATCAATCAATCAATCAATCAATCAAGTTTCCAAAATAAGTTGTTGATTTTCATATGCCACAAACAACTTGATAATGAATGCATTCAGTATGAACCATAAGAGGAGAATTGCAAGTGTTATGTAACAGAAGTAAAGGAAATTTTAGTGGTTTTAGTGTTCTATAACTGAAGCTGATTTATGGTTGTCAGTAAATACAACCATATATATAATAATCATCATCATCTACAGAAATGTGCAAAACTTAGCAATGTGCAACAATAACTATGGTGATGACATAAATTTTTTGCAATAAACATTAGTGGACATTCTGTAGTTTCATGTTGGTTTAAACATATAATATTTATTCCAAAATCTGTCTTAAGCAGCAAGTCAAGGGAATTAGCAAAACGTGTCTTTTTAACACAGGTTGTTGGTTAATACAGATTTATTTACTCTTTAACCACAGATATGGGAAATAGAAAATGTGGCTGCTCAAGACAAGTGGTTGCCTGATAGAGGTGACCACTTACACAGGTTTGACTGTACATATGGTTAAGAATGGAAGATAAAGTCTTATAATGTTTTTACTTGTTAGGAAATAGAATAGAAGTTATGTTGATGTAACTTTTTATGGTTGCTACAACTATTTTGCTCAAGCCAAGCAAGAAAATGGTTGATTACTCTTTCAATATTGTGCCGATTTTGAAAAGAAAACATGTACAAAACATTGAACTAAGAGTCCTCCCATCGCCGAGTGGTCTAAAACAGTATCAAGATCACTTATCTTTCATTGCTGGGGTCATGGGCCTGAGCCCAGCTCATTTTAAGACCT
The DNA here is from genome assembly GCA_029582155.1 of Panopea generosa. Taxonomy (NCBI): domain Eukaryota; kingdom Metazoa; phylum Mollusca; class Bivalvia; order Adapedonta; family Hiatellidae; genus Panopea; species Panopea generosa. The sequence continues at coordinate 19,064,171 of CM055902.1, forward strand.
TATGTGAGAATGTATGCCATTTTACTTATAGGAGGTCAGTGGTTTTACTTAGATTTATTCTAAGTTTGCCAAATATAATTTGTAATGTATTGAAAATGGGTTCATATCCTATTCCAAACTCTGGTTCTTATATCCTGAAGTCCAGGGGTTGTATTCACCAACCATTCTTGACAATATTCTTAGACTTGAGCTTGAAAATCCAAATTTCAACTTTAGATATCCAGTTTACCGTGACAGAATAATAATTGTGAGAGTTTGTTTTATTATATGTTTGAGTGTTCCTATGTGCTTGCAAATTTTGGCCTCAAAAATGGCATTGAAGTGTGTTTTTCAAAATTCATTCTTGAGTTCAAGTCTAAGAATATTCTTAAGAATGGTTGGTGAATACCACCCTTGGTCCTCCGTGGCTGAGTGTTTTAAGGTGCTATGATCTGATTACCACTTACCTCTCATTAGTGAAATTGCGGGTTTGAGTCTCGCTCAGTCCATAAACTTGATACGAGAATTTACCCGGCGAGTTACTTATGGAAGAACGGTGGTTCTACTCAGATTGAATCTGAAGTTTTCCTCCATAAATAAAACTGGACGTCCCACATATAACCGGTCATGTGTTGAAATTAGCATTAACCCTTTACTTCATATAGACGCCTTTGGACACCTCTAATATAGAAGGCTTTTGAATTATTGGGTGAATTATGTTTATATTAACTGACAGAGTGGAAAACAGTGCAGGAAGGGTTCAGATTGCTCGTTACGAGCAATCTGAACTCTTCCTGCACTGTTTTCAAAGGTCTTCTGTGATTGGTGCGGGAAAACGCGTATCAATGGAGTAAAGGGTTATACCCAATTGTGACCGCAAAAAAATGATTTTCTTTGAAACTTTACTTAAGTTTACTTAAGTTCAGACCTTTTTGAAACTGTTAAGATATTACTCCTAATTTGTAATGGAAACTGGTGTCTTGATATTTCTCAATATCTTTGTATGTGAAGAAACATTTTGCTGACATTTAAAGATTTCTCAGTATGATAATTTATAAGTAAAGAAAGTTGTTTATTCTGCTACCATATATAAATATAATACTTTTATAGTATTGTATGTATATCAAGTGGGATACACACTTATAGAGAAGCAGAACATTCATGTTCATATCAGCTTCACACACTACAGAACGTCCCACATCTAGAATTCACCTTCCGTCCTACTGTACTCTGTAAACATGGTTTGTTTAGATTTTTTTGTTATAATTAACAAAATTTTAATTAATTAAAGGCATGCCCGTATATAGCTTATTGCTGTTCAAAAACTTTCAAATTAATTACGGTAGTGCTCAGGAAAACTTTCACAGAAAATGTACTAAACTAACTAAAGGTGAAAAAGTCACTCAATAAGAGATTTGTAATAACAAATCTGTCGTAATTTGTCTAAAGATAATAATTGCTTTAGATTAAAAATAATTCTTTAAGAAAAACAACACCAAGTTTTAATTCATTTTTTTTTAAAAAGAATGTTTACTAAGCATATTCAGTTTTAATATTTGATATTTCTGGTAAATTCAAATCTGAAAATGAAAATGAAATGAATTTTTTAAAATGCTTAATTTTCAAAAATGTTTTTTTTTTTCTATTTTCATGTCCATTGTCAGTTAAATAACTGCGGTAAAATTGTTAAAAAAACAACATTCTAGCTATTAAACACACTCCGTCACCATAGTAACAGAAGGAAGAAAGCTGAAATCCTAGCTGATGTGTTTTACAACATAAATACAGAAGATCTAAACCAACAGATCTGAAAATCAAGCCAAAGAAAATTAAAGGTTCATAAACGAGTCAGATCAAAACATCTACATGTTTTTTTTTTAATAAACTTCAAAATGTTGACTTCCAATTTCAGAATGTGGACTTCCAATATCAAAATGGCAGACTTCAAATTTCAAAATGTGAACTTCAATTTCAAAATGAAGACTTCCAATTTCAAAATGAGGACTTCCAATTTCAAAATGGCAAACTTCCAATTTCAAAATGTGAACATCCAATTTTAAAATGTGAACTTCCCATTTCAAAATGGCAACTTCCAATTTCAAAATGTGAACTTCCAATTTCAAAATTTGGACACTCTTCCAATGTCATGCTTTTGTTGTCTTATTTTCTTGGCATGAATTTCAGTACAGTGTATTACAAAAATAGCTTTATATAATAACAAACTATTAATATGGATTTGAAATGACTCACTTGTAAACTAAATTACAAAATGAAGTGTACACAATTAAACTGTATATAAACTGCCTTACAAATATTTTATAAGTTGAAACTAATCAAAGATTCTTTTTTATTAATTATTTAATAGACAAACAAGGTGTCTTTGCAGACTTTTAGAATTAGAAATAATTTAAGTTTATAAAAATGTTCTCTGATTTTTTACATTTCTGAATAAATTGACCCTTTTGTGCAAGATGGTGCCACATTGCATGAACTAAGAAGGCATATGGTACCTTTTTGCTTTAATAGGGTAAACTATTAAATGCATTAATAAAGTAAAAAAATAAAATAAAAATAAAAATCTGTGCATACATGCAGACTAAACGTTGACTAGATTTTCAACAGATTTTTATTGTTTACAAGTGAGAAGTTGGATTTCCAACAATTTCTGTTGTTTACAAGCGAGAAGTTGAATTTCCAACAATTTCTGTTGTTTACAAGCGAGAAGTTGAATTTCAAACAATTTCTGTTGTTTACAAGTGAGAAGTTGGATTTCAAACAATTTCTGTTGTTTAAAAGTGAGAAGTTAGATTTTCAACAATTACTGTTGTTTACAAGTGAGAAGTTGGATTTCCAACAATTACTGTTGTTTACAAGTGAGATGTTGGATTTCCAACAATTTCTGTTGTTTACAAGTGAGAAGTTAGATTTAGTATAATGGTGAAATGGACAATATCAATGCAAGGAACATCCTGTAGGACTTGTCTATGCAATGCAATTCCTTTTAATTAGAATCCTTTAAAAAATATTAAAAAAAAGACACCTAGAAAACCCCCAAAGTAGAAATAAAATTTCATTCCTGCTTAAAACAAGTAACAACATCTCATAAACAAAAACATTTGAATATACACATACATATTCAGACCAATTTTCTATAGTTCCAATTTCTTTTTAGTTAAAAACAACTGAAATTCAGAATAAAACATTATTTTATAGTAAAACTACTTCAGTATTTCTCTCCATAAACAATTGTTCAATTTTGTTTTCAACTTTTTTTTATTCCATACAAAAATCCTTCAGTAGTCTCCAAAAGCTTGGGTATCAGTATATATCTTACAAACAAACCAAATTTATACTATAAATTTGTTCAATTACATTGTAAAATAAGCACAGAGATTTTGTGAATCACTTTTGGTGTACTGGGTGCTTGTTTTTTATAGAGAAAATCAGGCTGTACTTGGGATTGAAAATGCAGCACAGGCAACAATATGCTGTACTTGGGATTGAAAATGCAGCACAGGCAACAATATGCTGTACTTGGGATTGAAAATGCAGCACAGGCAACAATATGCTGTACTTGGGATTGAAAACGCAGCACAGGCAACATTATGTTGTACTTGGGATTGAAAACGCAGCACAGGCAACATTATGCTGTACTTGGGATTGAAAACACAGCACAGGCAACAATATGCTGTACTTGGGATTAAAAACGCAGCATAAGCAACAATATACTATCCATGACACCATTAACCCTGCTATTCTATTACGATTATTAAAAGGAATATTTTGCACCATAGATAATGTCCAGCAAGATGAGACCAGCATATGGAATACATTATGTTTGTTTTAAGTACAAGATGTTGATTAACTGGCATGCAGCAAAGTCTTGGAGAAAGAACATTCCGTGCATCAGAAGTTGGGTATGTCAGACGTGCACGTGCAACTAGGAACGAAGAAACAAGGTTTATCTTACGATGTTATCTCTGTGTCTGGTCCCTCTAACAATTCTGATTTTGTAGGAAGACGACCTGGTAACAAAGGTGATGTAATTACATATCAGAGAAAAATTCAAAATATTCAAATAGTTAGTTATTATCAACATTTTAACATCTATAGGTTTTATCACATTTTTAATGTTTTACCTAATTATCTTAAAGAAGTAACTCACTGATCTCTAAAAAGTATTTTTTATCAGTAAGAAAATATGTATATAATAAGGAGCCACCAAGGTAATATGTATGATTAGTAGCCATCAAGGTTATATGTATAATAGGTAACCATCAAGATAATATGTATAATAGGTAACCATCAAGGTATCATGTACAAGTAGTCATCAAGGTAATATGTATAATAGGTAACCATCAAGGTATCATGTAGAAGTAGCCATAAAGGTAATATATATGATAAGTAGCCATCAAGGTAATATGTATGATAAGTAGCCATCAAGGTAATATGTATAATAAGTAGCCATCAAGGTAATATGTATAATAAGTAGCCATCAAGGTAATATGCATAATATGTCACCATCAAGGTATCATGTTCAAGTAGCCATCAAGGTAATATGTATGTCAATGATAAGTAGCCATCAAGATAACATGGATGATAAGTAGCCATCAAGGTAATATGTATGATAAGTAGCCATCAAGGTTATATGTATAAAAAGTAGCCATCAAGGTAATATTTGTGATAAGTAGCCATCAAGGTAATATGTATAATAAGTAGCCATCAAGGTAATATGCATAATAGGTAACCATCAAGGTATCATGTACAAGTAGCCATCAAGGTAATATGTATAATAGGTAACCATCAAGGTATCATGTACAAGTAGCCATCAAGGTAATATGCATAATAAGTAGCCATCAAGGTAATATATATAATAAGTGACCATCAAAGTAATATGTATAATAGGTAACCATCACTGTAGCATGTTCAAGTAGCCATCAAGGTAATATATATGATAAGTAGCCATCAAGGTAATATTCATAATAGGTAACCATCAAGGTAGCATGTTCAAGTAGCCATCAAGGTAATATATATTCTAAGTAGCCATCAAGGTAATATGCATAATAGGTAACCATCAAGGTAATATGTATAATAAGTAGCCATCAAGGTAATATACATAACAGGTAACCATCAAGGTAATATGTACAAGTAGCCATCAAGGTAATGTGTATATCAATGATAAATAGCCATCAAGGTAATATGTGTAATAAGTAGCCATCAAGGTTATATATATAATAAGTAGCTATCAAAGTATTATGTATAATAAATGACCATCAAGGTAATATGTATGATAAGAAGCCATCAAGGTAATATGCATAATAGGTAACCATCAAGGTAATATATATGATAAGTAGCCATCAAGGTTATATGTATGATAAGTAGCCATCAAGGTAATATGTATAATAAGTAGCCAAGGTAATATGTATAATAAGTAGCCATCGTGGTAATATGTATAATAAGTAGCCATCAAAGTAATGTGTATTATAAGTGACCATCAAGGTAATATGTATGATAAGTAGCCATCAAGGTAATATGTATACTAAGTAACCATCAAAATAATATGAATAATAAGTAGCCATCAAGGTAATATGTATAATAATTGACCATCAAGGTAATATATATAACTAGTAACCATCAAGTTAATGTGTATCATAAGTAACCATCAAGGTAATATGTATAATAAGTAGCCATCAAGGTAATATGCATAATAAGTAGCCATCAAGGTTATATGTATAATAAGTAACCATCAAAGAAAATTAATAATAAGTAGCCATCAAGGTAATATGTATAAGAAATAGCTATCAAGCAGGCCTTCTAAAATTGCCGGTTTTTCAGTTTTTGGACAGATTTCTGAAGTTCAAAACCGTTTTTTGTTTCAAAGTTTAATAAAAAATCAGTCCAGATATTTTCAAAGTTCAATAAAAAATCGGTCCAGATATTTTCTATCGGTCATATAAAATCTCATAAATTGCTGTTACCATGCCATACTGACCTGTGAAATACGCCTTGTGGCAATATCATTTGACCCAATAATCCGTTTGTTTTGTCATCTACTGTGCGAAATGATGTCAATTTCTACTAAACCATTGAAGGTATTAGGGGAGTTAATCGGAAGAGTCTATCGCTATGTAGCACGCCTTTGATGTGTGATCAGCGACCCGTAGCATTCTGTCAGTTCATCAAAAGACTGTGTTTGCGTCCGTAATTTCTTTGATATACCGCTAGCCAAAGCTGGGACGGTCGGACCGAATATTGTTTGCGTCATTAAAATATTTGATAAAACGTGCAGTGTAACTTGTTTGTTTCATTTTTTTTTTTAAAATAACTTTAATTATAAAATTAATGACATTAATTAATGAAAGTGATAAAACCCGGACCAATTTTGTTTTGATGTGGGACAAGTTCTGAATTACTTATTTTGGTGGTTGAACCATTACATTGGTTTCCACGGTGATTATTTCGAGCAGCTTCCGGAACTTGCAACACTCCCGGTTCAATCGAACATTTTTGATATAATGAAATATAATTCAGTAATGCGGAAACATTATGTCAGTCATAAAAAATGTACACATTGTGATAAAGTATGTTATAAATTATACACAAATAAACTTGAAATTGTTCCCTATTAATAAATAAACGGAGAAAATACATGATGCAGCTGACATGGTGGGTGGGGTATTCATACATGTAAAGGCATAATGTAAGGCAATTTTAGTGATTTTTTGTAAATAAGAGTGATTCTTACAGTAGTAAAAAACCTGGACCGATTTGCATTTTGGAATTTTAGAAGGCCTGCTATCAAGGTAATATCTATAATAAGTAACCATCAAGGTAATACATATAATAAGTAACCATCAAGGTAAAATATATAATATGTTACTGATGCAAAATGAATAAAATCTAAATACCTATATGTTCATTTATGGCATCACTTTTTGCTATAGACATCAGGAATCCGTAAAATGATACTCTCGGCACATTAAACAAGATTTCTTTCAAAGCATCTGCTGGTGGGGTGCTGAAACAAATAGCTTGAAATAATTATATTACATGTACAAACAAAAAAATCACAATGGAAAGGTAGTTGTTGTCCATACACTGTTAATAAACATTAAATACCCAAAGTATTAAAAGTATATTTTAAAACCAGTAAATAACTGGAGCCATATCCACTGACAATGTTTGTCTACAATACCGTCAAGGAGATACAGAGCTATGCATTTAAAACTGTTCAAGTATAATTGGTTAGAAGTTTGAAATTCACGGTAATCTTCATCCGTACAGGTTAAACAGGGCTCTTCTTTTCCTATTTTTGTGGCTGTTATTCTGCCGCATTCCCAATGGCAAATAGTAGTTTTTTCCCAATCCAAAGTAATAAATTTCCCAATTTAAAATGCAAAGAATTACATGTAATGAATGAATGAATGAATGAATAGGGTTTTACAGCGTAACAACACATTATAGGTTATTCGACGCCAACAGGAAGGAAGATTCCAGGTTCACTCTACATGTACAAAAACAACAAATTAACATACAGATTTAAACAAAAATACACCAACAAATGAATATGCAGAATGAACCTAGAAGCTTGATACCTGCAGAACTGCAGAGTTTCAGCAAATTCTATCGTATTACTCAAATTGTCGTTTCTTACGACATGCATGAGCCGCAGTGGTCCTATTCTTGCCATCACCATAAGGCTCCCTGAAACCACACAGGGGTTGATAATTTAACCACAATAGTGAACATGAAAAAAAATGATAAAATGAACATGACACCCATTTGGAGGATTCCTACCCCTCTGCAGAGATTGGCAGTGATTCTGTTCTTAGCCGGAACCACACGGGCTTAAAATGCAAAGAAACCAAAAGAAATAGTTGGAGGAAAAGTTTGGAGATATTTTAATATTATAATTTTAATGATGTCTTCTATAAGAACATCACATTTTTTTTATACATTTAATATAAATATACATTACACATATATAATATTTTTCCCAATTTGTTTAAAAATAACGCTAATTTTCGCAAAGTCAAGGGTCCCGAAACCATTACCAAATGTGAGAGCACGTGCCTTGTTAAATGTTATCCAGATGGAATTTACAACTAAGTTTGACAATAAAACTCAACAACACCACTTGCAATAATACAAAGTGCCCATTAAGAAATATAATTATATATATATATATATTCATTATCTCCCTTTATGAAATTAAATGTTTATGAATTCACTGTATCTATATGATCCAACGGGTTTATAAATCTGTCCTTTATATAGCATGTGAGTAGTCATGAATCCTTAACTGGATCCTACTCATATAAAGCTATCACTTCATGTATGTAAATTTGTCCACCCTGTCCAGATGTGTTGCATGTAATTCCATAGTATATAAGTCATGGTCAACACCAAATTTATTGGTTTGGCAGAGGCCTTGATATTGTATCTATGGTTTGCATTGTAGCTAGGCGCACTCGCCGTAGTCTGGTCTGTACATTTATGTCTTGGTTATTCACAAATAATTATCTCCATATATATATGTATATATATATATATATATATAGGAAAGTTTCATAACAATATCTTATCCTGTTACTATAAATGTTTTATAGAACACTAAAAAGTTCAAAAGCAAAAGTAATTAAACTTGATAAATAAATACATGCATTGTTGCTGAGTGTTTTAATCCCAGAGTATCTAATCAACAATTTGTATATTTTAATGGGATTAAGTTAATACTATTTATTTTTAGCTAGATAACCAAAAAAAGCTCTTGAGCTTATAGGAACCGCTCTCCAGTCCGCTTCCTGGGAAGAACCAGCACTGAGTGTTGTTTTTCAAGAGGTATCAGGTTGAGCAGTGGAACGAACCTGCAATCTTCAGCATGAGCGGCCAACACTCTATCCACTGCACCACTGCCCTGCCTTTGGGATACAATACCATTACAAGTTATATCTGGCATCCAGATTTATTGGTGGAGGAAGATCTCAAAATATATCGAAGTAGACCCATCGTCCTTCCAGACTGTTACTGGAAAACTTCCTCACATAAAGTGTGGGGACAAGGCTGGGTTCAAACAACATTATCAGCATTATGAGGTAATTGATCTCAGATCACTCGGCCACAGGGACCCTTAGATACAGGCAAGAAAACTAACTGTTCATAACAGTTTTGGCACTGGTAAAGAATAGGTCTTGATTGACTGATTGATTGAATATTTAGCGTCATTTTTATGCCATCGAGGGCTAACAGGTGATCAGTTAACCCAACCACTGTTTCCTGGGATTAACCAGTACTCGAGCACACCCCATCTCCGCAAGTAACTGATAATTTTCTCACTTGAATCAGTGGTGAGAGATGAATGATAATGAAACACAATGTCGTATATCATCATGGAGACTGTTGCTGGGTGGGGAATTCGAACTCACGACCCCTGGATTGACAGTCAGACACGTAACCGACTGAGCTAATCGGGCCCGGCTATAGGCCTTAAACCTACACCTTAAGACCATCCAATCACAGAAGGACTCACACAGTTTGTACTTAACCCATAGATATAAGTGAAAGACAATTTACCTATAGTTCATTCTGTCACAGAGTGGGTATACTGCCCTGAAGTACTGCATGGCATCCACACCATCTCCCGGGTGGTGACTGTTCATGTGGATTTTTGTGTCTTCCGTCCCCGAGGGTACAACAACCGGGTTTCTGGGACTGGACTGGGTCTGCAGCATTGACTGGTATATCTCCAAACACTTGTCCAGGAACTCTTCAATACATTGGGGAATAGAATATTTAAATGGTAGTAACTTGGAAACATTTCAATATAATCATTAATCTCTGTAGCGGGGCGGTAGTCTGATGGATAGAGTGTTGGCCACTCATGCCAGAGGTTGTGGGTTCAATCCCTAGCTTGACCTTATGCCTCTCATAAAACAACACGTACTGGTTCTACCCAGGAAGCGGACTCCAGAGCGGTTCATATAAGCCCTGAGCTTTCATCACAATCAAGCTAAAAGTAATTAGTATAAACTAAACTCTGTAGTACGTTAGGGAATAATATATTTAAATGGGAATAACTTGGAAACATTTCAATATAATGATTAAACTCTGTAGTTAATTAGGGAATAAAAGATTTAAATTGGAATAACTTTCAATAACCGGTCATATGAAGTTTTAAAAATTTGTTTTGGTAGGTGAAAACATCAATGAGAACTTGAGAGCCATCGTGATCGCAATTTGTTCATCTTATGTTGAAAAACATAATTAACATAAAAATTATGGCACCAAGTTTCAATGGTGGCAAATAAACTGCAATCAACAATATATACAATAATTTGAGTATAGAACCATTGTCTTCCACAAGTAACTAGGATCAGCTGTGCTTTTCCTCAACCAAAACATCTAAATTTCTCAAAAATGATCACTTATTTTCACCCATTATATATTAAATGATCACACAGATTTTAAATCTTTACTTAAGGATTTAAAACACAATTCTGAGTTATCACCATGTGATGAAAAACATTAAGCTAGGCTAGTTTGGGAAACCAAAAGGACTTCTTATTAAAAAAGTAGATTATACGCATTAAGCTACAAAGTCAATGGCACCATTGGAAAAGAGATGTGGTCAACACACTGAATTTTAATTCTACTATGGAAGCTGATTTGAGATCGGTTCATATAAGCTTTGAGCTTTCTACACAGTCAAGCTAAAATACATAAGTATAAAGAAGAAAAAAATTGGTCCACCTTGCTGCAAATGCTGTTGTTTTTGTTTTTTTTGGAAATGAAATGCAGTTAATCAATAATCATTAGGACTGAATGCAGTAGATAAATAAATATTCTTCAGTAATGAATAATATCAGCAAAAGAAGTTACGAGTCTGGTAACTAAAGGATTTTCTCACATGCAGTGTTTGACCCAAGTGGGGCTCAGAATAAATTGCTGTAAAATATAACCGACCTTCATAATAAAACTGGACTTGGAATGCATAAATGAAGTCTGTGAAAGAGATGAGACAGTCCAGGGCATCATCCAGCAGTATAATTCTGAAACAGAAATAAACACTCAAGTATTCACAAAAAATAGGGATTTTAGAACTTCTGTATTAGAAAACTTATTATACATAAATCAGGGTGGCCACACTCCAAAGAAAACAAAATTACATTTCCCTGACAAAATTTAAATTTCCCTGACTTTTCTCTGGCATGTGGCAACCCTGTAAACAAATATTTTGTATCTAAAATGTTCCGAATACAAAGCATATCAATGTAATCATGTCATAATTGCTGGACATACCGGTATTAAAATTATTAAAAAGTAATAATATTAATTGAAAATGAAATTGAGCCTGAGTGCATACTAATGTCGAGATATTTGTGAATTATTATATACAGGGCCAGGGGTGTGTTTCACAAAAAAAAAAAATTCTGATAAAAATCGGCACAAACGTAAACCAACAATTATTCATAATATTTCTAATATTCATCCATATTAACCTAAAGTTTGCTCAAATCATGCAAATTAAGGTTTTCTGAAAATACAATCATTTAAATGCTGATCCACATTTAAAGATACTACAATGAAGAAATTGTCTTTCATTGATTTTTAATGCTAACTTAAATTTTGTGAAACGCAGCCAAAGACTCCATTCAATAGCACCTATATATTAAATGTAAAAGTGTGCATATATCATCTAGCATTAATAAACAAAAGTTAACTGAATAATGTTACGTGTAGCTACAAATATTAGCTGACATTATCAAATACCTTTGAGGATGGTTCGCTTGTTTGAGCAAATGACTTAACATAATTTAATCAAAGAAATGCATTGAATTACTTGGATTTTTATTCATTATTTTTCAGTGGATGACCTTTATAGGAAAATGTGTTTGTTTGCTTGTCTGTATGCAGTACTGCATGGTCAGTGCACCTAGTCATTGTTCCTGTGAAGCGCTAGGTGGTAAACCAGTACCAAGCACACTTTTTCTTGCGTACCAGACATGAATTCACAAGTTCTTCACTGGTTATGGAAAGTACATCCCACATTCCCTTCAGGTACCTTTTTTGATCTCCTCACTCTGTGACAAGACATACAAAGAGGTGACATATATTATATGATCAGACGTTTTTAAAGCGACAGCGTTTAAAATGAATTGAATAGGAATAATTATATAGTGTGTTTTATATGCAAGAAGATTCATTCATGTCTTATATGGTTGGATAAAAAATTCCGTTACTTGGGATACTTGTTTTTGCAGGAACTCAGTGTTTTGTTCCCACAAAACAGTTACACCTTGGGTTGAATTAATCTCTCTGTATTTTTTTTAATGGCGTTTAACGCCATTTTCAAAACATTTCAGGTTATATATCGTATATCCAATTTTATTGGTGGAGGAAGATCTCAGAATGAATCTGAGTAGAACCGCCGTCCTTCCACAAGTAATTGGTAACCTTTCTAACATTAAGTTTTTGGAGTGAGCAGGACTTAAACCTACGACCTAAGTGGTGAGAGGTCAGTGGTCGTGAGATGGCGCCTTAGATCACTTGGCCATGGAGGACCCTCCTATCCTTATCTCCAACCAATGAGTGTCTTATAATCTTTGCAGCCATTCAATACATATAGAATAAAGTTCATGGCCAATCAGAATTCATTTATTTATAGATTATCTAATATTCAGAGGTGGGAGGTTTATAGCTGTAGAATAAAGTTCACGGCCCATCATAGTGATTCAAACTCGTAAACACTGGACTGACAGTGAGATATTGGCCCAGTTCCTGTGGCTGCCCAATAGACAGTGGAGATCCCAGTGGGTTCTATGGGATCTCCCACACCAAGAACACTTTACAATACAGTCTTCATTTGTAAATGATAGATGCCTTGCTGTATAACCCATGCCAAGTTAATAAAGATTGTTTATAAACCAAAACAGAATGTCAATCACGAAATGTCAAAGCAGTGACATCGTCTTGCGATGGACTTTCATATCTAGTTAAGTTTTTACTTCATTCACGAGTCACAGCAGAGACATAATTTGACCTTTGATCCAGTCAGTTACCTCGACTTTGAGGGTATGGATATATGAATTATAAATGCGTGTAACATAGTCGGTTAGATGTCCAAATGCGTCTCTTAGACATTTAATACTTACCTTGCTGTTTTCTGCACAATCTCAAATGGGAAGTCTGGACATACAAGTGTGACTAGGGAGTGGTATTCTTGAATACTTAACAAATCTGAAATAGAGAACGTAATATCATCCAAACATAAAAGAATATTGGAAATACAAAAGGATTTTTTAACTCTTACCACATTTTAATATTATGGCTTAACGTCATGATATTTTGGCTGATTTTGTTCACTGAGACCTTTTTAAAACTGAGATATATTGAGACTGTTCAGAAATGTTCAATGAAATAAAAAAACTTGAGTGTATTCTCAAGATATTTTGTGAATAACTGAATTCATATTTTTATTTAACAAAAATGTGTAATTGATAATTTCATACCTCCTTTCTTCCCAATCTGTCTGTAACATTTCCAGAACAACTTGACAAATGAGGCCCGATTGTGTGGGGTCATATGGATGAAGTTGTACTCTCTAAACATTGTGTGGTTCCCATCACGTAAACTTGTAAAACTGCAAATAGAATTTCAAGTGTAGCTGTACTTAATACTGGTAATATACTACATATATACATACATAAATATGTTATAAATGTGTACTGCATAAATGTTTAATATTCATGTATCTTAACAAATAAACTGCAGTCAAACCTGTCTCAAGCAGCCAGTCAAGGGAAGGAGCAAAAGTGGCCTTATAAACAGGTTGTTGCTTAATAGAGGTGAATTTACTCTGAAACCATCGAAATGAGAAATAGAAAATATGGTTGCTGAAGACAGGCGGCTGTTTAATAGAGGTGACAACTTACACGGGTTTGACTGTACATTCAACTGACTTTACCAGACTCCCCCATTGTTTGAATCACAAATCGTGATGTAACAGGAAAATATATTAAATGAAATTGCAATGTTTCTTATTTTGCCATTGTTGGTGGTTGGTGTTCGGTCTCATTCTCAATACAAAAATGTAAGGAAAATTTTCCAATGAAAAAATATAAATTGTACAGAAAATCACACTTTGAACAAGGACTTGTATAGGATAGGAAACTTGCATCTTCTGACTATATGTTGATGAAACAGCACACGATGGATTCATAATTTACAAATTAATCATTCATAATTCACAGGCAACTAATTTCTTGTACATAAACTGTAAGTTGTATGTAATCTTAGATGTTTAAACATGTTTCGATCACAGCAAAATGCTCTTGAATTAAAGATATTAAGGTTTAAAGGACAATTTATCGTAATGTGTTGTTATATTAGCTGCAGTATACACATTTTGTAATCAAGTACTTCAACAATTATAAACACAAATTTCTGCCTTTCCGTCTCTATATAATTCCTGAACAATGTCTGCATTGATAAGATCTATACTGATTTTACCTGTCAATATTACATTTTGAGCAGGTAATTAGTGGGTCATGGGTTTGATCCTCTGCTACAGCTATGTGTTGTGTCCTTGAACATGACACTAGTTTATCTGCATTATTATCCTTAAAGTACTGGTTCAACCATTGAAGAGTACAATTTCTGTAAGTCGAAAAACCTTGTTTTACAACTGATGTAATAAGTAAATAAAAAAACATGCTATTTTAATAAATTTTATGCAATAATTTTTTTAACTGATATATATGCAGAGGATTTTCCTCCAATTTAAGGTTCACAATTGCCAAATTTCTGAACAATGTCAAATGTCGAGGCCTCATTCCCAAACTACAGAAGGGAAGGAACTGTTATATTTATAGCATGTATACATGTAATTACTTACTAGTCACTTAATATTTTAACTGGGTTAATCTTGGGGTTTTCTTCTCTGTGTTCCAAAAGCTGGGCAATACTGTCTTCCAAATACACGAACACATGATGTTTAGCTGAAAAAACAACAACAGCATGACATTGTATGAACCTGTATATTTAAACTCCTTTTGTGGTGACAATTGTAAAGCAATGGCTTATCAAAAAGAATTTAAGGTTTGAATCCCTGCTGGGGTTATCAAATTTTTAATATTAGTTTTAAATTATGCCAAATAGGCGAAGATGTTGTTCTAGCTGTACTTCTGAAATGTAGAAATCTGCTTTGTATTATCATACTATGTCAGTGTGTATGTAACCTGCAATGAGAGAAATGTATGGCAACAACATTGCTGGCTCTGTCAGTAGAGCATTCTTACCTGGGTAGTCAGTGGTAACCAAGTCTGTATTAATATATCAAGTCAAATATATATCAACAATATATCGATACAGGTAAAACACAATAAAGACCACAAATAGAAGTCTGGTATGTTACTGTACATCTATTATGATTAATTACAAAAACACTATTCTTGGTTTGAACAGTGTGAAATGGATTTCTGGTGATTGACTAAAATTTTCATAGTTTTGTCTTAAATCATTTTTGTGAACAATGACCAAAATCAGACTGTTTTTGGTCGTCATGGTGTTGCACTTAAAAATAACCTTTTTGTGAACAGTAATTTGTTTATAAAATCAACTGATATATTAGAATATAAGATATGTTAGTTGATGTAAAAGTTGTACTTTGTTATAGCTTTTCTCTCATTGTTACATAAACTTCATTATGCTTTGAAAAAACATACAATCAAAATGGTATTCTTTACTGTTTATGCATTTGATCTCCATATAATGGGTCAAGAACAAAATCCATGGCTGGATGTTTTATTGTCTAAAGAAAAAATGTTATTCAAGTTTTAAATAGAAAAGTTTTCTTCGGATCTTTGAAATTTCAGGTTCAAGTGACCATATGTTCTAAAATTCTTCAGTGAGAACTTTACATGCAGATTAGTACATGGCTATATTGTAAGTTAAATATTTTAAACAGTGGACATTTGGGGTTTCTATCTATCTATTTCTAGCGAAATGTTTTGCCTTGTTCTTCTGGTGTAAATAAAATGAGATATTTTTTTAGAGGTTTTAAGAATGTATAGGTGTATCATGAGTTTGTTTCAATAAGCAGATCAACTTGTTCCCAGTGATCAATAATGTATCAATATCATTTCTATCCCAATTTATTACTGCAATTAAAAGATCACAGTTTAGCTACTAGCTAATACATATTTTTCTTGTCCTGCTACAATATCACCCAATTAAGGGCTGTGACTTTAGAGTGAGCGAATACAAGCGAATGTGCCGCGAAGCTGTGCATTCGCGACTATGCAAACTCATATGGCAACATGTAAGATATCAAAACAAAACAAAATTAAACAATATACATATATATTCAATTAAACATTGAAAATCTGAAATGACTACTCTCTGTTTTAATGGGCAATTTGGAACACTCGGATATATAGGCTCCTATTAGTTTGATTACATAAAAAATAAAAATTCTTATGAATTCTTGTTTCAAAAATTACAAATTCACTTTTTTATTTTGAATCATGAATAGTTATTTTAAAAGCTCTGCTGATATTCATGTATAAAATATAATAGACTTTAAAACACAAAATACCACTTTAAATGTAAACAAAATGTACAAAAGAATACATATTTTTGTGCCACAGATAAATAAGAATAATAATAAAAAAGAATCGCAGTATCTCGGAAATGACTTGTTTTTAGTATTTAAAACCTGATGGTTTTATTATTTAAAACCCAGCCTCTAAAACCCGGCAAGTTCTAATTGACAAGGCCACGTTGCGGCTGCAAGGTAAAGACAAATTTATATGGTGTGTATAATATGGTGTTTTATTGCACTATTAAATTTCAATAAGATTACATTGTCTTTTGCATATTTAATAAGAAAATATTCGTGATTCAGAATTTTTTTTTTTATAAAAATGCCTATTTAGGTATAGAATTTTATTTTTATAATTTTTCACCGTTTTTTGACTAATTGTTAGGCATTTATTTTCAAATGACCATGGTTTCAATCAATTGTTACAAATACTGTATATTCCCTTATTAATGCCCCCACTCTAATAAACGTCCCCCATCACACCTATTTTTCTGGAAAATTAAAAAATGAAACGTATATGCAAGTTGAGTGTTATACGCCCATCTTTCCCTGATCGATTATTTTGTTGCACAGACAACAATTAGCGGAGTGTTTATTACTTTTGAACTCTTTAACTCATTGTTTATATCTTGGGTGATCACTTAAATGATCAATCATCGGATAACATTGTGAAGACTCGTTCCCGATCTCATTTTCGAGGCTTTGTTTGGGAAGTTTACAGAGTTCAATGTAAACATTGCACAATACTTTATTGCGGGACATATTAAAGTTTTGGCCAATATTCAATTAATGTTAATTTGATAACTTTCAAGTAAATAAAGGTTATAAGTCATTACATAAGCATTATTTTGTGCACACTGCATACAAGAAAAGTGTGGATTAACAGGGTGTTTGTGTTACTTGCCAATATAATCCCTTTAACAACCTTTGGTTGAATAAACACTTCCCCATATATGCCATTTAAAACTAGTAAAAATGCTGTCTGTCGATTAAAACATTACAAAACGTCGGAAAATGCGGTTAGTCTAAGTACGCTGAAAGCTCATTGTTCCAGTTGATAAGAGCAAGCATCCAAGTGATTTAAATTGAAAAGTACACTGACCATAAATTCGGATATTCCAGTATGCAGACTATTAATTTCATACAGATTTTCAGCTCTCAAATAATTATGAACCACTTTTTCAGGGATTTAAACCGGATTTTAGGTTTTTTCCAGGGCTTTATTGGTTTAATTGTATTTTTAACTGTTGCTGAATTTGCTTTTTTTATCTTTTATAAATGCCCCCACCTTGTAAAATGTAACGTCCTCCGGGGGCGTTAATAAGGGAATATACGATAGTATAATAAGCTGAACACATATTGAAAATAATAACAAAATCAAGAAGTTATAATTAATTGTTAATTTTGCTCGAAATAAAAGATTTTTTTCATTCACAGTAGTTTTGTTGGTGTGGTGTATTTCCAGCATGTAGTAAGGATCAGTTGATAATATCTCACATTATGCATTATATAATTTGTATAATGTGAACATCTACCTATTTGCTCACCATTTAGATTTTACCCAATTCATATTATATTCCAGATAATACAGTTTTAAAAAAACACCAACACGTAAAAACCGTCAGTCAAAATCTAATTTTTCTTTATTATATTCCAGGAAACTGTCACAATAATTCTCAATTATGCAAGAATTTGAACCACAATTACACATCTGCAAACTTCTTCAATGTTGGAATGCTTTCATTAAATAGTGAAAATATATTTACCTAAATATCTTTCAGCTGTCATTGAAAAACGATCTTCGCTTGTGTATACTGACATAGTTTCTACCTGAATAACACGTTAAGTAACGAATCCTGTCTTTTAATGTGTGAACTGAGCTAGCTTGTAATCTTCTTTGCATCACTCATAATGTCTTTATCCCACCTTTATTTTTCATATTTTTTTAAAAACTAAGGTACACTGTAATTTAAAGTGTCTAACTACTTAAACTACATGGTAAACTGTATTATATGTATGTGACTGACACGGAATAAAGTTTCTTGTACGGCATGCAATGATGCTGTATCTCACACGGCGTCCATGACAACAGACGAGTTAAACGCACTATTTGCCTGATTTATCTGACAAATGATTCTCAGAATTAATGCCTTTAAAAATAATTGTCAGAATTCAATATTATGTTGGTCCATTTGTCATGAACATGGATAAAAAATGATAAAATTGCAGGAAAATTAACAATTTATGAATCTCTTACAAAGCTAGAATATAGAAATAGAAAGAAAAATTCGAATAAATATGTAGAGTATAAAAAGTATGAATATTTTTCTATTAATCTCAACAAATATTAATAGTTTATTTAAATAAATTGATTTAATATAAATATGTATTACTAATTACTAGAAAAGAATTTGTTTTAAATCATTCGTAAAAAATTAAACAGCTTTGAATAAATATTGGTAATATCAAATTTACCACAAGAAAATAGAACGAAATAAATTATCTTTTGTTTTTTAAAACAATACTAAATTCTGATCCTAAACCTTATTGAAAATATTATTAACTGAATTTGTTGACATGTTTCGATGATTTCATCTCACTTAATTTATTAAGCTTAATTTCATTAAAAATAATATTTCGTTTAATATTACACTGAATACGTCCGTAAATTCACGACAACATCATTTGTGTTTTGCCAAAGCAGAAGAAAGATGTGTTCTCAGTTGTAAACAAGTACGGATTAACCCTATTTTGGATAATATAATGTGTTTTCCAACATGAAAGGATATATTTTATGCACGTTTTTATTCATCACAATTAAAGGTAAGATCCGTGGTTGGTACTGCATTCGGAAATACATTGTTTAAATCTGGTTTTCAAATTAACTATGTACTGCAGTACAGATTTGTTTTATATTAAGTTGTATTTCCATGTCCTCTGGTACCTTACACCAACACATTTATAGCATAAATTTATTCAATTAAAGCAAGTTTTTTTTTTATTTTGAAGAAACTGTATCCACCAAAATACACATCAGTGTTTTCCCTCACACTTTGAAACTGGGGATAATTTCTTCTTCTTTAATATATATTGATATACAACGAAGATTTTGTGCCAGCTCCATAACATTATTTAAAATTGTGAGATGTGATAGGTGGAGTTTATACAAGTGTCGGAGCTCAATAATAACTTTAAAATGTAACTTAAAAACTATGAACATAATTAACATTTGATGGTGGATAATGGGGGGCAAGGACAAATGATTTGCAAAGGTTTCATACCACATATAGATGCATAAACTTTATAATGTTTCACACCATGATCAGGTGTAACAAATAATTATGATGGTATTTGTAATTAGTGTGTGTGTGATAGTATTGTAGAAATAGTAGTAGAAATTGTATTTAGTCAAATTTATACATTTTATTTGATTAAAAGAACAATAGCAATCTGACCAAGGATGTTTGTTATTTGATTATAGAACACAGCACTTGACTATCAGAAATGATATTCTCCTAGCGCTTAAATTCGTAATTTTGCAAAAACTTACTTTCCTCTAAAACAATATTTTTCTTTGCATATCTTTTTTTTTTAATGGTAACACATACGATTTGAAAATAAAACAAAAAAATATACAGACATATACTAATGTTGAAAATTGGAAATGACAATTCTCTGTTTTCATGGGTGATTTGGAACACTACGATATATAGGCTGCTATTAGTTTGATTACATATATATAAGAATTCTTATGAAATCTTGTTTTTCTTATTCACTTTTTAGTTTTGAATTATCAATAGTTATTTTGAAAGTTCTGTTGATATTCATAAATGTAAAATATATTATACTATAAAACACAATATACTACTTTAAATGTACACAGAGAATAAATATTTTCGTGCCATAAAAAAAGAATCGCAGCATCCCGGAATTGTCTTAAAATGTACTAAACCCATCTGGTTTATTTTTTAAAATCGGGCTGCTAAAACTTGGCCAAGGTCGAACTGACATGGCCACATTGCGACTGCAAGGAAAAGGCAAACGTGTGTAATATTGATTGTGGTGTTCTATGGCACTAATTTCAATCATATTGTACTGTTCTTTGCATATTTAATAAGAAAATATCGAAAAATAATATAAAAATGCCTATTTAGGTATATAATTTTACTTTTGACATTTTTTTCCCTTTTTTGACAAACTGACTGTCAATTTAAAGTACTTTATTTTCAAATGACCCTGGTTTTAATTTTATTTTATCATTTGTCACAAAGATATTTTCTTCTTGCAGCTGTTTTATCAGTGTGTGCGTTTTCAGCACATAGTAAGAATCAGTTGGTAATTATCTCACATTATGTATTGTATTTATTTAATGTGAATATCTACCTATTCGCTCGTCATTTAGGTTTTATCTAATTCATATTACAAGTTTTACTAGTGAAATTATTTCAATGAGTGCCTTACACAGCGCTTGAAAATGTGTTGAAGGTGTTTACATGTGTTTACATTCCTTCATGTGGAGAACCCTGTACCTGTGCCTTTTTACCTTGGTTGCATACAGCATACATAATGGAGTATAAGATACTGTCACAGATGGTTGGGAAAGAGTAATCTTTAATTGGTCACTTTTGTGTTGTTTATAAGATTTCCTATTTTTCATTGGGCCATTGTTCAAACTAAACTGGCTGGGTATTGACAGTATGATTATCATACATTTGTGACAGTCTAAACTGAATCGGTAGACAGTTATTTGTTTCTGGGACATATATATAATAGTTATTGAAGGTGAGTAATGTTTAAGTATATAGGTTAAAAAATATATGGTACGCCAGTAGAAAATTTCACGTATTAACTTCTAAATCACTTGGATGTTGATTAACTTACTCATTTCTGTCAAGAGCGATTTCATTGGCTGATGAAGGTCAACATCTACTGACAGTCATGACATTTTCTGTAAAAATGAATGTTCTATTTTGAAAAACATGAGCGATTTTATTGGTTGAGAACACAATACATAAAAACTTAAAAGCATTATTTATATCTAATAACAGGATGCATGTACTGCACACATGTGCTGTATGTTGATATATATATACCATGCAGAACCTTTTTTACTGGAAATAGGGAAGAAGCCCAAGCCCTCGAGATTGGGGAAAAATTTCCGGATTGAGGGGACATTGAGAATCTTTTAAGGCTTTAATAACTTGATAATAAATTGTAACACTGTTAAGATAATGTTTTAACCAATATTAATTATTTTCATATAATACAATAATACTTTATATCCAGTTCAAGGTTGTATCCTCTAATGTTAAAAAAATTAAAAAAAGAATTTTGTTTGGTCTCGATTGTGGAGGGATGGGGGGCTGATTTTTTAATTGATAAGCCACTGAATTTCGGCTTCTGTTAATAAAGGTAAAAAAGCCTTGCCATGCACCAGTTTACTTTGCTAGTATCTTACTTTAACAATTATTTTAGAGACCTTTTAACAAGTGAAATTCTTAAGATAGAACTGTACAATATTTGAAGCTTAACTGTGTGTATACGATCAAAGTTGTCGTGTTATGAGAGAGTATCTTAGCATTCAATTAGATGGACTGGAGATATGAATCTTATTTGATATAAATTGCTTCCTTTCTAAAAAAAAAATGTCCATTATTATATGCATGTATCTTATATTACCCCGTTATTTAATGGTAGTTTATAACCTTGAGTTAAATGTTCATAATAGAAGTCGTGCACAATCCATATATTATCCCAAATAATAAAATGTAAACAGGATCTGCTCAAGCTGTTTTTTTCTGTGTCGAGTAGTCGTTAAATTGCAATTCATTCCTATACAGTAAGTTCTTTATAGATTTGCGGTGTTACTAGTTGAATTACAAGGTAGGTAGCCGTAGAAGCTGTGTACAAGGATATTATTTTGCTAGATCATATCAGTGTAAATATTTGCCTCTCATTACCTCTGGGTCAAACCATTGTTGATAATAAATAGGAGAGACAAACTGGCTACCTCACCTGTGCGATCAGCTGGTCTTTCTTTATGACTTGAAGCCGTTTATATAAAACTTTTTATGTTGTATTTTATGTATTGTATCGGTGATATTAATTATATCGTCGGTGAGGGATTAAAACCTCATATCTCGAATATAGCGGGAAAACACAATATTTTGGCATTTGAGGCACACTACTATTTTTACACCTTGTGTTAAAAGATTGAACGCATAGGCCAATAGGAAAGGTCTTTTCTAAACATGTGACAATTTCTCATATCATGATTGGTCCTATGCCTGGAAATATTAAATTATCATACCCAAAGAACTGATGCTGAACTATTGGTTGTTTATTTTTGATTGATGATACTTTTCGTTGATACGGTTAAGTTTTAATATATTTCATTATCATTTCCCGTCATAAGTACATTACCATGTAAACGGCATTCCTCTGTCGAAAAATCAGAAGAAAAAACAACTCCACAGAGCATTAATTCGCACCTTTGTT